>CM077156.1:1645143-2017438 GCA_039583875.1 Platanthera guangdongensis
CAGATCTGGACAAACAAACCCGATCCGCCAATTCCTTACCCGGTCCTCATCCCTTAAGTAAAGACCTCCGCTCTCAAATCATCCACTCTCAAATCATGATCTATCTACATTTACTCGCCTAGATCCCGCCTACGTCGCCGGAATCTACTCATTTCCGGCCCGATTTCCCCCTCCCATCTCCGCGGAGACAGCCACTTACGTCGTTTTCCACACCTCTGGTTCTACCTTGGATCGTCATCCACGCATCTCTGGCTCCGCAATCTTCATTACCTGGTCAGTCCACTACTTGGTGAGGCTTTGTTGTTATTGGACTATTTTTTTATTCAGCATATTTTTATTGGATTGGACACTATATTTGCTTGAGAATCTGTATGTGGAAAGTTCACACTTCGATACGCTTAAAACTTGCAGGTGGGATTCATTCGCCGACGTTTTTCCTTGGCCGTTCGAGCGGGGAAAGTCATTGAAATGTTATGTTATTTTTGAATGTTATTTCCTTGCTTTATTTATTGTTACGTGAGTTCCAAAATGTTATTGCTCGTATTAATTTATCGAAACCATTGCTATAGATTAAAGTTAGCGTGTCTGATTTCATTTTCCACCCTAGAGGTCTTGGATTTGTGCACCCCCTTAGCCTACCTGCATCAGGTTGGTTCCAGAACTCAAACCGGTGACCTCAAGGTCACACTGCAACACCTCAACCGGTGCACCAAGGCTCCCCTTGGAAATTTTTTTTTGGTCAATTTGTTATAAATTATTTTCATGATATTTTGATCTACATCCTAGAGCCCCCCGTTACATTTGGAGCATAATCTAAAGAAGGTGATGGAGAAGGTGATGGAGACTCTGAGAACGAATAATTATTCGTCAATATGAAGAAATGTTATTTCCTAACAGATGAACAATTATTCCTTGAATTACACGTGAGTTGAGTTATCTGGTATCTACACAGGCAAGGAATTGGAAGCTACAGAAGACTCAAGCCAACTGTTGTAACCGATGGGAGAAGTTTTCAGGATGGCGACATTCTACAGTCCGGTTATCAAGGACTTCAACACTACCACTCATGCTCTTGATTACTGTGTGCTTGAAAAAGGGCAAATTTCACTAAAAGTCTAGATTGAGGGTGTTGAAGCAATGAAATCAAGCTTTGCCAAATCAAGGAGCAATTGTGTTCTACCCAGTGCGCTCGCCCCACCAATTTCAACATACCCTTTCAAGAGGAATGCGGGCGAATGGAGTAGGCATTGGATCTGTGATGCAGGGCTAGGAGTCCACCTGTTTTCCACCCTGGAGTCCACTGGGAGCCCACCTTGGAGTCCACCAAGGGGTTTGTCAGGGCCACGACCCGTACACCCCAATCAGCTCTCTGTCATGGAGTCCACCATGCAGCAGGTTGTTGAGGCTTGGGCTCGATCCCTGTACCTCCTAGATAAGAAGCCTTCACCAGCACTCTCATCACTAACTGATCTGATAAACCCCCCTGGTGGACTCCAAGGTGGGCCCCTAGTGAACTCCAGGGTGGCAGACAGGTGGACTCCTGGCCCTGCATCAAGCTGACTTGTCGCTGGAGAAACAATCAATCACATTCTTTAGTAAGAAGATAAGTGGCCCAGGGAAGTAGCTGCTATAAGAAAAAATTTCATGGCGCAGTGTGCGCATTGAAATATAGGGAGCACTGCTTAATCGACAAAGAGTTTGTGTTGTACCATGGTCATGAATCTCTAAAGTTCTTGAGCAGTTAAAGATGCATCAACAACAACATGCATGCAATATGGTGTGATTCCCACTAGAAGATGATGTGCAAGCTCACTTACAAGGATAATATCTACAACAGGATATCAAATGTGCTTAAAAGGAGATTTACTCTCCGAGTGGTTGGATTTGAATTGAAGGAATTATATAAGGTGTGGATGACGACTTGAAGCAAGTATGGAAAAAAAATTCATCAAAAATTGGATGTTAGCAAATATTACATTCAAGATGGGTTTCTAATGAAGAGAGATTTAGTGTCTCCCTCATACTTCCTTGGGAGAAGAGGTGATTTGTGAGTTGGAGGAAAGTTAGTCACGTATCTGGGAAGAGATAAGAACTCTTCAATGGTATGTGCACGTTATTACTAGAGCATCTGATGTGACATGGGAGAAAATCACAAAAAGTATCGTGTTAATTTGCTAAGCGTACACTGATGTCGGAGGCAATGCCTAAATGTCTAATGAAAATGATATGGATTGGAAATAAACTATTCTTCATTTTTTGTAACAAGTCAAAAACAATGAGAATTTGAAGTCAAAGACAAATTTGTACAATACAAAATATCATGTTAACAAAGATCAGAGTCGACTAAAAGGGCTTGAAAATATCTCATTGTGCTGAATCTCACAAAAAAGCGGGCGAAGTGGAGATAGGTTGAGTCGGTAGCAACAGGAACAATCCTTCGTTTGGTCGACACCTTCTACTTTATTAGAGATCCCTTACAAAAATTGCACACTCACTCAAAGAGGCCGACTATCAAGGAGGGAATGGTACAAAAAGGTGTGATTTATCACAAAAAAAGAGCTAAATTTCATTTTATTCAATCATTGTTGTCATACAACTTGACATTTGCTTCTATTTATAAGGTTTCGAATGGGAAAAACGGGCAAGCAAGATGAAGGGACGATTGGTTGGATGTGTTCCAAGAAGGATATAATTGAAACTCAAGGGGGCAAGTTTTAAGTGAGTTAAGAGATCAAGGGGAAGGGATAATTAATGTGGTTGGAGGGTAGTCCGAATTTTGGGGAGATGTATGGAGTGGCCATCATTCATCAAGATGAAGGGAAGGGGAAAGTGGGCCCAAATATGATCTCAATATTCACCAAAAATTCAAAATACAAGTTCCAAAAAGAAATGAAAAGAAATAAAAATAGGGATAAGTTAAACCCGAACACGGATACGAACTCCAATCGTGCAAAAGGCATTCCTAACTCCGACTGCCACGAAAATATGCCCGATCAAACTCAAATGAATGTGCTATGCTTCATGACATGAATGCCCATCACCTCCCCTCTCATTCTCCATCTCTCTTCCACCAAGGGTTAAGCAATCTACTTGTCGAACTGAAATAATAAGAATTCAAGATAAGTTCAGGGGGAGGAGCTATTCATTATTATGAATATAACAAGTAAAGGTTTGATGATGCAGGCAGAGAGCTTCATTGTTTCAAGAATAAATAAAGCTGGCATCATATCAACAGATTCATTGGGAATGGAGAAGGGTATGATGAAATCACATAAAAATATGATAACCAAAATGATAAAATTAAACTTCCAAGGAAAATAAGGACGAGAGAAAAAATAAAGCGTGTGTAAATGTGTTACCTTGAACCACAGAAGGATTCCACTGGAGAATATCTTTTTGGTCTGGGAGGAGGAAGACTGCATAACCAATCAAATCAAGAGGTGGGGGTTAAGAAAAAAAGCAATATATATATATATATATATATATATATATATATATATATATATATATATATATATATATATATATATATATATATATATATTATATGTTTGCATGTTCACCAAAAAAAATTTGTAGTGCATGGATCAGATGCAACTAGTAACCATTTCTATGAAGGGATATGCCATATATGTCCGATTGAAACAACCCCCTTCGAAAATCTTGAACAAGAATGATGACAAGCCTGGGATGCAACCTTCGATGATTGCTGAAAAGAGTGGAAGACAAATTATTATGCATTTCCCAAAAATTCAAAAACTAAGAGGGAAAATGGCTGAATGCATGCTGAATGCCAAAAAAGAAGGGGAAAAAACCTCAAAAGCTTGCATTTAGCTGCTTTAACCAGTCATCTGGATCAACTGGATCTTCTCTACAATGAAATGTTGCATCTTTATCGCATGTCCGTTAAAGGAAAGAACCCACTCAAGATCATCATATATACAATTGCCAACAACAAGAAGGGGACTAAATGAGATTCGGCGGTGTTACTTATGCAGCAGCAAACATGTTCTACACTTTCGAGCTCACATTTCACCAACCATCACGTTCATAATTACGTTTATGTGAGATTGGCATGTTTCCTTGGCCCCAGCCCTTGTGCACTCTCCTTAGAACTTTCATAACTATCCCACTTCCATCATCCCTGAAAACATAATATAAACACTCGCTGCTGTTAATTTATGACAAAGATACATTTTGTACTGCCGTGATGAGGCATGAAAGTGAAAAAAAGTTGTTGGAATGTTACCTGTTCAATACCGCATGCCATTCATCTTTCCGGGTACCTTCGTCCCCATGAACACGAGTCTTAGACCCAATCACATGTCTTAGAGGCTGGGAAACTGCGTTATATGATTCATCATCTTGCCGGGCTGCCATATCCATCATTCGTTCCGAGAGTTTATCAGCATCGAATTTCTTCCCATCTTTACCCAATGCATCAATTACCGGCATAAAAGCAGCAGGATCGAGAAGGGAGCCTCTACTCATCATAGCAATAAGCAAGCAGTGTGCATCAGCCACTCTATTCTCCTTGCAGAGTTCCTCAATAAGACATCTGTACGAGAAGTTCTCGATAATAAAACCCCTTGCCAATGAAATTTCAAATAACTCCTTAGCCTCCACTACCTTCCCATATCTACATAACTCATCGGAAAACAAGCAATACAGAGACTCGTTCTCCCCAAAAGTGGCAAGACCAGTTTGAAATATGCCTTGAGCGGCATCAAACTCACCTTCCTTGCAAAAAGCTTTGATTAACAGGCTAAAAGAAGCTAACTTGGGTAGGATTCCTCTTTTCAGCATCTCATCGAAGAGTGAAGCAGCTCTACCAACCATTCCTCCTTCACATAAGGCCTGAATCAAGTTATTGTAAGTGGTGGAATCTGGTTTAACACCTTTCTTGTGCATTTCATCAATTAAATTGTGCATGTCGTCGATTTTGTTTTTCATTCCCAAGCCCCATATCAGCAAGTTGTAAGCTTTAGTGCTTGGCTGAAAGCCTTTCTTCTCCATGTCCCTAAGAACCTTAAAAGCCGAGGAGATCTTCCCATGTTTACAAAAACCATGGATAAAGGTGTCATAGATCACAACATCAGGAGTGATGTTCTTTTCCAACATCTCAATCATCTTCTTCTTAGCTTCATCCAAGCGGCCTGCCTTGCACAAACCATTTATCAATATAGAATAAGTAATAAGATCTGGAAAACATTTCCTACTGTCATTTCCGTCATCAACCAGGCCAAGAAAAGCATTTCCGAGTTCTCCAAAGGCTGCGGTTCCATGAAGCCACATGCCATTAACAATCTCAATCGCTTTATCCAACTTTCCGTGTCGGCATAATCCGTCGATAACTATATTACAGCTCACAATATCGAATCCATAACCCTTCTCATTCATCTTCTTCAGCAGCATTTCTGCCTCCCATACCCGTCCCTTTTTCCATAGGCTGTGCAGCAAGATGTTGCAAGTAAAAGCATTTGGAAAACATCCATTGATTGCCATCTCATGCAGAATCCAGTTTGCAGATTTCACCATTCCTTTAAGACAATATCCATGCAGCAAGGAACTGTAGGCCACAACATCAGGAAAGATCCCTCGTTCTCTCATCAAATTCATCACCGATCTCGCCGAAGAAACCATCCCCTGCTTGCACAGCCCATCGATTACGATATTGTAGGAGTGCGAGCTAGGCTCCAGGCCATCCATTGTCATCTGTTCTAAAAGTTTTGTGGCTTCGAACAATCTCCGGTTTCTCAATAAACCTGACAGCCATATATTGTAGCTCTCCAACTGTGTAAAGAACCCATCTCTCCTCATCTCTTCTACCAGAACTCCGGACTCCTCCACTAATCCTTCCTTGCAGAAACCACCGAGTACTAGATTATACGTAATTTGATTCGGTCTCGGTATAGCGAAATCGCCACCTCCTTCCTTCATGTCCCTTAGAATTTTATGAGCTTGAAGAACCCTTCCAGCCTTACAAAGAGCAGAGATTCTAGCATTGAAAGTGACCACATTGGGAAAGAGACCATCCTCTCTCATCCTCTCAACCAAACTCTCGGCCTCCGGGTGCTTTCCCTCCCTACAAAATTCTGCAATCAGGGTATTGTAAACGACAAGATTTCGGGTGCAACCTTGACGACCCATTCGGTTCAGCACCTCGAGGGCCTGGTCAGCCCGCCCTGCTCTGCAATACCCGCGAATAAGGATGCCGAAACTGAACTCGTTCGGCTGGGAACCCTTCTGCGGCATTTTGTCGAGCACCTTGAGGGCATCATCTAGGTGGCCGGAATTGCAGAGCGAAAGCATCAAGAGGTTGAGAGTTTGGACGTTCGGGGTGGCGCCGGCGAGGAGGAGATCGCGGTAAAGGATTTGTACAAGGTCCGGCCGGCCGAGTCGGAGGGAGGAACGGATGAGGGAGTTGTAGAAGTGAGAAGAAGTGCGGGCGAGAGCCTCGAGGGAGGAAGATGACGAGGGGGAAGGGTGGCGGAGGATGAGGTGACGGAGGTGGTGGAGTTCGGCGAACATACCGGAGCGCACAAGAATGCCGGAGATGGCGGAGACGGAGGAAGCGGAGAGGGCGGAGGAAGGGAAGGAGGAGGAGAGGTGCTTGAAGAGGCGCCATGCGAGGGCCGGGTCGCCGGAGTTGCGGCGGAGGAGGAAGACGATGCAGGGGCTGGTGACGGTAGTAGTCGCTGCAGCGGCGGAGGAAGATGCGATCATAGGCCTTCTCGGGCTCCGGTTCGGTTCAGCTGCGGGCACCGGTTTATATGAATTTTTTTTTTATTTTTTTGGGTACATTATTAGAAAAAAAAATTGGTGTCTTTATCTATTTCTAGCTCAGGTTAGGGGTGTAAATTTAGCGAGGGCCTGGTTGCACGGCCTGGGCAGAGCCTGAGAAGTCCGGGTCTGGTTTGGCCCAGGCCCAGGCCCGGCCTAAGGGGGCTCACCAGGCCCCCTTATTTGGCCAAAGCTCGGCCTGGTGCCTGGCCCGAGCCAGGCCCAGACCTCGGCCCGGCCTGAAGCCTGTTGGGAGCCCAGCATTATTATAATGCTGGGCTGCCTCCCAGCATTTAATGTTGGGCGCTGCAGCCCAGCAGCGCCCAACATTAAATGTTGGGCTGCAGCCCAGCAATCCTGCTGGCAGCAGACAGCAGACAGCAGGTTATTTTTTTGGGTCTGTTTGGGCCCGATTTTATGGGCTCAGGCAGGCCCCCTTATTTTGCATATGTCTGGACCCGGCCTGGGCCTGCAAGAAAAAAGCCCGGGAAGGTCGCCGCGGGAGAAGGGGAGGAGGGGTGTCGCCGGGGGAGAGAGGAGGGGGAGGTCGTCGCGGGAGGAGGATGGGAGGGTGTTGCCGCAGGAGGAGGGGGAAATGGCCGCGGGAGGAGGGTGTGTCGTCGGTGTAGGTTCGGCTTTCTGCAGGAGGGAAATTTTTGTTAGGAGATTCGCACGGGCAATTTTTTAGAAGAATATTTATTCTCCCACCAAGAATTGGGTGAGAGAAACGCATGCAAAAGAATTGCATTATTAAGGATGAATGTGTGACCTTAACCCTCTCAAATGACATTTAGATAGTCAATTGATATACGCACTCCAATTTTGGATATCCGCAAACCGAAATAAACACTTTATGGTTTTTCAAATTTCATATCCGCAGTCATACTTTCTTCCGCCGCACTCTGTCATTGCAAGTTTTTTCCGCCACACTCTACTATTCGCGAGTTCCTTCTGACGCCCGGATTCCACCGCAAAAAATCACCTTGTATCGCCGACCACCAAAGGTTCCTGCCAGTCTCGCTGGTATCAACCACCAAACGATCTAAGGTATCGCCATTCTTCCGTCGCACCTCTGATGTTCTATAGTAGTTTTAATTTTTTTTTATCCGCATTGCCTATTTTGAATAGGACGGTGTTGGATTCAACAAGCAATTTGAAAGTTGCATGCATAGCTATAACTGGTATGGTTTCAACAAACTATTCACACTGTGTTGATCGGAGCATATATTGGAAGCCTTCAACGTGTTGGGTGATGGTCATTAGGGGTACCGAGGGGCTCGAGTAATATGGTGGTGTTCCTGCCAGTCTCGCCGGTATCAACCACCAAACGATCTCAGGTATCACCATTCTTATCGTCTAGGGTTTAGATCATGATCCTTCAACTCCTTCCACCGACTGGTTAATGGATTTCCTATGTAAAAGCTAACTCATCTTTCTCTTTGCAGCAGAAGCTTCACTTCGGCCATCTAAGACACCTACCTCCACATCGCAGGTACCGCCATTCTTCCGTCGCACCTCTGATGTTCTATCGTAGTTTTAATTTTTTTTTATCCGCATTGCCTATTTTGAATAGGATGATGTTGGATTCAACAAGCAAATTGAAAGTTGCATGCATAGCTATAACCGGTATGGTTTCAACAAACTATTTCACACCGTTTTGATCGGAGCACATATTGGAAGCCTTCAACGCGTTGGATGATGGTCATTGGGGGTACCGAGTTATTAGTGAAACATTAAATAATTTTGGTGATTTGCCACAAATACGAAAGAATTTGTATGGAGAGTTTGATAATCATATTCTTTTATACAATGACATTTACGAAAGCAAAAGACGTTTGAAGTTATTAAAATCTCTACAATGTACAGAAATTCTGATCTTCGTGCTTCAACATAGCATTGGTTCCATTGTCTAAAATACAAAGTTTTACCTTCCTTCCACTACATTCGTACATTCTGGATGTGCCGACACTTATTTGCTTTGGATTTTTAAATGATAATCACTTCATCCTGGTTCATTTGAACGCTTCCTCTTCAATTCTAAACATTATTCCATCTTAGGCGTAATGCCGTCAACATATGGCGGAAGGATGGAAAAAACACTACAACCAACGTTTACGAGAAGCACAACCGAGAAGGAGGTGAAAGCATGACTACAACCAACTAACGTTTACTCCAACATTTTGTAAACTAAAAATATTAACTTTGGTTTTTTTTCGTAAATGAAGGACGTTAAAGCATGAGTACAAGGAAGAAAAAAAGTAATTTCTAAAGACTATATCTTGTACTCTAAGGACAGTATATTAGTTATTTTGGGTTAATATTTTGGACTGTTTAATGATTAGAGCTGTTAGGATAAGCTCTATTATCAAGAGCCGGGGCTGGGATTCGAGACCCCGATCGCTCTCAACATCCCGCTCGCGCTGATGATAGGTGTGATCATGCGGTAGGTGCGATGCTTGGGCTGCAGCCCGGTAGTGATCGTCGGACGTGTTCCTTTGGCTGCGCCAGAGCGGGGCGGCTCTGGATCGCTGCATCAATTGTGCTGATAACAATTAGTGGCGGACAGTCAATATTGTAGTGTCTATATCAATTGCCTTTAGATAATAAGAATTCAATAATCTATGACTATGCGCATTTCGTTGCGTGTTCGGGGGATCTAGTGGGTTGGGGACCACTCCCACCCTCGAGAATTTTGCAAAAATAGATAGTGAGTTTTGATCCTCTTGTGGAGGGGCTCGAGTAATATGGTGGTGTTTACAAAAATAAGTCTGATTCAAGGGAGACAATGTTTGGCCCATTAATGTTAAAATTCCTAAATTTGCCCTTAAATATGTTTATCGTGTTCTCCAACGTTAGGTCCGCGAAGAAATCTCACTCTATGATGATCTTCTTCAATTGAGATTTATTTCTATAAATATTTGAAAAAAAATCATATTTAATCGAGCTGCGTCACTTTTCATGTTTAGTTTGCCTTTGGGTGATCTCTCCTTATTGCATGAATGTAGAGTCTTGGATTTAGTGCATCCACAAAAAATTTGACGTAGATTCAACAAACACAACAATTGCGACGGCCATAATAATGGCAAGCTAGTTATCTCTCTGGAGCTTCCCGCATCAAACAGTATTGCGCGCTCCCGTCGGATCAAATTTACGATAACTTCTCTATAGAATGAGTTAGCAAGTTGTATGAGGTGAATATGAACCCGCTCAATTTAGGTTTCATTTGGTGCGGCCTTTTCACGCCATCGTTTGGAGCAAACGCCGCAGGACAGCGGAAAATAAACGGGCGGCGGCACCGTTTGCTCCTGCAAACAGGCGAAAAAGGCCCCCCAACGCTCCGTCTACAGCCCCGCCTCCAGTTCAAGACCGCCGGTTCCACCCGTTGTTCCTACCGTCGCTGCCTAACCAAAGGAAGCCTTAAAAGGTCTCTAAGGGCTTGTGTGGGACTACTACAAACCGAATTCGAAAATAGAGTGGCACATGAGTTCAAATAAGCTAAATCGATTGCACGCGTGAGAAGGCTCAAATCGCGCAATAGATCTAATATTTTAGCGTATGGATGGAAGGCTCAAATCGCACAATAGATCTAATATTTTGGCATATGGATGGGCCATATTTCCGCGACCTAATTCAAATTCAATCATTTTAAAGCAATCTTCCATCTCCGAGCCAACTTAAAAACGTAGCAATATTGAGTATGTATGTGTTCAAGAATAAATAAAATTTAATAACTACATGCGCTTTGTATGATCAATGAATTAGGGTCCGTTTGGGTGGGTGATGATTGTCGGAGATGAAAGGTCTGTTCGTTCCAACGGTGAGAGTTGGAGTGGTGAGAACGAGAGTGTTAGCAATGAAATGGTGGAAGTAGAGGGGGCGACCACAGTCTCAAAAAAGGTCGAAAATGAAATTTTGGAGTTATGGTTGTGAGAATTGGAGAGTTACTAAACAATTTTCTTAACTTAGCAATAGCGTTTTCCCCTAATGTACGAGTAAAAATGCCTAAACAAAAAGAGACGAAGATAAAACAACATTTATAAACGTTGTTCCCTCCATGCGATTGAAATCAGACATAAAATGACATTTTGGGAGATTGACGGTCCCAAATTGAGGCTATTTAAACTGAAAAAATAGCGTTTTTCCCCTAAAAATGCAACCGAGAAAAAAATGCCGGAACAAGGAAAACTTTAGAGAGCCAAAATAAAAACTATACACCAAACTCTACAAATAAGCAGAGGGAAAAAGAAAGGAAAAAAAATCAGATGTTATGATATAACAGCTGAGTGTAATCCCGCCAACAGACTATTCCCGCTTCAAATTCAAATTTCCAACGGTAAAAAACTTTTGAAAGCAATCAGTCCCTCTCTGCAAAACTGAGATGTTCCGAGCCATACTCCCTCGGCAAGCTCTGCACGGCGTCGGACCACCGCCCAGGGGAGTGCCCGCTGTTATCTTCGACCACGCGGCCGCTGCTGTTCGACGACACCGATGCCACACCCTCGGCCCGTGCCTCCCGAATCATCCGCACCACCTCCGTTGCCGTCGGCCTTGTCTCCGCCGCCGCAGCCAAGCAAGCCGTCGAGATTGCCAGCAGCGCAGCCAGCTTGCTCTCGGCCGTCGTTTGGGTGCCGACGGAGGCGGAAGAAGCGGAGGGGTCATCGGCGGAGGCGGAGGCTTCCTTCTCGTCCTCGCGCGCGGCGCGGACCCAGCTGGGGATGTCGGCGATGTGGTGGTCGACGAGGTCGTGGACGGGGGTCTTGCCGGTGAGGAGCTCGAGGAGGAGGATGCCGAAGCTGTAGATGTCGGAGGGCGGGGTGAAAGAGGAGGGGCGCGGGAGGCGGCATTCGGGCGCGCGGTAGAAGAGGGAGGAGGAGGAGGAGGCGGAGGGGTCGTCGGAGTCGGGGGAGGGGAGGAGGCAGAAGTCGGTGAGGCAGGACTCGAAGTCGGGGCCGAGGAGGACGTTTGAGGACTTGAGGTTTCTGTGGACCTCTCCGGCTTGGTGGAGGTAGAGAAGCCCGGTGGCCACATCTTCTGCTATTTTAAGGCATGAAGTCCAGTGCAGCGGCTTCCCTGCGCCGGTGGGATGTGAACCTGCAAGTTACAATTTGTTAGGAAATGATGCAAATTAAATCCTAGTATAAAATCAATGCATCTATATACAGAGAGAGAAATAATTACCCTAAACTTCCATTGAAGGAAGTTAGCATAATTACAGATTGCACCTCTCTTATTATTGAAATTATAAAAAAAATTCTGAATATTACAAAACATAGCATTTACTTTTCTTGAAATTCACATTTCATAACATCCATGCACAAAATATCCAGCTTGAAAATGTACTCCGAGAGGGGTATTTTTGAGCATGGATGTCATGAAATGTGAACTTCGGGGAAGATTAATGTTATGTTTTGTAACTGTTAGAGTTAATAGTATTTGATATTATTGGATTTAGTCTCACACCGCCTATCGGTGTTGGGTGTCTTGTTATTTCTTCTAAATAATGCCCCTTTGAGGAAGAATAAAATTGCACCTTATCATTTCTTTCTACATGGTATCAGAGGACTCGATCTGAAACCTAAATAAAATTTTTCCCCGATTTCTGCTTCCGCCACTGTTTCCTCCCCGACCCGTGCTTCCATTTTTGCGCCCTGCTAGGGCTTACGCCCGTCTCTCCCGCTCCTATCGACGATGTCGATTGTTGATCCTGTCGACAGGAGCGGTTCTGATTCCGCTACTGCTTCCGTCTGTACAGATACTCACGTCGTGCGCTGCTCCATCGTCATCGATCCCGTCGGCTGCTTCTCCTGATGTCTTCATTGACTGCTTCCGCCTGCGTCATCAACTTCATCGACTGCCCCATCGTCATCGACTGCTTCTCCCGTCGTGCCGCTGCTTCTCTCGTCGTGTTGTCGTCTTCTCCATTCGACGATCATGTCGTGTGCTGACGGCACTGCTTCTCCCGACGGCTCTGCTGCTCCCGACGGCTCTGCTTCTCGTCGACGCCGACGCCTGCTTCTTTGTGTTGCTCTTCTGCGATGTCGCGCTACTCCTTTGCGCTACTCCTCTGCGCTACTCCTCTGCGTTGCCGTCTCTGCGCTGCTCCTTGTCGGCTGCGCGCTAAGCTGCTGTTTTTTTTCTCTCGTAATTTTTTTAAAGTTGTTTGTCTGCACCTCTGTGTGATTTCCGCCTTCTTGCACATGATCTACGTGAGGGGGAGTGTACGTCACGGCCTCCAGGTGTAGCCTATGCCTTCATGCATGTATTCCACGTGAGGGGGAGTGTTTGTGATAACGGCGACTCGGATGCCTCTTTCCCGACTCCTGCCTTAGTCACACATGGCCCCCAGGTTGATTTCGTTTGTTGTGTGTCTCCCCGTTTTTTTTTCCTCGCTTGGTGGTAGGAACGGTTTGACATTCTTGGTTGAACTAGTTTCAGCTCCGGGTGTATCCAGCGCGATCATGGTCGGTTTGTGGACCAACGTCGTGTGTCCTTTGCCCGGTTGTAGTATCCCCGGTGACACGCGGTGGGGCCTCAGTGGCTGTTGTTTGTCTCATGTTGTCAACCTTCTTTTACCTACTGTTTTATGTAGTGTTCAAGTTGTAGGTTTCCCCAGCCTCCAGCTTGAGGGGAAGTGTTAGAGTTAATAGTATGTTATATTATTGGGTTTAGTCTCACACTGTCTATCGGTGTTTGGTGTCTTGTTGTTTCTCCTATATAATGCCCCTTTTGATGAAGAATAAAATTACACCTTATCATTTCTTTCTACAGTAACATTCCGGAAGATTTTTATAATTTCAATAATAAGATGGGTGTAATCTGTAATTTTTCATACAATAATATTAAATTGTTCATAACTTCTGCACATTAATATTTTAAAGCTTAGTACATGAAATAAGAAGAAGAGATCAACATGTAGAACAAAATCTACTCCCTTGCTTTAAAAAAAAAACGAACCCAAATTGAGGTTTCATTTGGTTCGGCGGTGGCGGGTCGATCCGGCGGGTGAAAACGGAGAGTTCGAACCGGAGGGGGGAGGTGGATGCTCCAAATGGAGCTTTTTGGGGCGTTTCTCAAGGCGGGCGGGTGGAAACGGAGCAAACACTGCCGGAGGTTCATTTGTTTACCCTCCTTCTGGCGGCGTTTGCCCAAAACAGAGTTGCGAAACGCCCAAACAAATAGAGTCTGAGAAATGTTGGAACTGAACCCAAATTGAGAAATGTTGAACTCATCTTCATTGTTCGCCGGGTCTCCCCGGAAATAGTTTCCCAGCTACACTTATTTCTCACAACATATATACAAACTATTAGCCCTCCATCATAGACTCATTTTTTGGATCCTATGAATTTGTCTCAGTTATTATAAAAGGGGGTGAAAGAAAGAGAGAGTTACAGGAAGAGTGTCACAATTGTCACCTAAGCCTTTTTCAGAAGACAAATTTGTCAATTCCATAATATTTCTTCTCCAGATCCTCCATCTTTTACAATTGCCAACCAAATAAGTTAATGAGCCTATTATAATGATATGTATATATATATATATATCTATATTAATATACAAAGATGTGGTGTGTGCCATCTATTTCATCTTGACCATTCATTTTAAATCAAAAATGATCCTCTTATATATCATACTCCTGATACTCATAACCTAGCCAGTCTCCTCATCGCCAGGTCGTGTAAAATTTCATAACGGGGAGGTCGCATGACCACTCTCAACTATCCAAGAGTAAGGAACCACAAGTAAAGAAGAACAAGAGCAAACACTTGTATTTTATTACTGCTTTACAATGCAAGACATACAAGCGCGAGACATGATTTTGTGTTGCACCCGACGGACATGATTTTTCGTTGCAACTGAAAAACATAACCGTCAAGCCGCCTGTTTGCACTTCAGGTCGCCTGGATGCGTGAAGGCGTTTGTCACCCTTCAGGTATCTTGATCGCAGAGGTCGCCTAACCATAGAAGTGAACTTGCAAGTCCACAACCCGCATAAGTCAATCCCCAAAGGTCGCCACAGGCAGAACTTGGAGTTACTGGAGAACTGATCTCACAAGTCGCACGAATAGAAAACCAACTCGCGTGACCTAATCTTCAACCACCTGCCTGAGAACTGAGAACTTCTCCCAGGAAGAACACTGCTCAAGTCGCACAACCCGCGACATAGCTGCTTAACCGCCAACTGTTGTCCGATGTATCATACTGAGACTCCACTAACAAACCGTCAGTACTAATCGCCTAGTCGCTCAGTGATAGCCGCACAGTTCGCAAACCACAGCTTCGCAGACACTTCTCTTTATCGCGCGGAAAGAAAATGTTAAACCGCAAGCACCAGTTCTCACAATTCTTGTTTCAGGATCGGTTGCAAATGAGGGGGTCAGAATCTGAGTACCAAACTGATGGTAGTCAACCTGGAGGAAGGCTGATGTTTTTTTATTCAATACAGATACACTATTTATACAGGGCTTTTGATAGTATCAAACTATTTTTATACAATATCATTATGGCATATTTGACTAACACCACATGCCATTTATTACTGCTTGTCTTCTTCCTCCTACAGCTGTAGCTTATCCGGCATAGCGTGAGCTTCATCTCTTCAGTGGCTTCTTAAGATTATCTTCTCTTCCAACACCCCGTCTTAATCTGGATATGCCTTTAGTTGTAGTTTCTCGCGTAGTATCAGGAATTGTTTCCGCGGTAAAGGCTTCGTCATAATGTCCGCTACCTGTTCTTCCGATCTGCAAAAATGTAGATCTATTTTATTTTGTTCTACTTGTTCGCGGATAAAATGATGGAGGATTTCAATATGCTTGCTCCGTTTATGAAATATCGGGTTTTTAGCTAATGCGATTGTTGATGTTTTATCGCATTGCAATATGATTTTCTTCTTTTGATCCTCTTTTTCTAAGCATTGTTGTAGTTGTTGCAGCCATAAAGCTTCACATGCAGCACGACTCATAGCCATATATTCCGCTTTCGATGATGAGAGGGCAATGGTTGATTGTTTACGGGCACTCCATGAGATAGGTTTATCGCCCAAATAAAACACATAGCCGGTTGTACTCTTGCGATCCGCAGTGTCGCCTGCCCAATCTGCCCAATCTGAGTCAAAGTTGCATCTTTTTTCCTCATTTCCCCCTTTGTTATAACTGAGGCCATATGTTTTGGTCCCTTGTAGATATCGTAAGAGGCGTTTGGTTGCAGCAGTATGTTGTTAGCTGGAATCGGCAACATACCTGGACAGCAGATTTACGGTCATTTCTATATTTGGTCTTGTGTGAGTAATATATAGAAGTGATCCAATTAATGTACGATACTTCTCGATATCTTATTTCTCTTCTTCTGCTTGTCTTTTATGTAGTTTGTCGCTGCAACTGAGAGGGGTTAGGGCTGGATTACACCCCTCCATGTCATTTTTCTTTAACAGCTCTGTTATAAAATGCTGCTGTGACAGAACTATTTTCTTTTGGCCTTGTGTTACCTGAATGCCCAAAAAAAATGCAAAGCCCCCAAATCAGTCATCTCATATTGTTGTTGCATATTTGTTTTGAACTGTTGGATCTGTAACGGTGAATGTACAACCCCGTGTTCGCCGAGCGGGTCCCACCAGGAAGATCGAGCGAACCGGCCCCGCGGCCCGCACCCATGCAACAAGCAGGCAAGCGGCAAAGGGCTGGTCCGCTCCCGCCTAATTCGAGCGAGCGAGCCGGGCGAGATGACTCCCCACCCCTCCCGCTCGCTCGGAGAATCGTCGGCCAGAGCAGGGGGCGCCAATCGTCGAGCCGGTACTCGCGGAGGGGCTCGGCGACCTGTGACCTGCGAGCCGATCGGAGGGTCGCGATCGTTACCAGTCGCCCCTACACGCGACCTGGTCGCCGGCCCGCCTCGGCAGAGGACTGGCGGGTTCCCGCGGCCCGGCTCGCATCCGCCCGAGAAGGACAGGCGAGCCGGCAAAGCCAGGTCGCGCCCGCCTCCCGCGGAGGAGGATTGGAGGCGAGCTGACTCCCCGTGGGAGCGAACAGCTTTTCAGAACAGCGGAGCCACGCTGTTGGCAGACCAGGTTGGACTGCGCATAGCTGCTCAGGACAGCGGAGTTTGGCTGTTGGCAGACCCAACCCAGGGCTTTTTGGTATTTTCAGGTCAGTTCTTCTGGTTATTGGCAGTTCAGTTTCCAAAAAACTATAAATAAGACCCAAGGGGTACCTCAGAGGGCACGCCTGGTGTGCCTCCCTACTCTCGTTTTCAAGTGCTCTCAGAGGGTACCTTAGCTCGGCTTCTGGCTAAGGAGGGGAAGCGCTCAGAGATCTTCCGGGTTTGTGGTGGGACCTCCCTGTCGAGCCCTTGGGTCTGTTTCTTCTTGTCTTCTCCGTTGTTTTTCTTGCAGGAGCAAAGTAGGCGCGAGACCACCCCTTCCCCAAGGGTCGAACTCCACAAGAGGCCGGATTCCGGTTTCAACAGTGAACTGTCGGTTATTATTAGATCATCAACATACACACATACAAGTAATATATGTTGATGTTCTTGCTTTATATACAACGATGCTTCAACAGGGCAACGGTGAAAACCTTGTGAGAGGAGATATTGATCCAGATTTGCTTTCCAAGCACGTGGTGCTTGTTTAAGTCCATATAATGTTCTTCTTAATCTATAGACTTTGTCTTTCTCCTCTATTTTCTGAAAGCCTTTTGGTTGTTCGACGTATACTTCTTCAGTAAGTATACCATTTAAGAACGCTGATTTTATATCTAATTGATAGAGGGGATAGTTCTTTTGGGCTGCAAATGCAATGATGAAACGAATCGTTTCCATTCTTGCCACAGGCGCGTATGTTTCATCGTAATCTCTTCCTAGTTGCTGCGCATAGCCCTTTGCCACGAGTCGTGCTTTACATTTGACAAACTCTCCTTTTTTGTCTGTCTTAATGCAATAGATCCATTTCAGCCCAATTATTTCTTTATTCTTGGGTTGTGGTTCAAGTATCCAGGTTTCATTTTTCTTTTTTCTGAATGCTTTGTATTTCTTCTTGCATGGCCTTTCTCCATTCTTCTTTTGTTACCGCCTCTTCAAATGTGGATGGACAGTGAGCAATGAGAAGAATTTGTGAATGTTGATATATATCGGCAAGACTTCTAGTTTTATGGGGAGATGAGGATTCACTATCACTTTCCTCTCCCTTATGCAATGGAGATTGCTCATCATCAGATGTTGGCTAGACGGAACTAGATGGTATTGCATCTTGTTCAACCCCGATCATTTGAGACGGTGATGATTGCACACTATCTGATCCCCAGGGCCACTTCTGAAATTCATTAAAGGTAACATTTCTTGATATTACCAATTTGATTGTTTTGGGATCAATAAGTCGATACGCTTTTGATTCTGCACTATAACCCGTGAATAGTAACATTTGAGTTTTATCTTCTAACTTCCCTTCTTTCTCTTTTAATACATAAGTTATGCACCCAAATGTTTTGAAATGCGTCACTGATGGCTTTCGTCCATAGATGACTTCATATGGGGTTTTTAACGGTAGAGCTTTACTGGTTGCTCTATTTAATATATATATTGTTGTATTAACTGCTTCTCCCCAATAGGGTTTTGGGAGATCCATATGCAGCAACATAGCTCTTGTCATTTCTACCACAGTTCGATTTTTTCTTTCCACTACACCATTTTGTTGTGGGCTCCTTGGTGTTGTTAGCTCACGTCTAATTCCCTGTTCTGCACAGAAATCATTGAACTGCTTGGAGAGGAATTCACCCCCTCTATCAGTTCTAAATGTCTTAATGGAACAGTTTAACTGTTTTTGGATCATAGTGGCATATTTTTTAAAACTGTCAAATGCATCAGATTTATGTTTCCACAAATAAATCTATGTATAGCGTGAATAGTCATCAATTAGGAGTAAGAAATACCTCTTTTCTCCCAATGAGTCTACTTGTGCTGGTCCCCATATATCGTCATGGATTAATTGCAGAGGCTTTGAGCTCCTCCCGGACGCCTTTTGTGGATATGGTAGAATATGGACTTTGCTTTTTATGAAGCTTTGACAGCTCCTATCTTGACCCTTAATTTTTGGCAGACCTTCTATCATTTGGGTTTGCCCCAATTTTCTGAGAGCCCCCCAATGAATATGCCACAACCTTTGGTGCCATAAGGTAGCCATCTGCTCTGATTGTGCACTTACAGTTGCAATATTGTTGCAATTGAGATGTGTATCTATGACAAATACACGATTATTTATCATGGGTATGGATACTAGATTTTGCTTTGTCTGGTCTTTGATATGGTAGTGGCCATTTGCAAACAGTATTGTATACCCCTTGTGTAACAATTGACCAACACTCAATAGATTCTGAGTTAAGGTGGGAATCCAGTGGACATCAGTAATTTGCTTTACCTCACCATATTTAGTAACAATATTTATTGTGTCTTTTCCTTCAATCGTATGAGATGTGTCATCCCCTAAATAAACTTGGGCTTTATATGTGTCATCCAAGTAGGTAAAGTGTTCTTTCTGGCAACTCATATGGCTTGAACATCCACTGTTTTTTCTGGTTTGGACTCAGCTGAACTGCACATGTAGAAGATCGTGTCTGGATCCAATTCTTGATTTTCCATATAACTGGCAACTTCTTTTGTTTTAAACCAACAATCCTTATCCGAATGCGTAGGACGCTTACATCGTTTGCATTTGTGATAACAATCAATGGGATTATGGTTATTTTTCTTACATAAAAAACAATATAAGTCACTTACTTGTTCTTTATGTTTCTCTTTTGCAAACTTATTTATATTTACCTTCGTATTCCTTGCTTTCTTTAATGACTGGTTTCCATAGAGTTGTTGTGCCTGTAAAGCTTGTTCCAAAGGTGGAGCTTGTTTTTTCATTCGAGCTTCATGAGACTGCAAAGAGCCCATCAGTTATGTTAACGTCAAGGTATCCAAGTCATGCGCTTCTTCTATAACTGCCACTATATATTCATATGACTTGGGTAAACTTCTTAATATTTTGTGCACAATTTGTTGATCATCTATGACTCTACCAAAATTTCTAATTTGATTAACAATATTAGATATTTTGGCATAAAAGTCTTGTACTCTTTCATCTTCATCCATTTGAGCTGCATCAAGTTGTCTCCATAAAGTATAAACTTTAATGGACACCACTTTCTTGGAGCCTTTAAATTCGTCTTTCAGTATGTCTCAGGCTTCCTTTGTTGTGGTTGCACCCATGATGCGTGGGAAAATAGCAATGGATAAGCTCTATTGTATGAGAAGCAGAGCTCGAGCATTCTTATTTCTTGCTTCCTTTCCAGGTTTGATTGTGCCATCTTCAGCTTTATCAAGAACAATTCCATTTTCGACCACTTCTAATAGGTCTTGTGACTCGAGAAGGGTAAGCATCCTTATGCTCCAAAATTCGTACATATCCCCATCAAATATGGGAACACCAGATTGAGAATATTGGGGTATTCCTCCTCCGGTAGATGATGAAGCCATTATTTCTTCTCTCCAAAGCTACCTTCGTCTCTATCACCAGAGCTCTGATACCACTTCTGAGTACCAAACTGACGGTAGTCAACCTGGAGGAAGGCTGATGTTTTTTTATTCAATACAGATGCACTATTTATACAGGGCTTTTGATAGTATCAAACTATTTTTATACAATATCATTATGGCATATTTGACTAACACCACATGTCATTTATTACTGCTTGTCTTCTTCCTCCTACAGTTGTAGCTTATCTGGCATAGCGTGAGCTTCATCTCTTCAGTGATTTCTTCAGATTATCTTCTCTTCCAACACAGAATCCCTATTTATAGGCAAGGGGAAAGAGCACACACACCGCCGAAGTCGATAGGGTCATCAGCAGTAGAACGGCGATTAGCAACACCAGACTGCATAGATGTGCAGACTGCTAGCACCAAACCGCGCGAAATACGTAATTAACCAAGTCATCAAGCCGCGCAGCCTCCGCATTTAGCACAATCCTAACCGCCGACTTCACACTTCAACATTTTCAACAGATCGCCTAGTCGCCCTCCCCCGTTACTTCTATTTCCAGTCGATCGCCCGCCTATAGCAAAAAGCCATCCACCCGCCTATCCTTATTGACATTTCCAGCCCTATCACCCGTCTATCCATGCTATCATTTCCTCCAATTTTCTTCCATTGAGTCTTTTTGTAGAGTTTTGTAGCCTAGATGTCTGAGTTTTTATTGGTATTTTTGTGCTTATGTGTTCAGAGTATTTTGTGTTTCGATATTATAACATTCTTTAATTAATTTCTCCACTGATAGTAATTTTGTGCTTAGGTGTTAAAGTTTTGTTCGTTTCGTAGGTTTTGTAGGAAAGAATTGATTTTGGACAATCCAATTTCATTCACTAGTGTTCGCTTGGTCTTTTATTGGAGGGAATTTGTTTTCCACCAAAACCTACCGGGTTTGATCCGTTAATAAATAGCATATGGTGAAAACTTTTCCATTTTAGTCGGTTATGAAAGAAAATGTTATTGTGATGCCTCCAAACCGGACCGGTCCAACTGGATCGGTTCAGTTATTCTTTTTTGTTTATATATACAGGATCCCCGATCTCAATTCTAACCTAATCAGAAATCGGGCGAAAGAAAAAAAAACGAGCGAGAGGAGCGGAGGAGAGGCGGCTTCGGGAGGAAGAAGAGCGATCCGCCGGCGGTTCCTAGGGCTTCTTCTCCGGCGAGGATCTGCGGCGGCTTCGGGACGAGGCATCCGACAGCAGTTCGGCGAGGTTCAGCGCGGCTTCGGGACGAGGCATCCGGCAGCAGTTCGGCGAGGTTCGGTGCGGCGGCAAGGGCCCGATCTTGGGCAGCGGCGGCTTCTTCTCCGGCGACAGCGGCGCGGCGGCAAGGGCCCGATCTTGGACAGCGTCGGCTTCTTCTCCGACGACAGCGGCGCAGCGGCAAGCCCGGTCTAGGGCTTCTTCTCCGGCGACAGCGGCGCAGCGGCAGGCCCGATCTAGGGCTACGTAGGTCCGGCGATCCTTGGGATCCGGCGGTGGCACGATCGGGCAGAGGCGGGCGTCTTCTTCGGCGGCATCCAACGATCTTTGAGGCATCCAGTGGTCTACCACGGGCAGGGGCGGCTTTCTTCTCCGGCAATCTTGGGCCGGCGGTTCTTCTACGGCAAGGATCGGGATACCGATCAAGGCGTGCATCTCCGGCGGCTCCGGCGATCCAGCGGCGGCAGCAACTCCGGCGGTGAAAGAGGGCATAAGCTTGCGGTTCCTTCATCTTGAAGAGAGCAGCGGCTTTCTTGGCCGGAGGGCGGCGGCGTGTGGCGGAGGGATAATCGGGTTACCCGATTTTGGGCACCAGCGGCGCATCGAGTTCATCTCCAGCGTGTGACAGCGGCTTGGCCGGCTGTATCCAGGGAGGAGAGGGGGCTCACGGCGGTGGCTGGGTGCAGATTCCTCCGACGGCAGTGGTGATTCTTGCCGGCGGCAGTGGTGGTTTCCGGCGGCTTTGAGGCAGCGGTGGAGGCAAGGCAGCAACTCCAATTCGGAAGGTCGATCTCCTGCATTTTACTCGTTGTTTTGTTTTTTTTTCAGTTTTGGTTATTATCTGGGTTCCGATCCATCGTGATCGTGAAAAGTGTAATAGCTGTAAAACTCGTTATTTTGATTAGTGGATCCGGCGTGCTCTCCCCGTTGATGTAGGAGCTTAACTCTGAACCACGTAAATCTCTTGTGTTTGTGGTGTTTTGGAATCTTGTACTTTTTTTTTGTTTTGTTTGGTGCGCGCCACTATTTGCTCAAAAGTTGCTTCCGCTGCTATTGTCCGCGACGAGTTCCGTACCGCGGGCCGGTGCCAATTGCACAACAATTGGTACCAGAGCGAGGTTCGTCTTTCGGACCAGTGAGCAAATTCAATGGTGGCCAAATTCGAGATTCCAAAATACGATGGCAAGATTGATTTCGGCCATTGGCAAAAGAGCATAAAGGCCGTACTCGTGCAGCAGGGATTTCACAAGACACTCTTTGGAAAGGAGAAGGCCAAGGTGAAGGACGATGACGAGTGGGATGAGCTGGACCTCAAGGCCATCAGCACCATACAGCTGTGTTTGGCAGACGAGGTCATGTACAACGTAGTTGAGGCGGAAACTACGGTATACTTGTGGAGGAAGCTCGAGGAGCTCTACATGTCCATGTCGCTCACGAACAAGCTGTACGTGAAGAAGCAGTTGTACAGCTTGAGGATGTCCGAGGGAACGCAGTTGTTGGACCATATGAATGTGTTCAACAAGCTGGTATCCCAGCTGCGGAGTATGGATGTGAAGGTCGAGTAGGAAGACCAGGCTTTTCTCCTCTTGTCCTCACTCCCGAGTTCGTTCGATCATTTAGTCACCACCATCTTGTATGAGAAGGATACTGATGATGACGGTGATGGCGACGGTGATGGCGACGGTGATAGCGACGGTGATGGCGACGGTGATGACGACGGCCACCAGGACGGCCAACTTGGGAATGACTATGTTGAAGATGTGCCGGCAAAGGACGTGCGACGTCGTAGCGGTCATGGTTACAAGCTTCGCCCTCGCAACAAG
Organism: Platanthera guangdongensis; assembly: GCA_039583875.1. Lineage (NCBI taxonomy): Eukaryota > Viridiplantae > Streptophyta > Magnoliopsida > Asparagales > Orchidaceae > Platanthera > Platanthera guangdongensis. The sequence goes on from CM077156.1 coordinate 1,668,510, forward strand.
ACTCATATTTGATATTTTAGCTTTGGTGTGCTAATAGCCGTTTCATGATGGCTCTTTAAAAAAAAACTTTATTTAATTTCTGCATTTTCTTTATGTGGTGTGCCTTTAGCCACTTGTTATTTTCTTTGAGATGTAAGCCTATATAAGGCCTTGAACTTTTCATTTGATGGGAGAATGAAATTGAAATCAAAACTTGAATTTTGTCAACCCTAATTTTTCCCTCTCTTCTTCTCCTAGCCGCCCCCCTCTTTCTTCCTTCCTCCAAACCGCCGGCCTCAAGGCTCCCTCTTTCAAGAGTTTGGCCATCTCCTCTCTCCCCCTTGCTCTCGGCCGCCCCCTTCTCTTTAGCGCTCGGCGACTCTCCTCTCCCTCTTGCTCACAGCCACCCGAGATCCTCTCTCTCCAAGGATACTTTGGCCCATGCATGAGAGGTTGTTTGCAAGGAAGAAGATAGGGGTTTCCTCCACGGCGTGAAGTGAAGGAGATTAGCACGTTCGTCATCCGTAGCGCGCTTCCCGTGGACTTTCAACGGAGGAGCGATCAAACTTGGTGGATCCACGCATCACGGATCTACAAATCCGAGAGGGGTAACAAAAATTTCTACCAAGAGTTTTCTTTCTCTAGATAGTTCTTGTGGTGGACGAATTTTGCGTTATTTTCCGATTCGTTTTTCTTCGCGGTTAATCCCCTAATAGATCGGTATTTTTTCGTTTGGATTTCCGAAAGATTCGTAAGAGGATTGGCGATCCTCGTTATCTTTTTGTTGGGATAGATCCTACCATCTTTCGAATCATTTTGTTTTTGGTGGATCTATTTTGGTACAACCCAAAAGCTCGTTCGGGATCAAGATTATCTCATTTAGCCGGAAAGAGTTTGGCCTATAGCCAACACTCGATCTATTTGCGGAACGGCGATCCGTATCATTAGCGCGAGCGATAAATAAAATAATTGTTGTGGCTGCGTTTTCGTCAACGTGTGGAATAGAGAGCGTTGAGAGTTGCGAGCGTCGTCGTCACGCCGTCCGTGTAGGATCTTTTAGGACGGGCCTACATCAATTTGGTATCAAAGCGAGGTTTTCGTCAATTTCCTAATTGGCACTCCTCCCCCTCTTCAAATTAAAACAAATAAATTTCAAATTTTAAATTTTAAATTTCAGATTTCAAATTTCGAATTTCAAACTTCAAATTTCAAATTTCAAATATCAAATTTCAAATTTCAAATTTCAAAATTTAAATTTTGAATTTCAAATTTCAAATTTCAAAATTTCAAATTTCAAATTTCAAAATTTTCAAATTTCAAATTTCAAATTTCAAATTTCAAATTTAAATTTCAAATTTCAAATTTCAAATTTCAAATTTCAAAATTTAAATTTCAAATTTCAAATTTCAAAATTTCAAATTTCAAATTTCAAATTTTAAATTTCCAATTTCAGAAATCCAAAAAAAAAAAATTATTTTTCGTTAAATCATTATTTTTATTAAGTTATTTTAAAATTTAATAGTTGGTCTGCAAATAGCGGCCTATATTTTTATATTTTCAGCAAAATTCAAAAATAAAATTTTTTTAATAATCCTCATATTTTTTCCAGCAAGAAAATTTATTTTATATCATTATAATCTTAGTGACTAAGCGGGAATAATTCTATCTTTCCTAGAATTAGTTGTTCAGGTACCCTTTCTTTGCATTCGCATAAATCCGGATCGAGTGTCCTCTCCGGTTCACCCTGAAATGGCTTTCGACGTTAACGCTTCCAATCGTCCCCTGACTTATCTACACACTAATATTTCTACCTATGATGGTTATGGGGATCTCAAGTATTTTAGATACTGGCTTGAGGGGGTAGAAATCTATTTTGATTATAACAAATTGGGCGACTTCCAAAAGGTTAATGTAGTCCGAGAGCGGTTAAGAGGTCGAGCCCGTGTGTTTTGGCTGAACGAAGAGCGCGGAGCTGGTAGCTATCCATATGCCTGGCCCCACATGCGAAGAATACTCTCGGAAAAATTTGATTCCCCCTACTGCCTTACTACTAGTCCGACATCCACTAACCAGTATAGTTATGGCACCTTATCCAAGCCTGATCATAGGGGTGACCTATTTACCCAGGACAGATCCTTTCCCATGGCTGGGGAGCTACCCACAGCACACCTGCACCTACCTATAGAGGAAAGGAAATAGTGAGGTCCCCTATCTCGAGTTTGGTACATGTGACTGCGAGGACTGTCATGAGCCCGCGGGGTGAGAGTAATCCTATCTGTAGGGGCAGACAGACGACTACGACTTGTGAGTCTAGCGGCGTATCTGACCATGGCTATATTGAGTATCCTACCCTGATTACGGCCATAGACGCTTTTAAGTCTTTCCCCAAGTTGCCTGAATTAGTCGTTGACTCTCCTGTTGAGTCTAAGGCGATGTCTAGGACTGTGCCTGTCACTGAGGACGAGGTTGAATACGCTGGCGATTTGAGTGACGATGAGGAGTTTGGTTACCCTAGTGACCTAGACGAGGATTTCTCCTCTGAGGAATCGTCTCCTCTTCCTTTCGACGATGTTTCTGAGGCGTCTCCCTTGACAGTTATGGAGTCTTCTGATGACCCTGAGTCAGAAGACATTCCGGCTAAGTCACCCTATGTTGAGAGCTTACCTATTACTGATTTAGGTGATGACCTGCTTGAACGCGAGCTAGTTCCTTCTAGCCCGGAATATATTGAGGTGCCCATTTCTTTAGCTTCCCCGGTAGGTCAATCCAGTCGGATCAGTGCGAGTGAGGATCACAATATTATAATGATTGATCCCGGTTTGGTCGATGGTTCAACGGTGTTGGAAGAGTCACCTTGGGATGGATGTTTATCTTGGGATAATCTTAGTGGTGCACATCCGCGAGATAGTTCATTGATATTATCATCGTTGCTTGAGGGTCATAGTAATTTAGATTTTTCCCGGGATTCGATTTGTCCAACCCTCCATCATGATTTAGACAATGTACCTACTTCGTGGGAAGATTTGGTTAGCGAAGGATGTGACGTTTTGGAAGAGTTACCCTGTGTGGGAAGGCTATTTGTGGATGACAGTAGCACTGAGGACCCGATAAACATTTCTTTGATGTTAGCTCCTTCGCCAGAAGCCCAAAATGGATTAGGAATTTTGTCGAGTACGATCTTTCCTACTTTTGAGACCAATACTGATTCTGATTTGGACGAATTATCTAGTGGGTTGGAAGACATGTCAGCTGATTTGGTAGAGTCACCCCGTGATGAATGTTTATCTGATAGTGAGTTAGATGATGACGATCCGGCTGAGTTTTCGGTAAGGACGAATCTACTGTTTGATTTTTCCTTTGATTTTGATGGCTTGCACCCGGAGGATTTTTCTTGGACGTTAAATCCATGTTTTGACGGTGAGTATGATTTAGTTCCTCCTCCGGAATCGCCCATGTCGACTCCTCCTCCGGTTCACTTGACTCGATTAGATGACTTGTTAGGGAACGAGCTTGTCATTTCTAGCCCGAGATATTTGGAGATGTTTATTTATCCAGCTTCCCCATTCGACTTACCCAGACGGATGTGTGCGAGCGATTTGTTAGTTGTCGTGTTCGGTCTTTCCACTACTTTTCATAGATCTGACTATATTGTTCCTAGGATGGACCGTTCATCTGACCGCTTGGCGTTGGGTAAGGCTTCTTTTTGGACTGCTAGTGATTCCATGGCGATGGTATGTTTTGATGTGGTGTCCCCCAGACACAATTATTTGCCAAGCCCGGTCGCTTGCATTTATCCTCCGCCTTTTGATGATCCGTGCATGCACACGTTAGTGAACGTAGTTGGGTATGTTGAGTTGTGTCTCCCGCACTACCTTTCAACTCCGGGAGCATCCAACTCTATAGTTGGTGATGAGCGTTTTCCGCAGGCATTTCTTTGTGAAATTTTTAAATCAAAATTTAAATCTAAATTTAAAACTATGGCATTGGACTCCACTGAAATCGTTAATGAATTTAAAGCACCCATGCCAGCAGACTTAGTCCCGTTATTTTCTACTGTTAACTCAAGTCATGTTGCACATGGGTTCACCCCACATGGTTCATGGGACCTAATCCTTCCGCATGCTCAACTAGCGTACAATAATTCTAAGAACAGGTCCACTGGGTTGTCTCCGAATGAGATAGTGCATGGTTATAAGGCGCCAGTGCCTCTTGACTTGGTTCCGTTACCGCCTTCTTTTAAGTCAAGTCAATTTGCACAGGACTTCGCTTCACATGTTCACACTCTCCATGAGCATATTGGCAAGACGTTAGCTAAGCAATATTCTATCTATCAATCGAATGCTAACGTACATAGGCGAGCAGTCTCCTTGAACATTGGCGATTTGGTTATGGTTCGTCTTATCCCTGAACGGATGCCTTCGGGCACCATAAAAAAATTAGCGAACAAGAAAGCCGGTCCTTTTCGAATTTTGAAGAAATTAGGCGAAAATGCTTATTTGTTAGAATTACCCGTTGATTGGGGAATCTCCCCTGTGTTTAACATTTCGGATTTAACGCTTTTTGTTGCTCCACCACCTGAACTGTCTGTCTCTCCGTTTAATAATTCCACTATACAATCTAATGGGTGTGGGGTGAGCTCAATTCTGGATCGCTTTCTCCTTCGAAATCTACGGGAGGTATGCTGTCTATTGTTGATGAAACTTGTTTTTCTGCTTCACCTAACGTTTTTTCCGAGGTTTCCCCGGACGGATTTCTTGCCTGACAGGATTTTGCAGGATGATGTGTTTCCCACTCCCGACGGCGACACTCACAGGTTTTTGGTTCGTTGGCGTGGTCGTCCGGCTTCGGACGACTCTTGGCTCTCTGCTGCACAGGTGGATCTTCTTGACGCGGACCTCGTACGTCGTTATATTTCAGCCCGCTCATCGGAGATGAGTCCTTTTGAGCGGCGGAGGATTGATGATGACGGTGATGGCGACGGTGATGGCGACGGTGATAGCGACGGTGATGGCGACGGTGATGACGACGGCCACCAGGACGGCCAACTTGGGAATGACTATGTTGAAGATGTGCCGGCAAAGGACGTGCGACGTCGTAGCGGTCATGGTTACAAGCTTCGCCCTCGCAACAAGACTCATATTTGATATTTTAGCTTTGGTGTGCTAATAGCCGTTTCATGATGGCTCTTTAAAAAAAAACTTTATTTAATTTCTGCATTTTCTTTATGTGGTGTGCCTTTAGCCACTTGTTATTTTCTTTGAGATGTAAGCCTATATAAGGCCTTGAACTTTTCATTTGATGGGAGAATGAAATTGAAATCAAAACTTGAATTTTGTCAACCCTAATTTTTCCCTCTCTTCTTCTCCTAGCCGCCCCCCTCTTTCTTCCTTCCTCCAAACCGCCGCCTCAAGGCTCCCTCTTTCAAGAGTTTGGCCATCTCCTCTCTCCCCCTTGCTCTCGGCCGCCCCCTTCTCTTTAGCGCTCGGCGACTCTCCTCTCCCTCTTGCTCACAGCCACCCGAGATCCTCTCTCTCCAAGGATACTTTGGCCCATGCATGAGAGGTTGTTTGCAAGGAAGAAGATAGGGGTTTCCTCCACGGCGTGAAGTGAAGGAGATTAGCACGTTCGTCATCCGTAGCGCGCTTCCCGTGGACTTTCAACGGAGGAGCGATCAAACTTGGTGGATCCACGCATCACGGATCTACAAATCCGAGAGGGGTAACAAAAATTTCTACCAAGAGTTTTCTTTCTCTAGATAGTTCTTGTGGTGGACGAATTTTGCGTTATTTTCCGATTCGTTTTTCTTCGCGGTTAATCCCCTAATAGATCGGTATTTTTTCGTTTGGATTTCCGAAAGATTCGTAAGAGGATTGGCGATCCTCGTTATCTTTTTGTTGGGATAGATCCTACCATCTTTCGAATCATTTTGTTTTTGGTGGATCTATTTTGGTACAACCCAAAAGCTCGTTCGGGATCAAGATTATCTCATTTAGCCGGAAAGAGTTTGGCCTATAGCCAACACTCGATCTATTTGCGGAACGGCGATCCGTATCATTAGCGCGAGCGATAAATAAAATAATTGTTGTGGCTGCGTTTTCGTCAACGTGTGGAATAGAGAGCGTTGAGAGTTGCGAGCGTCGTCATCACGCCGTCCGTGTAGGATCTTTTAGGACGGGCCTACATCAGATACCCTTAAGATGGAGGAAGTTGTGACGATGCTTCTTTCTAATGAGAAGAGGAGCAGTTCCGGATCGAGTGCGAGCGAGGGTCTGTTCGTGAAGAGCGGAGACCCATCCCGAGCAAGATCGAGAGGGGGAGGCAAGGAGGATGATCGACCTAGGTCCAGGGGTAGGTGTTATTACTGCAAGGAGGAGGGGCATTGGAAGGCCAACTGCCCAGTGAGGAAACTCAAGAGCAAAGGATCTGTGCCTCAGCAGGCTGCAGTGGCATCTGAGTGCGTGAGCAATGATGACGTTCTACACGTTTCACAAAGTCGTGACATGGTCGGGACCACAGATTCCTGGATCATGGATACATGATGTTCGTTCCACATGTGCCCGAACATTGAATGGTTCTCCAGTATTAGGCACTGTGGAGGTGGTTGTGTTCGGATGGGGAACCGGTCAGAGTGCGAGATATCTGGAGTCGGGAGCATCAGGATTAGGATGTTCGATGGAGTGGTTAGGATCCTAACCGACGTTCGGTATGTGCCCGAGTTGAGGAAGAGCTTGCTTTCTCTAGGAACTCTAGAGGTTGTCGGGTATTCTTATACCAGTAGCAGCGGGTATTTGGAGGTCAGGAGAGGCGCGCAGACAGTCTTGAGAGAAGAGCGTTCCGGATCGCTCTATAGACTGATTGGCACCACGATTGACAGGGAAAATGCGAGGAGAGAGGTCAGACCGTCTCTCGAGCTACATGATACGGTAGCGCATGCATTCAGGCAATCTCCTCGGATCGCGGTTCCTTCGATAGAGCTTTAGAGAGCAGAGACCGTTCTCAGCAAAAAGCTAGGAAGGACCAGCGGAGGAGCGGAGCAGGATTCGTGGCAAGGGCGTGTGCACGGAGAGAGGACCTTGGCGGAGGTAGAATCTTCGCAGCCGTAGAGGAGCTGGGTAGAGAGTCATCTCAGGAGTACCAAGACACCGTGAGAGGAGCCATCAGACTCAAAGGTCTCACCGAGGAACTTAGGATCACTCAGGAGAAGGTGGAGTTGCACAGTGAGAGTTCGAGTACGATTCGTCTTGCAGTAGACCCGGTCTATCGTGCAAGGACGAAGCACGTCGACGTGCGTCACCGGGAGTTGAGGGAGTTCGCTCGAGGTGGAGGTGTGATGTTACGGGAGATTCCTACGGAGGAATGCGTTGCGAGCATGCGGGAGAAATCAGTGAGGCGAGTCAAATTTGACTTGACTCAAACTGATGCGTGTTGATCGTGTCGGCCCCAGGGAGAGGGGGCTTGTAGTCGACAGTAGGGGTCTGTGTGTTATAGGCGGTATTAGTGTTCGTGGAGCATCAAGGTGGAGATTGTTATTGTGATGCCTCCAAACCGGACCGGTCCAACTGGATCGGTTCAATTATTCTTTTTTGTTTATACATACAGGATCCCCGATCCCAATTCTAACCTAATCAGAAATCGGGCGAAAGAAAAAAAACGAGTGAAAGGAGCGGAGGAGAGGCGGCTTCGGGAGGAAGAAGAGCGATCCGTCGGCGGTTCCTAGGGTTTCTTCTCCGGCGAGGATCTGCGGCGGCTTCGGGACAAGGCATCCGGCAGCAGTTCGACGGAGGTTCAGCGCGGCTTCGGGACGCGGCATCCAGCAGCAGTTCGGCGGAGGTTCAGCGCGCTTCGGGACGCGGCATCCGGCAGCAGTTCGGCGAGGTTTCGGCACGGCGGCAAGGGCCCGATCTTGGGCAGCGGCGGCTTCTTCTCCGGCGACAGCGGCAAGGGCCCGATCTTGGACAGCGGCGGCTTCTTCTCCGGCGACAGCGGCGCAGCGGCAAGCCCGGTCTAGGGCTTCTTCTCCGGCGACAGCGGCGCAGCGGCAGGCCCGATCTAGGGCTACGTAGGTCCGGCGATCCTTGGGATCCGGCGGTGGCAAGATCGGGCAGAGGCGGGCGTCTTCTTCGGCGGCATCCAGCGATCTTTGAGGCATCCGGTGGTCTACCACGGGCAGGGGCGGCTTTCTTCTCCGGCAATCTTGGGCCGGCGGTTCTTCTTCGGCAAGGATCGGGATACCGATCAAGGCGTGCATCTCCGGCGGCTCCGGCGATCCAGCGGCGGCGGCAACTCCGGCGGTGAAAGAGGGCATAAGGCTGCGGTTCCTTCATCTTGAAGAGAGCAGCGGCTTTCTTGGCCGGAGGGCGGCGGCGTGTGGCGGAGGGATAATCGGGTTACCCGATTTTGGGCACCAGCGGCGCATCGAGTTCATCTCCAGCGTGTGACAGCGGCTTGGCCGGCTGTATCCAGGGAGGAGAGGGGGCTCACGGCGGTGGCTGGGTGCAGATTCCTCCGGCGGCAGTGGTGATTCTTGTCGGCGGCAGTGGTGGTTTCCGGCGGCTTTGAGGCAGCGGTGGAGGCAAGGCAGCAACTCCAATTCGGAAGGTCGATCTCCTGCGTTTTACTCGTTCTTTTGTTTTTTTTCCAGTTTTGGTTATTATCTGGGTTCCGATCCATCGTGATCGTGAAAAGTGTAATAGATGTAGAACTCGTTATTTTGATTAGTGGATCCGGCGCGCTCTCCCCGTGGATGTAGGAGCTTAACTCCGAACAACGTAAATCTCTTGTGTTTGTGGTGTTTTGGAATCTTGTACTTTTTTTTTGTTTTGTTTGGTGCGCGCCACTATTTGCTTAAAAGCTGCTTCCGTTGTTATTGTCCGCGATGAGTTCCGTACTCGCGGGCCGGTGTCAATTGCACAACAAGAAAGATATGTTCATTTCTCTCTTAAAGTAATGATTATCATTTTATCGGCATTATTTGATAATAATTTCTATTTTAGTCAATTTATATATTTTTCCTGATTTTAAAAAATGTTAATTATTCATGATTAAAAATCTCACAAATATCTGTGTCTGAAAATTCTCTTATAACAGAACAGAAAAATTGAAAGTTTTCAATTCATAGGACTGAAAATTATCCAACACAATAATTGAGTTTGGCTCAATCAAATTCTTTGAGTTTTTGGTTTTAGACAAAAATCAATTCATTTCAATCAAAATCAATAAAGCGAACGTAGCCTAAAATTTTTTGTATCATAATTAAAAAATATTCAATGAAAAAAATGATTGTTTTCAAATTTTCATACAAGAGAAAGATTAAAAATATAAATTTTTTATTATGGACTGCAATTACCGTATAGGGCTACAAATATTAATTTAAAATCTACAAATATCAAAGCGCTAGAAATACCAATTAAAGATTAGCAAATATAATTACCCTTTAATAATGATGTAACATCAGATAAATTCACACACACGAGTAACAGTGTACGGGGGGCTCTCGTGCCCCGCGCGACAGTATCCGCCCACCGGCGGTAGTCGTGTCCAAAAAGTCTGATTGGGCCCGAGCTTTTTGCCAACTAGGCTCGGCCCGGGCTCATTTTGAGTCGGATAGGGCCGGGCTCGGGCTCCCTCTCAAAGAGGGGCCCGATTAGGCCCTTCAAGTCGGGTCGGGCCAACCTGAATACAAAAGGAAAGATTTTAATCCCACCTGGCGGGATTTCTGGCTTAGCCTGGAGCCGGGCTCTGGCTAGCCCGACGCCCGGGCTTTGCCCGGTCCGGCCAAGGCACCAGGTTGGGCAACCGGCTAAAATAGGGGCCCGGTAAGGCCCCGAAGCCAGGCCTTGGCCCGGGCCGGGCCTAGCCGGGCTTTTGTCGGGCCGGGCCCAGGCTTTTTCCCACAACAGCTCGGCGGCGGACTTCACCCGCCCCCCGACGGGCTTCCAGAAAATATATTTATATATATTCTTTTATAAATTTATATATATTCTTTTATAATAATATATGTTTTTTAAATTTTTTTCTTAATATATTATTAACTATATAAATATTTAAAAATTAAATAATAATAAAAAAATAAAATCGGCCCCGACCTCACGGTCCACACCGCCGCCGCCGGCTCCAGCGGAGCCGCTGGCAGCCTGACTAGAGGCCACCGGCGGGTTTGCCGGACCCTGGCGAAGCCGCCAGGGGTAGTCCGGTCAGGCAGCAGGCGGCTCCGAAGCCGGAGGTAATGGCAAGATTACGGGCAACTACGCAGCCGGCGACGGAGCCGCCGGTGGCCTGCCCGGAGGGCACCGACGAGTTTGTCGGGGCCCGGTGAACTCGTCAGTGGCTGTTAGGCGGTGAGCGGGCAGGGTCACCGCCAGTGGCTACCTCGACCCAGCACGCGTGATTTGGCGGAGAAAATGGGTATTAGTTTTTTTTTTATTTTTTGAGGGGAGGAGTTCTGCCATGCAGGCCTTTATTTTCCCATCCAACGGCTTTGATTGCATTTGTGGTTCATTCCCTGGCTTCAGAACGAGTCAATATGTTTTTCATTTTATAATATATTTCTATCATATATAAAAAAATATCGTGGTCTGGGAATATCATGAGTTCAAAATTTCATAAGCGGTCAGATCATGACTTCATAATTCAACAGCCGTCTGATCGAGTACAATAAAATCACTCTCTCACTCCACATTTTAGTAGGTCTCCTAAACCTATTACCGGGGTGACCTAAACCTATGCAAAATTACGAATTTGCCCCTATAACTCTTAAAAAATCGTGCTATTAAAATTTTATTTTAATTTAGAATAATTTTATACACACCTAAAGTATACCTAAAAATAACAAAAAGTGGGGCTCATACACAATAAAATAATTTATTTTATACACACAAAAAAGCAAAAAAAGTGTGGAAATGGCCAAATAATTTATTTTTTTGTGTGCAGGGCTCACTTTGTGCGGTTTTTAGGCGTGTGTAGTTCCGTCATTTAATTTAATTTATATATTTCTATCATATATAAAGAAATACTGTGATCTGCGAATATCATGAGTTCAAAATTCCATAAACGGTCAAATCGTGACTTCATAATTCATCAGTCGTCTGATCGAGTATAATAAAATCACTCTCTCTCTCTCTCTCTCCACATTTTAGTAGATCTCCTGAATCTATTACTGGGGTGACCTAAACCTATGCAAAATTACGAATTTGCCTCAATAACTCTTAAAAAATCGTGTTATTAAAATTTTATTTTAATTTAGGATAATTCTATACACACCTAAAGTCTATGAAGCACGGGTACCGGTACGTGGTACGGGTACGGTACGGCGGTGCGGATACCGGTACGTGGTACGGCAAAATTATAAAATAACACGGTACGAGTACGTTTGGGTATGTGAAAAAAAATTAAAAAACACATATAACAAGTTAATTTGCAGCAAAAATATATTTAATGAAATGTTATTAGTTATCACCATACATGCACAAGATGTTAAGATTGTCCACATAAATAAAGAAATTAGACTATTCTAAGGAATGATAAAATTGAGAATCATACTAAAAATATCCTCTAGAAAAAGGAAAACACAGTAAAAAAATCCATCTAAAAGATGATATAGGATTATAGTTCACCAAACACAAAAGAAATTCAATGATGATATAGTCATATAGGGCATACATAGTTCAACAAAACAAATAAAAATCTTATAATGACTAAAGTTCTTGATTTTCAAGGTCATCGTTTTCTTCATGCCCTGGAGTTTCGTTGAGGTCGACAGGGCTCGCAGGAGTCGATGGCGTCGAAATAGTGGAGACCTGGAGTCGTGGGTTTGTCGATAGGGTTCGCAGGAGGATGTCGCCGTCGAGGTCGCTCGCAGGAGATCTGCCGCCGTCGAGGTTGCTCGCAGAAGGGATGTCGTCGTCGAGGATACTCGCAGGAGATCTGCCGCCGTCGAGGTCGCTCGCGGGAGATCTCTCGTGGGTTTGTCAAAGAAGTTAGCCCTAACGTGAATAAGGATCTGCGCTATTAATAATATTGGGAAGTACAAAGGCAGTACCGGCCCGTACCAAAAAACAATAAACGTACCGGGTACTTTTTTTGTCGTGTCGGGCCGTACCAGTACACGCAAACGTACCGTGTACGGGTACGGGATATTTTTTGGAGTACTCGTGTTTCGTAGCCTAAAGTATATCTAAAAATAACAAAAAATGGGACTCATACACAATAAAATAATTTATTTTATACACCCAAAAAAGCCAAAAAAAGTATGGAAAAGGCCAAATATTTTATTTTATTGTGTGTGGGGCTCACTTTTCGTGATTTTTAAGTGTATTTTAAGTGTGTGTAGTTTTGTCCTTTAATTTAAAGGAGTCTATTTGGTTTCGATCCTTGAACCCCAAGGGCAAGAGGAACAACTCAACTCAACGAGCTAAGCCAACAATTATGATAACATTTCAAATAATTTTATTTATATTGTTATATTTTATGTATTTTATAAAAAATTATATAAATATATGTAATATAATTCATTATTACGTATAAGTATACTATCTATACTAATATAAACGCAAATATTGTGTTGCTACAGTGCGCTACAGTGACACCCATCGGTTATATTTGATATTCCGATTTTGTCCCGCGAGCACCGCCATTTTATTAAAAAAAATTGATTTCAACCAACCGTCGTCGGCAAAGGCGGCGGCTGCCTCATCGGACCCCACCGTCGGGGTCGCCGGACGTCGGCGACACAGGCGGGTGTAGGCCGGAGGCGAACCAGCTGGGGTTTGAGGCTCACGGGCAGTGCCACCGCCGGTGGTGGCCCCGGTTCGCCTCCAGCAAACCCCGCCGCACGTGTTCGGCGATTAGCCTGCCCCCGCCCGTCCTCCTCCTCCTCTTCCTGTGCGCCCCTCCTCCTTCCGGCTTTAATTTTACTGTTCCTACCTAAGTCCTAAGTCCTCCTCCCGGCTTTATATTTATATTATATTTATATTATTTATATTTATATTTATTTATTTATTTAAAATATATTTATTATTTTTTTATATTATTTATGTCATTTATATTATTTATATTTATTATATATTATTTATATTTATTATATATTATTATATTTATTATATATTATATATATTTATATTATTATTATATAAATACGAGCTTCTTCTCGCACGGGCTACGTTCGTGCTCGAATCTCTCGGGCGGTCTTTGACTGCATCCAGGCGGGCTTCGCCTGCCTCCGCTCGTGCTTCGTCTGTGCTTGATGCATCAGGCGGCCTTCGGCGACATGGAAGCGGGCCCCGCTTCCACTCAATTCCCCGGCTCGGCGCCACAACGGCCACTCGCGGCCCCCCGGAGCCCTGTGATTGTTTGATTTTGCATACGCGCTCCAGGGGGCGCGAGTGCGTTTGCGGCGCCGAGCCGGTGAACTGCGAGGAAGCAGGGCCCGCTTCCATGCGGTTGAAGGCCGTCCGGAGCATCAAGAACGGGCGAAGAACGGGCGGAGGCGGGCGGAGGCGGGGGAAGCCCGCCTTTCGCCCGCCTGGATGCAGCCGAAGGCCGCCCGAGAGCTTCGAGTACGGGCGTAGCCTGTGCGAAAAAACTCGTATATTATAATAATTATACATATACATTTATAATTATAATTTTATATTTTGTTATTTATTAAATTATATTTACTTTATCTTTTTCATAAATTATCGCCGGGGGCGGGCGATTCCCGTTAGGGGCGGGTCGGGTATAGTTGCGCGGGGTCATAGTGGCGGGCCGGTACACTCGCGCGGGGCCATATGGGTGGGTCGGATATTATCGCGATTGGTAGTAGGGGTGGAGCTCCATGTCGGGCACTCATGTGTGTGTGTGTATAGCCAGCGGTGGCCTTGCCCGCTCGCCGTCGGTTAATCCCCAGCGGGTTCGCACGCCGGAGGCCGGCGAACCTGCCGGTGGCCACCGGGCAGGTTGCCTGCGGCAGAGAAGGGCGTGGTAGCAGCTTTGGCAGAAGGGGGGGGGGGGGGGGGGGGGGGTTGACACAGGATTTTCAATTATTTTTTTATTTTTTGATTATTTCTTTTTAATAATTAAATAAATTATTAAAAATACAAATAAATACAATTTTAAATACTTTTAAATTTTAAAAACTACCTAGGGGCGGGGGGGCGGGAGGGCGGGCAAAGCCCGCTTGGTTGCGAGCGAAGCACGCCGCGCCAAAACGAGACGTTAGAACATACAATGCAGTGTTTACAGAAAAAAGTATTTGGTTATTGGGGAACAATCAATATACTTCTAATGTCGAATCAGGATCAACTAGGACAAAAATAAAGCATTGGATCGAACTCTTCTTTGGTGTCAAGGTCATAGCTATGAATAGTCATCGACTCCCGAGAAAAGGTAGAAGGATGGGACCTATTATGGGACATACAATGCATTACAGACGTATGATCATTACGCTTCAACCGGGTTATTCTATTCCACCTCTTATAGAGAAAAGAACTTAAAGCAAAAGACTTAATAACACAGCGATTCATTTATACAAAACTTCTACCCCGAGTACGCGAAATGGAGCCGTAGACAGTCAAGTGAAATTCAATCCACGAAATAATTTGATCTATGGATAGCATCGTTGTGGTAAAGTTCGTAATGCCAGAGGGATCATTACCGCAGGACATAGACGGGGAGGTCATAAACGTCTATACCGTAAAATCAACTTTCGACGGAATGAAAAAAAGATATAAGTTTTTGAAAACCATTTAATAATAAGTCTAATTTAAAAATAAATTTATTTAAAAAGGAAGAAGAAAAAATCAATTAAAAAATAAGAACCGACAGGAGTTTGATGAAATTACCGTGGATGAGAGAGAAGAGGCTCCCGTTGGGAAAGTAATCATAGACTAGAAGCCGCTCCTCCTTTGCCTGGAAGTAAGCGCGGAGAGGCACCAGGTTTGGGTGGCGCAGCCTCCCCACTTCTTCCATCCGCCGCCGGAACTCCTCCGCGGTCGACGGCCCCGCCGCCGGTTCCCTCAGCCTCTTCACCGTCACAATGAATCCGGTGTCCATCACCGCCTTGTACGTGCTCCCCGCCGTCCCTCTCCCTAATGTTTCTGCCGACGCCTTCAGCAAATCCTCCAAGCTATAAAGCCCTGCAACTCCCCCGAGAAAAATCAGCTTCCCCAATCCCTCCCCTTCCCACGAGAACCCAGCCTTTCCTCCTCCTGCTACGCCGACGGTGGCGCCGCCGGCGGCGTCTACGGCGATATCTCCGGTGGCCACGCCGCGTCCTTGTTGTAGGGATCCATTACTGTTGCTCCTCCCCGCATTCCTCTTTTTCAAAGAAATCAGAAAGACGAATAAACCCAAGCAGATTAGGAGAAACAAGAATCCTGCGACGGAGCAAGCGATGATCACCGCCGTCCTCCTCCTGTTTCTTTTCCGGCGTGAATCAGTGATAATGGAAGAAATGGGAGATTTGGGGCTGAGAGAAGGCGGGAATAATGGATTTTCAGAACAGGGTCGACCGATTTGGGCGCCGCAAAGTTTGGGATTATTGAGAAAGGAGGATGAGTTGAACTGAGAAAGGGCGCGAGTGATCGGGATTTCGCCGGAGAGATTGTTTCCGGTGAGGTTGAGGACGCGGAGGGTGGATTGGTTCAGCGGCGGGATTGTTCCAATCAGCCTGTTGTTTTGTAGCTGGAGGGAGTAGAGGCGCGGGAGAGTGGTAATGGCGGGAGGAATGTGGCCTGAAAGTTGATTTCCGGCGAGAACGACGGTTTTCAGGCGGTGGATGGAGGAGATAGAGGCGGGAATCCTGCCGGAAAAACGGTTTTCATTGAGGTAAACGGATTTGAGATTTGGGAGAACGGAGAGATCAGGAATGTCGCCGGAAAGGGAGTTTGATTTGAAACTGAGAACTCGGATTTGGTCAAGAGGGGATAATAATCCGGCAGCCAGTATTCCATTGAGATCCAAAAACTCGAGTACAAGCTTCAAAACCCTCCCATCGCCGGAGCACTGTTTCACTCCCGGCCACCGCGTGCAAAGCTCGCTGGAAGTATCCCGCCTCCACGGCAGACGATCGTGGGCATCGAGAGCAGATTTCAGCGCAAGCAGAGCGTCCGCATCGCCTGAAAACACGAAATCGGGGAAGAAGATGAAGAGCAGGGGAAAGAGGACGATCGGCCGCAACAGCAATGCCATTCTTATTAATTTGCTTCCGTGAATCTAAACAACCCCACAAAACCCTAGTTCCATTGGGGCGGGGGCGGGATGAGAACGAACACGTGAATCGCAGGCAGAGACACGTAGCTGGAAAGGCCGTGCTCCTCCTCTGTTTCCTAAAACCCAGTAAACAAAAGCAATAATGGACTGGCGGTCGTTTTACCGGCACGGAATCCAAATTAATAGGGGCTTTTTGTTTCCTTCGTCGCCGTTTTCAAATGTGCCCACAGAATCTGAATCGCGCAGGAGAGGGCGGGAGATTTTCTTAGATTTTAGGGTTAGGGTTATTTCTCAGCGCGCGCAGGAGAAGCTTATGCCGGCCGCCGGCGCCGGAGATATAGGAAAGAGACGCTCTCTCTCTCTCTCTCTCTCTCTCTCAGGAAAAAAGTGATGGAATTTAAAGCTCGTGGGCCGGATTCTGCCGGGAAATTTAATGAGGACCCGAGAGTTTCCTCTGTGGGCCCGTTGAGTTCCCGCTTAAAATCAATTAAGTATAAATAATTTATTCGAATTCTAAATTAGTTAGTAGCATCAAAAAATTTATTAAATGTTTATTTTTCTCATATTGTTCATTTTTAGGGCATTTATATTGGCAGCTCTTATATGATTATTGGCAGTTCAAAACGTGAAACACGTATCTTCTGAAAATAGGCCTACTATATTCAATTGTTTTGAAAAAGTGTTCAACATAAAAGTTGTAAATCTCGACGAGAACTACAACTTTTATGTTGAACACTTTTTCTAAAAATATCATATAGTATGTTTATTTTCAAAAGACGTGGAATCCGGACGGAACTTTGTGATACGCAATAGTTCCGTCCGGTGTCGCATCTTTTGAAAATAGGACTAATACATGACATTTTTAGAAAAAGTATTTAACATAAAAGTTAGGGGTGCAACTCGTTTCGGTTCGGTTCCACCAAAAATCAAGAACCGACCATGTAGGTTCGGTTCCAAAATTTGGGAATCAGAACCGACCCGCGGTTCTAAAACATGGAACCGGATCCGCCTAATACGGTTCGGTTCGGTTCCAGTTCGGTTCTCGTTTCTACTCATATTATGTAATGTCACATTTTTTTCTTCTCAAATCTTCAAATAATATGATAAATATTTATTACTCCAAATTCTGATGTATTATCTATCTCAATGTACACAAATACTCATTTATTATCTATGAGGCTACGATTGAATCTCTAATTCGGTAAGCAAAATAATATTTGAACGCCTGAACCTTTCTCGTTGAACGGGGCCTAAAGAAGTAACTGTCTAATTGAGATAATAATATATTATTTTAAATTTTATATTAATAATTCGTGTCGATTCTCGGGTACCCTAGTATGGGATCCGAGAACCGACCCGAACTGTCGGTTCTCTAATTTCAAGGAACCAGACCCGAACCGAATAAAATTGGAACCGACCCGAACCGCCTAAATCGGTTCGGTTGCGGTCCGGTTCTCGGTTCTTCGGTTCCTTTTGCACACCCCTAATAAAAGTTGTAGTTTTTGTCGAGATCTATAACTTTCATGTTGAACACTTTTCTAAAAAATATTATATAGTAGGTCTATTTTTAAAAGCCGCGGAACCCAGGCTGAACTATGTGATTCACAATAGTTCCGTTAGGTGTCTCGTCTTTTGAAAATAGGTCTATTATATGGCATTTTTTATGAAAAGTGTTCAACACGAAACTTGTAGTTATCGTCGATATCTACAACTTTTGTGTTGAACATTTTTTTAAAAAAATGTCATCTAGTTTGTCTATTTTCAAAATGCGCGTGAAACTTGTATTTAATTAATTCGGGATTCTGCGTTTTTATACTTTTTCTAAAAATGTCATATAATACGACTATGGACTTTTATATCTGCTTTTTTGAGTTAATCTAGTAACTAACAATGATTTGTTATTAAAAAAAACTTATTTTTGAGCTGCCAGTATCAATCGGGCTGTCCATAGTCATTTGTTGGACTGCTATTATCTTTGGGCTGTCAATAATCATATACGGGTTGTCAATATAAACGTCTTTTTAAGGACAATGATATTAACATTCTAATGACAGTTATTCATTGTCCTAAAAACAGCTATTCAAAATCTTAAAAACACTGAAATTAATTGAACTGTGGATGAAAATGAATTACGTTTAGTCATTATATGATTGCTTATAACATTGTCATTTATTAACCGCGACCTAGTAAAAATTTTACCTCGCCCCACCTACCTGATTTGCTCGCCCTTGACGTTGTCATTGCACTTCGACAAACTCGACATCGCTGCCCTGCTTCTACTAGCTTGGGTGGTTCTTGTAAGTTCTCAACTCTAGTATTTATCTCATTTAGTTTGATTTGTCTTCTTGTAATTCAAAGGTTTTTGGACAAGTCTATTGTGTCTTTTAGCAATGTTGCAGGTCGCTCGGTGCTCACACGAAACAGAATAATCAGTCGTCTTAGCTCGAGAGTGCATCGAATATGCAAACAATCAAAAAAAAGGAACCAACAGTGGGTGGTAAGATTTTTACGTGTGAAGATCCAGAAAGATAAAAAATCACAGGGTCAGACTCAATTCTGACAAAAATAACTGATGTCAGTTGAGTACAGGTGACAACTTTCCAGAGGGTGGCATATCAACGATGGCAAAGGAGAGCATGATGGGAACGAGGGCGTGCGCGAGGCAGTTGTGAGGGCACTCGCACGACGGTGACGAGGGTGTGCGTTGCCACGAGCACGGAAGGGCGTTCGCGCGCCGGGGAGTGTACCACCACATGCACGCCATGGAAGGGAGCGTGTGTGTTGTTGCCTACCCATAGGCTTGCATGTTGCTCTTTGTTAGATTGTGACACCTCTTCGCGCTCGGACCGTTAGGATTGCGCCATGTCACCAATCCGTGGGATTCCCATTTTCCTAATCCAGGTCAAATCCTTTTTAGGAAGTTCATCGAGGGAGATTATTCTCCAGGCTGCCTTTCCCCCTTTGTGCTCGCCAAACATGGAATGTCCGGCCCTCTCTAAAGCTATAAGATGGAGGGGAGGCTATGATTCATATCATCCCAACACCAACAGCGATCCGAAGGAGTTCTTAGCCACCCTCCGTTCTCAATCCCAGCGGCATCAGGCGGCGACGGCGGCAGCAGGGTGCGCAAGGGGGCGACTCCAGGCGGACGGACTTCAGGCGGAGCTATCGGAGCGGCATCCGGTCGAATCCAGTCGGATCGACATCAGGCCGGTCTCCCGCGGTGGTTCAGGCAGCGGGGGTGATCCCAGGCGGCGCGGCGACATCAGGCGGCCGAATCCAGGCGTGGTCGGCTTCAGGCGTGCAGTCCAGGCGGCGATTCCGCAAAGGAGGTGAACAGTACCACTATCGCCCGGCGACATCAATATCGCAGGCGATAGTCCGTTTTCACCTTTTTGGTTTTCTCTTCATTGCTCGACCTTACGGTCTCTATTGTAATTTGTACCTCCATACCTTATAGTGGATCTTCTCCGGCGCGCTCTCACCGTGGATGTAGGAGCTTCTCTCCGAACCACGTAAATTTTTCTGTGTCGTCTGTGTGCTTGGATATCTCGTTCTGTGGTTTTTTATTTTGCGCGATTGTTTTTGCTCGATTTAATTCCGTTGCGCTACGGCGGTACTCGGTCCGATTGCATAACAATTGGTATCAGAGCCAGGTTCCGCGAGGGTGATCGTCTGGGCGTTCTGGTTCTAGATCTGGGTCAACGGTAGGTGACGACAAGGTCCACTCCCTACCTTCTCAAGATCTGATCCAAGAACATTTTTTTCAGATCACTCAGTAGCACTGCGAGCAAAACAATGGCGGCAAAATTCGAGATTTCCAAGTACGACGGCAAGATCGATTTCGGCTTATGGCAGAAGCGGATCAAGGCGGTTCTCGTTCAGCAAGGACTCCACAAGGCGCTACTCGGCAAGGAGAAGTCTGGCGTGAAGAAAGACGAGGAATGGGAGGAACTGGATCTGAAGGTCATCAGCACAATCCAGTTGAGTCTCGCCGACGAGGTCATGTACAACGTGGTCGACGCTGACACCACCGTAGACCTATGGAAGAAATTGGAGGAGCTGTATATGTCGAAATCTCTCACAAACAAGCTCTTTGTGAAGAGACAGTTATACAGCTTAAGAATGTCCGGGAGCAACAAGCTGCTAGAACACATGAATGCATTCAACAAGTTGATCTCCCAGATGCGGAGCATGGACGTGAAAGTCGAAGAGGAAGACCAGGCGCTTCTACTACTGTCTTCTCTACCGAAGTCCTACGACCATATGGTCACCACGATCCTCTACGGAAAGGATACACTCAAAATGGAGGAGGTGATGATGACGCTGCTATCGAACGAAACGCGGAGCAAACCCGGCCCCAGCACCAGCGAAGGTTTGTTCGTGAAGAACAAAGAACCGGTCAGAGGGAGATCGAGAGACAGAGGGAAGAAATTCAATCGGGCCAGGTCTAAGTCTCGGGACAAGAAGAACCAGTGCCACTAATACAAGGAAGAAGGGCACTGGAAAAATAACTGTCCGAAGAAAAAGGCGAAAGAAAGGAATCAGGAACAGGCGGATGTGGCGTCCGACCCCGAGAGCGATGCTGACGTACTCCATGTACACTCCACCCTCGATACCACCGACACGTGGATCATGGATACGGGATGCTCGTATCACATGTGCCCGGACATAGAATGGTTCACTAGCTTCAGGCAATGTGACGGCGGTCGCGTTCTGATGGGAAACGACTCGGAGTGCAAGACGCTCGGGATCGGCAGTATCAGAATTAAGATGTTCGACGGAACAATCAGGACCCTTACTGATGTAAGATACGTGCCCGATCTGAGGAAGAGTCTAATTTCCCTAGGCACTCTAGAGGCGGCTGGGTGCTCATACACCGGCGAGGGAGGATATCTGAAGGTCAAGAAAGACGCTCTGGTGGTCATGAAAGGAGAGCGCTCTGGTACTCTCTACAAACTGATCGGCACTACCATCGCCGGCGACGCGGCGGTTTCTAAGACGACAGATGAGGATTCCTCTCTGCTGTGGCATGCTAGACTTGGCCACATGAGCGAGAGAGGACTGCTGGAGCTTCACAAGAAGGGCCTACTGAAAGGAGTCAAGACATGCAAGTTAGACTTCTGCGAGACCTGCGTTCTCGGGAAGCAGCACAGAGTGAAGTTCGTGACATCTACGCAGCGGAGTAAGCAGGTACTGGAATATATACACTCAGATGTTTGGGGGCCTGCCCCAGAGCCGTCTCTTGGTGGGGCCAGATACTTCGTGACTTTCATCGACGATTTTTCGAGAAAAGTCTGGATCTACTTTCTGAAGCACAAGTTTGAAGTATTCGAGAAATTCAAAGTCTGGAAGACGACAGTGGAAAAGCAGACCGGGAAAAGAGTCAAATATCTGAGATCTGATAACGGTGGCGAGTACACCTCAGCGGAGTTCCAGGAATACTGCAAACAGGAGGGCATCACTCGACACCTCACTATTCCTGGTACACCGCAGCAGACCGGCGTGGCAGAAAGGATGAACCGAACGTTGCTAGAGAGAGCTCGGTGCATGCGGTTATTTGCAGACCTACCAAGGTCCTTTTGGGTCGAGGCCATTAATACGGCATGCTATCTAGTGAATCGATCCCCATCGATGTCACTGAATCTGAAATCGCCACAGGAAGTTTGGTTAGGCAGGCCGGTTGACTACTCTGACATCCACATCTTTGGTTGTCCTGTGTACACCCTTGTACAGGACTCTGAGAAGACGAAGTTGGATGCTAAGTCTAAACGGTGCATCTATCTAGGACGAAAGACCGGCACGAAGGGGTTCAAACTATGGAACCCGGACACAAAGAAGGTGGAGGTCAGACGCAATGTGATCTTCGATGAGGCCTCTATGCTCAAGAAATCTGAGGCTCAGTCTAAAGAGGTTGAGGAGACTCCAGTCACACCCCTAGAGGTGGAGCTGGAAGGGAGCGACCAAGCTGACGACCACGGTGATTCCTCTGACCCAGAAAATGGTGATGTTGTGCAACCTATGAAAGCAGAGCCGTACTCTATTACTAGAGAAAGGGCAAGGAGAGAGGTCAGACTGCCTCTCAGGCTACAGGACACGGTAGCGTACGCTTTCCAGGTGATCTCCACAGATCCCGGATCTTATAAAGAAGTTGTAGAGAGTAGAGAGAGTTCTCAGTGGAAAGCAGCTATGGAAGAAGAGATGGAGTCCCTTCGTAAAAACCAGACTTGGGACTTGGTTCGTCTGCCCAAAGGGGCGAAGGCAATCAGTTCCAAATGGATATTCAGGAAGAAGGAATCTACATCCGGCAAAGACCAGTGGAGATACAAGGCCAGATTCATTGTCAAGGGGTTCGCGCAGAAGAAGGGTGTCGATTTTGATGAAATATTCTCACCCGTGGTAAAACACTGCTCCATACGGGTGCTTCTTGCGATGGTGGCAATGAACGACATGGAGCTAGAGCAGATGGACGTGAAAACGGCGTTTCTTCATGGCAACTTGGAAGAGGAGATCTACATCTTGCAGCCTGAAGGGTTTGTTCAACCCGGTGACGAGAAGAAGGTGTGCAAACTAAGAAGGTCCCTCTACGGTCTGAAGCAGGCTCCAAGAATGTGGAACAATAGATTTGATACGTTCATGGTTTCACAAGGATTCAGCAGGAGCCAGTACGACAGCTGCACCTACTACAAGTTCCTGGCAAACGACGACGTTCTGATTCTGATGCTATACGTCAACGACATGCTGATTGCGTGTAAGTCAGCTCATGAGATCCAGTCTTTGAAGCAGAAACTGCAAGCTGAGTTTGAAATGAAGGATCTGGGTCAAGCACAGAAGATCCTTGGCATGAAGATCAAGCGAGATAGGAAGCAGGGCATGCTTTGGCTTTCTCAGACAGGGTACATTCAGAAGGTTCTGGAGAAGTTCAATATGACTGAATCTAAGCCCGTTTCAACCCCTCTCGGGCAATAGTTTAGATTATCGTCACAGCAGTGTCCAGACACAGAGGGAGAACGACAAAAGATGCTCGGGGTGTCGTACGCTAGTGCGGTAGGATGCTTGATGTACGCCATGATCTGTACGAGACCAGATATCGCTCAGACTGTGAGCGTAGTCAGCAGATATATGGGGAATCCGGGGCGACAACACTGGGAAGCAGTCAAGTGGATTCTAAGATATCTGAACAGAACGAAAAACGTCGGTTTATTGTTTAAGAAGAGCGGAGTTTCTAGAGTCCTAGAGGGCTACGTTGATTCCGACTATGCGGGCGACCTCGACCGAAGAAGATCTACCTCCGGGTACATCTTCCTTTGTGGTGAGGGCCCCATCAGTTAGAAAGCCACTCTGCAGGACATTGTGGCTTTATCTACGACAGAGGCTGAATACATTGCTGCAGTGGAAGCTGCGAAGGAAGCTATCTGGCTCAAAAGTCTCGCCAAAGAACTCAGGATTTCTCAGGAAGCGGTGAAGCTGCACTATGACAGTCAGAGTGCGATTTGTCTGGCCAAGGACCCGGTCTATCATGCCAGGACAAAACACATTGATGTGCGGTACCATAAGTTGAGAGAGTTCGTTGCTGGCGGAGATATTCAGTTACTAAAGGTGCACACTGAGGATAACATTGCAGACATGTTGACCAAGCCGTTGACCGGAGTCAAGTTCAAGCACTGCCTTGACTTGGCTCATATCTGTGCGTGCTGATCGTGGTAACCCCAGGGAGAGGGGGTAGTTTGCCGGAGGGAGGAGATCCAAGTTTCAGGTGGAGTCTGTCGCGTGAGGCGTCAAGGTGGAGATTGTTAGATTGTGACACCTCTTCGCGCCCGGACCGTTAGGATTGCGCCATGTCACCAATCCGTGGGATTCCCATTTTCCTAATCCAGGTCAAATCCTTTTTAAGAAGTTCATCAAGGGAGATTATTCTCCAGGCTGCCTTTCCCCCTTTGTGCTCGCCAAACATGGAATGTCCGGCCCTCTCTAAAGCTATAAAATGGAGGGGAGGCTATGATTCATATCATCCCAACACCAACAGCGATCCGAAGGAGTTCTTAGCCACCCTCCGTTCTCATCCCAGCGGCATCAGGCGGCGACGGCGGCAGCAGGTGCGCAAGGGGGCGACTCCAGGCGGACGACTTCAGGCGGAGCTATCAGAGCGGCATCCGGTCGAATCCAGTCGGATCGACATCAGGCCGGTCTCCCGCGGTGGTTCCAGGCAGCGGTGGTGATCCCAGGCGGCGCGGCGACATCAGGCGGCCGAATCCAGGCGTGGTCGGCTTCAGGCGTGCAGTCCAGGCGGCGATTCCGCAAAGGAGGTGAACAGTACCACTATCGCTCGGCGACATCACTATCGCAGGCGATAGTCCGTTTTCACCTTTTCGGTTTTCTCTTCATTGCTCGAACTTACGGTCTCTATTGTAATTTGTACCTCCATACCTTATAGTGGATCTTCTCCGGCGCGCTCTCCCCGTGGATGTAGGAGCTTCTCTCCGAACCACGTAAATTTTTCTGTGTCGTCTGTGTGCTTGGATATCTCGTTATGTGGTTTTTTTATTTTGCGCGATTGTTTTTGCTCGATTTAATTCCGTTGCGCTACCGCGGTACTCGGTCCGATTGCATAACAGCTCTTTTAGTTACGGCGAGACACTATTGAAAATTTAAAGTGAGGCCGTTATGGTGGCAGGTCACCAAGTCGATAGGGTGGTAGGTCGTCAGGTCGCTATCGTCTGGCGATATCACTATACGATATCGCCGGACGTTATCACTATCGCAAGACGATGGCGTTTTCAGTCCGCCCTCTTCTGTATACCCCCCAAGTCGCGTGGTTAGAAGTTGTTAACCACGTAGTTGTGCAGTCTGGGTTGGCATATCGCATATATTGCCCTGGTAGTTGTATCGCTTGTGGCGGTGACCATATCCTCCGCCTCCGCCTGTAAACAGGGGTCCCGACCAACTCAATTGTAACTTGGATCGTAGAGAACTATCGCTTGGTGCAAGGTTGTGGCTAGGATTTTCCAGACCGCACGACAAGAAGAAAAAGCCGCTTGGTCAGCTGTTTTGCAAACTGTGCGGCCTACCTGTGCGATCAGAGCGCAGACTGTGCGGCCGCTTGATGCAGCAGGTGGGAGCGTCGATGCTAGTAGGGGGGATGGGAGCGGCTCGGCAAAGAGGGGGGCACGAGCGTCGACGGAAGGAGCACACTGGAAGGAGCGCAGACTTGTTAACCGAAGAGAAAGATGGCGCGAGGAAGATGCCGGAGACTGGAGCAGCTCGGAGAAGAGGAAGACGAGGTGCAGCTTCCACGAAATGGGGAAGATGAGGTGCGAGTAAAATTTTAGAAAAAAAAATTAAAATAAAATGGAGATGCGGATAGTCATATGAGAGGTGCGGTTAACAATCTCATTTAATTATCTTAATAGGGAATAGTTTTTCATATTTATTAGGATTTGTTGGGATATATTATTTATAATGCAAAATTGGCCAAAGGTACCTAAAAGGTAGGTGTAGGACAGGTCAAATACTAGAATAAGACAATAATATTCCCATTGTGGGACAAGTGCAGAATATTCAAAATAATTTTAGTGCTCATATATGTTATTATCAATTATAGAAAATAATATTATATATATTAATACTGCAAGCCAATATTGCGTCATCATATGATGCAATAAATATCAACAAAAATCAATTAATTATTGACTTCTCATGATTCAAACCTAAGTGATGGTAGTATTATCTAATGCATGTTTGGACTTTGGATAGTTTTGAACGAGTATTATGTAATGCGTGGCCAAATCTATGTCTGGTCAAAATTTATTGTTTTGTTTGATTTTATAGTAGTAAATTTTTTTTCTAATAGTTACAGACCCCCTCTTCATTACAAAGCCTTGAGTAAAAGAATGATAAAAAATGAACTAAGCTCATGATGCTCTAACAAGAGCGTCTAATGGAGCTGAGGATGGTCAAAGTCTTCGGGGATTCGATGAGAGCGTTCTTTCGGGAAAAACAGCTATGTCCGTGCAGCGTTGAGCGTTGCACGCTTGACGACCTAAAGAGGGAGCATAGCGAATTCCAGACAGGAGAATGATCTAAGTCACACTTTCTTGCTGAAAAACTTTAGAGCTCTTTCTAGCCTCTAGAGTTGTTTGTCTTCAAATGAGTATATATTTATAGTTTTTTAGACAGACGTGCTAATAATTGTGTCACACTTCCTCGCTGAAAAACGTTAGAGCTCTCTCTAGCCTTTAGAATTACTTGTTTACAAATGATGGCATATTTATGGTTTTCTAGAGGGACATGCTGATAATTACGTCATGACGGATTTGATGCTAACAAATGACGTTGCTCCGTTACGGTCACCTGAATCGCCATTTTTTAGGAAATGACAGGCGTGCCTCCTGGGCGGCTCAGCTTCTCCGGCTCCATGCTACGGGGGATGCTTTGTGCAACAGCCTTTTTTTCATAATGAACGACACTAGCTAGTTATGTTAGAAATGTAGTTTTGTAAGAAAAAAGGTCTTGCGCATCAAAATTATGGGACGATGAGCACACGAAAAAATTATCTATTTTTCTTTACAACCATTTAGATTGATGATTAACTTTGGGGATTGTTATCCCGATCAAATTTGGCTATTTGTAGATCAAGAATAGCTTTTTGTGTTTAGTATTCACATCTGTTGGGGATCGCTCAACGCTTCGGTAGACCGGACTAAATTGAACCATCTTAGCCCAAGAGCGGTTGAGCGCGCAAACAGACACAATAAGCAAAAAACTGGGAAGAGATTTCTTTAGCGTGGAAAATCCGTCAACTAGATGAAAAACCACTTGGTCGGATCTCTGTCGGCCAAACCTCTACTACTTGTTGGTTGTTCTACATGGCTTTCTTGAAGAACTTGAGGGCGACAGACTGCCTCCGTTACAATTATCGAGAGAGGGAGGAGGAGGGAGAGCTCGGAGGGTGGCAAACCACCACTCGCGGAGCTTAATGTTTCATTGTGAGTTGTGGCCTCTCGGTACAATTGTTCTGCATGTACAAATTTACGGGAAGCTGAGAAATAGGTCGCATGAACACTCAACCGCAATCAGAAGCCAAATGGTAATCTGTACAAAAGAGGCACATGGGCCAAAATCTGGAAATCAATCTGAAATACAAAGCGAGACATGATTTCGCCAATGTACTCAAGGAAAATAGAAAATACGACTGTAGGCAGAGAAAAAACCGCGCGGACAGAGACTGTATCTGCACAAGCCGCAAGCCACAGGCCTTGTCCATAAAGACCTCCAAGTCGCCTATCTGCAACTAGTCACGCAGACTGCTTATTATTCAATGCTGATGACCATGAAACAGAGTCCGTTGATAGACCGGGCGAACTCCAACTCTATCTGCAATTCGAAGTAAAGGTGACTTCAAGCCGTAGAGACTGTGACTTGCTGTTTCCCGTGAACTGTTATCTATGAGTTGTTCTACACCAAGGTTTAACTAGTTGCCTAGTCGATTGATACTAGTCGCACGACCTGCATAAATAGTCAGACTCACTTAGTCGCAGCGGTCAGAAAAAACGTAACCGTAAGTTTTAAGCACGATCTGAGTTCTCACTGTTCTCAGTTATTATATGAAGAGTCGGGGACTCCTATTTATAGGTGCAAGGAGTAGTGTCGTCACCACCCATACTGATATGATAACCGTCCGTCAGTTCACGACTAGCATCACCTGTATGCGTAAGTGTGGACACCAGCGTCAGTTCATCGTAGTTAACAATTGATAGCAAAGAAGTGCGGACACGCTTCTCAGTCCGCGTGGACTTAGATAAAATCAATCAATGTGTCCTGAGACAAGTCCGCACAAAAGAAGAACTGCCGGACGCAGCCATCAGACCGCATTGTCTGCAATCTCAACTTCTAGTCTGTGTAACCTGCAGCTCGTGACTAAAGAAAAACTCGTGCTTAGTCAATCTGACGAACTCGACGAACACTAGAAGGAGTCAGCAAACAGGCGGACTCGACGGACTAGGCAACAATCCTGGACTTGTCAATATTATGACCAATTTCAGGCCATCAGTGATCTCTGACTACATCTCGCCCGAGAATGCATCAGCGGACTACACGATCTTACAATTTTGATTGCAACAGTTGTCTGCCTTTCTTGCGTGCCAAAGTTCCTGAGTAATAAACGGACTGTGTGATCTCCCATTCCAGACCGCACAGTCTCCAGGTGATCAATATACCAAGCTTATGCGCCAATCTCCACGATCTCAACACCAGTCCGCAAGCACATAACACAGTCGGTCTCGCGAGCTCCAAAAAGAATCTGCCACATGTCGATCTTAGCGAGCTCCAGACGAGTCCGCAATATATCAGACTCGACGAACTCCAAATGAGTCTGCCACAACCCACAGTTAGACAACCCTAACCACCAGGTTACTCCACCAGGGTGCTTGCTGAATCAGCTGCAAGAGAGAAGTCATCTTGACTAACCGATGACTTCAAACCGCCAGTCTGTGACGGTCTATGCGGTCCGTGCCATCTGCCCAAATCAGACCGCTCACCTCCACTACACTTCCACTTTAACATTTTAACATGTAAATCATTGTGGCATCATTCCCCAAAACCACGTGGTCAGGGGAGGAGTGATCACCCCATTTATACACCTAGGACCAAGGAGCACGCTAGGCGGTGTGAGACTAAACCACCCCTTTTAAAGAGTCGTGACACACGCCAGGACACCACCATCCATTCCACGTGGCGCACTCAACACCCTCCCTAGCCACATGTCCCCCTGCTCTGATACCATGTAAAACATTGTGGCGTGGCTCCCCAAAACAACGCGGTTAGGGGAGGAGTGCCCACCCCACTTATATACCCAGGACCAAGAAGCACGTTGGGCGGTGTGGGACTAAACCACCCCCTTTTAACGAGTCGCGACACATGCTCGGACCCAACCGTCCATTCCACGTGGCGCACTCAACACTTTGTGAGTTGTGGTCGGCGATGTACTGGTCGCGCTTTGGAGTCCTTTGTTGATGCTCGGAAGTGGGGACGACTTGCTATGCTCTTCCTGACGACTGGGGCTTGTCTCCTGTTGCTCTTGGATGAGACTGGAATGGCTATCTTGTCGCCGCCCAACGTGCTTGTTGTTGAGTGGAGGGTGCTGGGAATACTGAGCGCCCTACTCCCCGAACTGCAGTTGAGCGGTCCTCGGCGGGCTCTGAAGTTGCTCTTGTAAAATGTTGGAGGGACACACGAACTATAGGTGCTCTAGCGGGCTTGCTCTGCTGACACTGAAGACACTTGGTGGTCCTGGCGGAGCGTGCAATACACGTTTGGAATGGTCTGGACGGTAGAGCTGTAACGCCCCGAAACTCAAAAGAGCGACGGGTGACGTTTTGGGCCAGTTTTGGGTTCTGGTAGGAGGTACACGGCCTGGGACACGGGCGTGTCCGAGGGCGTGTCAAGCTTGTGTCGACACTCAGCCGGTGAAGTCGACATTTTGCTCTTGACATTGTGTCGAGACAGGGCACACGGCCTGAGACACGGGCGTGTCTCAGGGCGTGTCGACCCGTGTCGACACTTAGCCTGCGAAGTAGACACTCTGCGCTCGACGAAGTGTCGATACATGGCACACGGCCTGCGACACGGGCGTGTCGCAGAGCGTGTCGACCTGTGTCGACACTCGTCCCGGGGAGTCGACGAATTTTGCTCGACGAAGTGTCGAGACAAGGCACACGGCCTAGGACACGGGCGTGTCTAAGGCCGTGTCGTGTGGTCGACGAACTTCGCTCGACGAAGCGTCGAGTGTCGAGACCGTGTACACGGCCTGGAGCCCAGGCGTGTTGAGGTAGACACGGGCGTGTCCTAGAACCCGTGTAGTTCTCGGGTTGTCTTCGGGATGAATCGATGGGGGTACACGGCCGGCCACACGGCCGTGTCCGGTGGAACACGGGCGTGTCAGGTCGAACACGGGCGTTTTCGATGCCCGTGTGTTGTTCTAGGTGCGTCGATTTTGACGGCGAATGAGGGACACGGCCCGGGACACGGGCGTGTGCCAGGCCGTGTTCGGTCCAGATTGGACATTTCAGTCCCGAATCAAAGCCGTTCGTTTCTTTAATTGGTGATCCAACGACTGGGGGTTGTTCCTGATGGGATATACCCGGGATTGGGCCTTAGAAACCCTCACTTTTACTTGAGTGGTTATCGTTCTAAAGCTTAGAGAGAGAGGAGAGCCAAGGAAGGAAGAAGAAGCTAGATTCGGCCATTGGAGGAGCTTCGAAGCTCCAAATCACGAGCCGACTCCGGATCCACGGAGGCGAAGAGAGTGAGGTGCTTTTCATCCGCTTACTTTTTCATGACGCCAAAGAAGAATGCTAGGGTAACGATTCTCTTCTTGAGCATGTGTAGCTCTCCTTATTTGCATAGGAAGCCTGCTCTCGCGAGTTTGCGGTGAGTTGGAGGCGTTCCTTCGGGTAGATATGCAAAGTCCCCGTTGTGTAGAGTCCGTAAGCGAGAACGGACATAGACATGATGTGTAAAGCCTATCCGGACATGTTGGTCTGTATCGGTGATGTTGCATTGCATAATGCCGGAGAAGACTCCGTGCTATTGGTTGTTTTTCGGGTTTTCTATACGGTAGATTGCAACAGGGAGTCTTGGGGATTAACCCAAAGGTGCACCCGGAAAAACTGAGCGGATGCGTGATCTTGCCAACTTGGTGGCCTGAGAGTCAACTTGTACATAACCGAGTTATGTGAATTGTGATGGAAACGGGACTCGGGAGAAGTTTGACCTGCGCATATGGTTTAAATTACCGTTGCGGGCGCATATGGTTTAAATTACCGTTGCGTTGTGAGCACGGGTTAGATGGAACCGTACCCGTTCTATGTCGTTCGGATTAGAGCCGTTGGCATAGATGAGGGTCTTCGGCGTTCTATGGTTTTAATTGCCGTGACCCATGCGGGGAAGACAAACTGCTCATTGATTGGTCGTCTAAAGGGACGGTGGTGAGTCGGCAGACTTAGACTGTGTTCACCGAGAATGTGCCCTGAGTGCACGGGGTGTGTGGCCGTATGAGCCTACGCCTGTGATGAAATGAATATTGTTATTGCTCGCTTATGCTAATGAAAATGTAGGGAAGGAGCATCGCCGCCCCGAGTTGGGGGCGGGATCGTTATAATTTGATCAGCATTGCTGGCCGTTGGCTTGTTTGCCACCGTGCGGTGGTTTTGTTGTTGCTTGCAGGTGCAGCTGGACCAAGCGGTCAATAGCGGGCTAAAACCCAAATTGCAAAGCCGGCCCTCGAAGGCCTAATTGGAGTGTTTACTGTTTTATTCATGTATGACCGGCCTGCGTGCCGTGGTTTGTAAAACATGTAATATCAAGTGAACCATTTTGGAAGGCCTTAATGTACAACCCCGTATTCGCGAAGAGTGGGCCCAAAATAAGGTAAGCAAGTTTTTAAGCTTTTTGGGAGTTTTGCACTCCTAGGGGCCAATTTTTGGTGAACATGTAAACATACTAGTAGGGGGAGAAAATTTTTCTCCCCCCCAAGGCGCTCTTGGCAAGCCGCCTCAGACCGCCAGGCCGCAAGCCGCCTCAGCCAGGTCGCGGGCCGCCCAGCTCGCCCCCGCCTCTTCTTGCTTGGCGGCCTAGCGGGGCGAGACCGGCCGGGGGCCAGGGTCTCGCCCCCGCCTCTTCTTGCTCGGCGGCCTAGCGGGGCGAGACCGGCCGGGGGCCAGGGTCTCGCCCCCGCCTCTTCTTGCTCGGCGGCCTAGCGGGGCGAGACCGGCCGGGGGCCAGGGTCTCGCCCCCGCCTCTTCTTACTCGGCGGCCTAGCGGGGCGAGACCGGCCGGGGGCCAGGGTCTCGCCCCCGCCTCTTCTTGCTCAGCGGCCTAGCGGGGCGAGACCGGCCGGGGGCCAGGGTCTCGCCCCCGCCTCTTCTTGCTCGGCGGCCTAGCGGGGCGAGACCGGCCGGGGGCCAGGGTCTCGCCCCCGCCTCTTCTTGCTCGGCGGCCTAGCGGGGCGAGACCGGCCGGGGGCCAGGGTCTCGCCCCCGCCTCTTCTTGCTCGGCGGCCTAGCGGGGCGAGACCGGCCGGGGGCCAGGGTCTCGCCCCTGCCTCTTCTTGCTCGGCGGCCTAGCGGGGCGAGACCGGCCGGGGGCCAGGGTCTCGCCCCCGCCTCTTCTTGCTTGGCGGCCTAGAGGGGCGAGACCGGTTGGGGCCCAGGGTCTCGCCCCCGCCTCTTCTTGCTCGGCGGCCTAGCGGGGCGAGACCGGCCGGGGGCCAGGGTCTCGCCCCCGCCTCTTCTTGCTTGGCGGCCTGGCGGGGCGAGACCGGTCGGAGGCCGCGGTCTCGCCCTTGCCCCCCTGCAGTTTTACCTTCTTGCCCTCGGGGGGGAATTCCCCCTTTACCCCCCGGCGTGGCTGTTTTGTATTGGCCCAAGGTTTTTTGGGCGTGAGGGTATCTCGGTCATTTTGGTCCAAGGGGTTTTGGAAAACTATAAATAGACCCCCTTGGGTGCCTTGGAGAGGATCTTCTTCTTCTTCTTGCTTGCTTGCTTGCTCCTCCCTTAGCTTCTTCTTGGTAGAGTTGAGAGAGCTCCTCCAAGGCACCCTAGCTCGAGCATTGGCTAGGGAGGGGAAGTGCTCAGGTAGCCTTCCGGGTGTGAGGTGGGACCTCCGCGCTAGAGCCGAGGGTCTATTCATAGTCTCCTAAGTCTCCGGTCCGTGGCGTTCTCTCGAGTGTAGTAGGTGTGAGGTCACCCCTTTCTAGGGACCCCGAACTCCACAGAGACCAAGTTCTTGGTTTCAACATTTTGGTGCGGTGAGCGTGGAGAGTGACCAGCACAGAAGATCTCGGGAGAGTGTCATGACGGGAGGTCAAGGAGGTAGTGATGATCTCGGCGAGCTCCCCACCCCAGGACCCTTTGTGGGGAGGCAAGAGTTCATGGCCTCCATCCAAGGCATCATGGAGATGTTGCGAAGCATTGCTCCTCAGGGTGGCAGCTCCACCCCGACCCCCCAGGAGTTAGCTCCCCCTCTCGACGAGTCGACTCCCAGGAGTCTAGGCGAGATGACCCCAGCAGGGGGAGAAGGAAGTGTTCGAGGAAGAAGGCCCGGGAAGGAGAGGATGGGCGATGGGGTCGAGCGAGACCTCACCGGCCGAGAGTTGTTCTCTAGCCCGGCGAGTGCCAACCTCCCAGGGGAGCAGGCCGCGCGAGTAGAAGTGGCGAGACCACCCCTTAGGGGGTCACCCTTCAGCGAGCTGATCATCTCAGCTCCCGTTCCCGAGGGGTTCAGAGAGCCAGACATGGCTTACTATTCCGGGAAGGATGACCCCGTCCAGCATCTGCAATGGTTCGAGGATGCCGTCTCCATCAGGCCGATGACAGATGCCTTCAAGTATCGCCTCTTTGCGATCACTCTGAAGGAGAAGGCAAGGGACTGGTTCCATCAACTCCCTCCGAGGTCGATCTACGGGTTCGAGGACTTGAGCCGAAGCTTCCAGCTCCGCTTCTCCACCTCCAAGAAGCGGAAGAGGAGTCCTGAGTCCATTTTCTTAATAAGGCAGGGGGCCGAGGAGTCATTGGCCCGCTACGTAGACAGGTTCCAAGAGGAGATCTTGGAGGTCCAGGAGATGCCAGGGTATGCTCTCCAGATGGCCTTCACCGTTGGGCTGAAGGAAGGCTTCTTCAAGATGAGCTTGACCCGGAAGGCCCCCCTTTACTTCGAGGAGCTGATGGAAAGGGCGGCAGAGGAGATTGCCATGGAGGCAGCCAACCCGGCGTGTTTTTCAAGAAATTGGCAAAGCTGACAGAGGCAGAGGAAAAGGAGCAAGGTGGCTCGAGGCCCCAGGAGGGAAGAAGGAGAGAGAGGAGCGGAGAGCTCAGGAGGGTCCAGAGCCAGGTTGGAGGCAGCAGGGAGGACCCATTCAGGGCCCGGGAAGGGGTTACGCCCATGATGGGGGAAACTTTCATGGGGGCCAAGGAAGGTTCAACTTCCAGAGGCAAGCCCCTAGGCAACTCCTACCCCCACCACAGCAAGCGATGGAAATTGGTCGAAGGGAGAGGAGGAACCGCACGGGAAGGAAAAGAGTCAGAGTAGAGTTACCCTACTGTGAGTTCCACCAGGAGGAAGGCCACGCGACATCTACTTGCCCCGAATTTCTGGAGTTGAGAAGGACAAGAGCTCCAGCACCGCAACCTCATCAGCCTCAACAAGCGCAAGACCCGGTGCGGATTGAAGAAGTCCGACCCGAGGCAGCAGAGAAGAGATGTGAGGACAGGGTTGATGTGGGCACCCGGGGAAGGATCGGATGATTCACGGGGGAAGAGGGAGGTAAGAGAGAAGTGAATCATCTTTTTTGTAATGAACTTAGCTTGCGTTGTATTAGCTATGATTAATGGTAGAAACCACCGAAAAATATTTGTGGTCCATGGAAAGTCCCTTAGCTCCGAGATGGATTCCGCTGCCAGGCTCTCACTAGCTGGCAGGGCAGGTTGATCTCTCGTGGAGGCTAAGTCCCTTAGCTCCGAGATGGATTCCGCTGCCAGGCTCTCACTAGCTGGCAGGGCAGGTTGATCTCTCGTGAAGGCTAAGTCCCTTAGCTCCGAGATGGATTCCGCTGCCAGGCTCTCACTAGCTGGCAGGGCAGGTTGATCTCTCGTGGAGGCTAAGTCCCTTAGCTCCGAGATGGATTCCGCTGCCAGGCTCTCACTAGCTGGCAGGGCAGGTTGATCTCTCGTGGAGGCTAAGTCCCTTAGCTCCGAGATGGATTCCGCTGCCAGGCTCTCACTAGCTGGCAGGGCAGGTTGATCTCTCGTGGAGGCTAAGTCCCTTAGCTCCGAGATGGATTCCGCTGCCAGGCTCTCACTAGCTGGCAGGGCAGGTTGATCTCTCGTGGAGGCTAAGTCCCTTAGCTCCGAGATGGATTCCGCTGCCAGGCTCTCACTAGCTGGCAGGGCAGGTTGATCTCTCGTGGAGGCTAAGTCCCTTAGCTCCGAGATGGATTCCGCTGCCAGGCTCTCACTAGCTGGCAGGGCAGGTTGATCTCTCGTGGAGGCTAAGTCCCTTAGCTCCGAGATGGATTCCGCTGCCAGGCTCTCACTAGCTGGCAGGGCAGGTTGATCTCTCGTGGAGGCTAAGTCCCTTAGCTCCGAGATGGATTCCGCTGCCAGGCTCTCACTAGCTGGCAGGGCAGGTTGATCTCTCGTGGAGGCTAAGTCCCTTAGCTCCGAGATGGATTCCGCTGCCAGGCTGCCAGCAGGGCTGGCAGGTTGATCTCTCGTGGAGGCTAAGTCCCTTAGCTCCGAGATGGATTCCGCTGCCAGGCTCTCACTAGCTGGCAGGGCAGGTGGCAGGGCAGGCTCTCACTAGCTGGCATTGATCTCTCGTGGAGGCTAAGTCCCTTAGCTCCGAGATGGATTCCGCTGCCAGGCTCTCACTAGCTGGCAGGGCAGGTTGATCTCTCGTGGAGGCTAAGTCCCTTAGCTCCGAGATGATTCCGCCGCCAGGCTCTCACTAGCTGGCAGGGCAGGTTGATCTCTCGTGGAGGCTAAGTCCCTTAGCTCCGAGATGGATTCCGCTGCCAGGCTCTCACTAGCTGGCAGGGCAGGTTGATCTCTCGTGGAGGCTAAGTCCCTTAGCTCCGAGATGGATTTCGCTGCCAGGCTCTCACTAGCTGGCTGGGTAGGTTGATCTCTCGTGGAGGCTAAGTCCCTTACCCCGAGGCCGTCTCGTCACCCAGGCTCCCATTAGCTGGCATGGCAGGTTGACCCCGAGGGGAAGTTACACTCCGCGAATACGTTGGGTTGGATGTTTCTTTCCGAGCTTGTGCCAACCTCGAAAAGAGCGGGGATTGTGTACAACCCCGTATTCGCGAAGAGTGGGCCCAAAACAAGGTAAGCAAGTTTTTAAGCTTTTTGGGAGTTTTGCACTCCTAGGGGCCAATTTTTGGTGAACATGTAAACATATTAGTAGGGGGAGAAAATTTTTCTCCCCCCCAAGGCGCTCTTGGCAAGCCGCCTCAGACCGCCAGGCCGCAATCCGCCTCAGCCAGGTCGCGGGCCGCCCAGCTCGCCCCCGCCTCTTCTTGCTTGGCGGCCTAGCGGGGCGAGACCGGCCGGGGGCCAGGGTCTCGCCCCCGCCTCTTCTTGCTCGGCGGCCTAGCGGGGCGAGACCGGCCGGGGGCCAGGGTCTCGCCCCCGCCTCTTCTTGCTCGGCGGCCTAGCGGGGCGAGACCGGCCGGGGGCCAGGGTCTCGCCCCCGCCTCTTCTTGCTCGGCGGCCTAGCGGGGCGAGACCGGCCGGGGGCCAGGGTCTCGCCCCCGCCTCTTCTTGCTCGGCGGCCTAGCGGGGCGAGACCGGCCGGGGGCCAGGGTCTCGCCCCCGCCTCTTCTTGCTCGGCGGCCTAGCGGGGCGAGACCGGCCGGGGGCCAGGGTCTCGCCCCCGCCTCTTCTTGCTCGGCGGCCTAGCGGGGCGAGACCGGCCGGGGGCCAGGGTCTCGCCCCCGCCTCTTCTTGCTCGGCGGCCTAGCGGGGCGAGACCGGCCGGGGGCCAGGGTCTCGCCCCCGCCTCTTCTTGCTCGGCGGCCTAGCGGGGCGAGACCGGCGGGGGGCCAGGGTCTCGCCCCCGCCTCTTCTTGCTCGGCGGCCTAGAGGGGCGAGACCGGCCGGGGGCCAGGGTCTCGCCCCCGCCTCTTCTTGCTCGGCGGCCTAGCGGGGCGAGACCGGCCGGGGGCCAGGGCCTCGCCCCCGCCTCTTCTTGCTTGGCGGCCTGGCGGGGCGAGACCGGTCGGAGGCCGCGGTCTCGCCCTTGCCCCCCTGCAGTTTTACCTTCTTGCCCTCGGGGGGGAATTCCCCCTTTACCCCCCGGCGTGGCTGTTTTCTATTGGCCCAAGGCTTTTTGGGCGTGAGAGTATCTCGGTCATTTTGGTCAAAGGGGTTTTGGAAAACTATAAATAGACCCCCTTGGGTGCCTTGGAGAGGATCATCTTCTTCTTCTTCTTCTTCTTGCTTGCTCCTCCCTTAGCTTCTTCTTGGTAGAGTTGAGAGAGCTCCTCCAAGGCACCCTAGCTCGAGCATTGGCTAGGGAGGGGAAGTGCTCAGGTAGCCTTTCGGGTGTGAGGTGGGACCTCCGCGCTAGAGCCGAGGGTCTGTTCATAGTCTCCTAAGTCTCCGGTCCGTGGCGTTCTCTCGAGTGTAGTAGGTGTGAGGTCACCCCTTTCTAGGGACCCCGAACTCCACAGAGACCAAGTTCTTGGTTTCAACACTTAAGGCTTGTACTGGTGTATGTATAACATTCCTATTTGATATTAGTGGACATTCATGCTTTTGTGTTGGGTTCTTTATTACAACTTATTAATCTGCTTCCGCTAGTATGCTCTGTGTAGGACGTTAAGATTAGTTGGATGGTTTCCATGAGTAACCACCCGGTCTGTCTGTAGTATATGACGTCGGGCCCCGGCCGGACCTACTGCTATATGCTATGCGACGGATATGGGGTGTTATAAGAGCGCACACATAGGTCTTAATTGATGGTGGGGTGCGCGGACGCGTGCTAGGATAGTCTTTACGTCAGAGCGCGTGGAGGTGTGCTTGGACAGTCTTGACGGAGGAGAGCCCGAAGGCGCGTTGGGACAGTCTGGACGGCGGGGCGTGCGGAGGTGTCGTTGGACGGTCTTGACGGTGGGGCGCACAGAGGCGCGCTTGGACGGTCTTGACGGCGGGGCGCGGTTGGACGGTCTTAACGGCAGGGCCGACAGAGGCGCACTTGGACGGACTTGACGCCAGCGCGCGCGGTGGTGTTTACTGAAGGAGAGCGTACAGAGCGCTAGCTGAAGGAGAGCGCACGAGGCGCTAGTTAGAGGAGGGCGCGCAGAACGCTTGCTGAAGAAGAGAGCGCGGAGCGCTAGCTGGAGGCGAGCGTACAGGGCGCTTGTTAGAGGAGGGCGCGTGAAGCGCTTGGGGAAGGAAAGCTCAGAGAGCGCTAGTTGGCGGAGAGCGCACGAGGCGCTTGCTGGAGGAGAGCTTGTGTGGGAGCGCGCAAGGAAGAGGCGCATACGTGAGTGAGCACGAAAGAGACACGCGCGAGAGCGCGCTGGGAAGGGGCATGCACAGGAGCGCGCAAGGAAAAGGCGCACACATGATCGCGCAAGAAAGAGGCGTGCAAGGAGAGGACCCGCGTGAGTGCGCACAAGGAAGAGGTACACACACGATCGCGCAGGGAAGAGGCACCCACGAAAGAGCGCAAGGAAGGGAGGCGGTGGAGAGAAAAAATCGTATGAGGATTTCCCGACCGAGGAAAAGATGAGAATGGAGAGAAATGAGTCATATTTATAGATTTTAGGAGGGGCAAGTCGGTAAATTCTCCCAATAACCACCGGCCGGACCAATAGAATTGTCCTAAATGTTGCACACTGATCACCACATTTACACCAATGACAAAAGCACCCCTAGCCGAAAAATAACTGCCCCCGCCGAAAAAATATCCGCCCCTCCCGCAAGGGGAGGGGAGGCCGGGAGAGGCTGGCGGCCGGCGGGATAGGGCTGCCCGGCCAAGGCCCGAGCGGCGATGACCTCCTCGATTTTGTTCATCTGATTCCTCTCATGAGTAACGATTCTGCTGACCTCTCCTTTATAAGCCACCCTCTGCTCGCCCGCTACATTGTTTTCGTTCGACTGGTTTATGCTTGCACATGATGCATAGTTTCTAGTCGACATGATTTGAGAGACAATGTTGAAAATCTCGGTAACATAACTAAACTTTACCCTCTTCGGAATGTCAATGTCTATGTTGATGTGCGAATAACAATAATCTTTACGAATAACAAATTTAAGTATCATTGAAACTACAAATATTCGACCCGCTGCCAATATCAATTCCCTTAACTTTTTATTACTACCAACTCCTCTTCTACCTCGTCCCTCAGTTCTCCACGGGATCCCCCTATTCACAGCCGGAGAAGACAACGCCGTGAATACTAATCCTCCACTAATATTTCCCCGGCGGCCATCTCCATGTGCTCCTGTTCTTCAGGGGTTTAGTACTCTCAGTCAAAAGCTTTAAACACTCTCTGAAGCCTGCATTTCACTTGGCCCCTTCCACCATGTGCTTCCTCTCCAGCCATTCAGTCCTTTTTTTTTACTCCACTGTAAATAAAATCCCTTTGCAGTAAAAGTTCTTTCTTTCCTTCTTTCTTTTTCTTCTCTTTATTATTTTCACATTCTAAGGATAAAAGGCAGAATTTTTATGATTTTCCATTTGCAAAAGCTCCAATTTTTTCCTTGGCCGCAGCCATTGAGTTTATGCGGCATAAAAAGGATTTGGCATTTTGCCTCCTCACTCCTGAATACGGTTTTTTTGGCACTCTGCACAACTGAATTAGATCTTTGAGACTTTGCAACTAGGCCAAAATTTTAGGGGTATTTTTGTATGGGCCCTCTAGTGAAACGGTTGAAGTGGAAGTGAAGTGGAGTGGGAGGTCTGGTTGGGTAGACCACAGACCGCAGAGACCATCGTCGGTTTGGCGGCTAGCTGTTGGCGGATAATCGGTTTTCGGCCGGCTATTCTTCTCTCTTGCGGTCTGGTTCAGCAAGCACCCTGGGAGGTAACCGTGCAGTTAGCTATGTCTAACCGCGGCTGTTGCTGTCTGGACTGCGAAACCGCACAGTCCACTTGGAGCTATCAGGTTCTCTAACACGTGTGGAGGCAGGCGGTTAGAGCGGACTGCGGAGGCGAACCACAGAGTTCGTTAGCGCCTATGTGCGCGGGTTGATGTCAGAGTTCGACGGGTTATGTTGGCTTGTTCATAGTGGTGACAAGTCTGGTTGGTTGTCTGGTTCGCAGTGTCCGCATAGTTGCGCGGTCTGCTCTGAAGTTTGTGGAGTTCGTTATACTGCGCGGTCTGGTTGCGGAGATCTTCGTTCGGTTTAGCGGACTGGTGCTGCTTTCCACGTAAGTGGTTCAGTCATTAATGCGATGGTGGTTCAGGACGTCATTAATGCGATGGTGGTTCAGTCCGTCATTAATGCGGTGGTGGTTCAGGACGCATGTCTGGTTTGATTAAGTCCACCGACGCGTGACTGGTCCGTCATTAATGCGATGGTGGTTCAGGACGCGTGATTGATTCCGTTCGGTTTAGCGGACTGGTGCTGCTTTCCGCGTAAGTGGTTATTTGATTTATCGCGCGCGGACTGGCTTGTATGTCCGCACTTCTATACTGACAGATGTTTTTCAATGGCGGACTGACGCTGATATTCACACTTGTGCGGATAGGTGGTGCTAGCTGCAAGATGACGAGCGTGTT
Organism: Platanthera guangdongensis; assembly: GCA_039583875.1. Lineage (NCBI taxonomy): Eukaryota > Viridiplantae > Streptophyta > Magnoliopsida > Asparagales > Orchidaceae > Platanthera > Platanthera guangdongensis. The sequence continues at coordinate 1,708,963 of CM077156.1, forward strand.
GAAGTCGGGAAAATTCCCTACTTCAAAAATCGGATCAAGGCAGCCTAAGGTTACCAGCTCAACGGTTGAGCTCGACGGCTAGCAGGCTAAGGCACGAGAGTCGTCGAACAACAAACATGACCCCAGGCGCTACGGCAGGAAGGTCTCACCAGTCACCACATACCCGAAAGCTTGGAAGAAACAACCCCTCCACAACCAAAAATGGTCGAGCAGGGTACGAGAAAGACAAGCTGGTAACTAAGTCGTGACGACTAAAGGGGATAGTCGCTAGGTTGCGGTCTGGTCTCTCTGAAAAAGGAATTCAAAGGCTCAACTGACGTCCGAGAAGAAGAACTTACGATATCTTGGCGAGATTTCAGATGTCTCTCCTCGTACCCCTGGGGTCCTATTTATATGTACATCCAGGGGGGGTCTTATTTATAACCCACCCCTCGACGACTAGGCGACTTCTCTGGAGGAGCTCGCATCGTTGGGCAAGTAGCTGGCCTAGTCGCATACCTGGACAGTATGCGAGGGGAGCTCGTCATACTCGTCTAGGCCTTCTACTGTCTGACGCGTTGACTCTGACATCTGTCTTGACTTGCCGACTTTGACTTCTACTGACCTGGTTCTGGTGGGGTCCACCCTCGACGAATACGAGTTGTACAGAGCAGTTTTTCTATCACTATTAGCGGTGATCACACTCCCCCTGTTGCCTATAAATAGGGGACCCCTGTCACAACCCGCATTTCCTCAACGAGTACATCGTATCAGAGCAAGAGGAACTACGGGTTATGATGCCACGTCGTGCAGGGGATAACTGCACACGCTTAGGCAACTCTTGACGCTTACTTTATGAGTTGAAATTCAACAGTGAAATGTAAGAAAACCTTTGGATTGAATGGTCGTATCCCTCGGCCTTAGGTATCAAAAACTGTATTTGTACGCGGCGGAAATACTTTGTTTATTTATGATGAGCTCCTATATGCAGTCTATAGTGATACTACTATAAGAAATCCTCTTTGTTTACGTCATTTGGAAAATACGTCTTAGTTGATCAAGACATGTATGCATGATATACAATAATAGGTTATGTTAGCTTCAAACTATCTAATGCAATCTACCATAAATCCTTCCCAAGAGCAAGAAGACATCATCCAAATGAGTCACATAGCAGTCTATTATTCATACATCACAAGTAAGGAAAAACCACCAATAGGCGCCAACAAACTGACACGAACCCATTGGGGCACATGCATGTCTGTACAACAAAGAGAAGAACTACCTCGCTAAGTATGCTCGGCTAGCTCCCAAGAAACGCCACCAACCAACCTAGCCGCTCAACAGGCTACAACCTGCACCTGAGGCATTCAAGAAAGAATACCTCAGCAATCAACCAAGCTATACAAAAGAGAGCATAATTTCATAATCGATAAAGAAGGGGCTTACCGACCCCGTAGCAATGTTTCATATCAGTAAAAAGAGTGCATAAAACAGGTGCGTACAAGTAGTAAACAATGTCATTCCAAAGTGTCAACCGCACCAAGTGCGTACAAGTTCAACAAGTCCTGCTCCACCCGCAGGAGAAAAAGGGAAATACACATGCCCAAACTCAGCATCTTATAAACAAAAAACAACCAAACGAGTGAAACATAAACAGCGGTTAAGTTCAATTCCGCAAGAGTCTTTCGGTGGCGGCCCTAAAGTGGAACGCACCAAACAAAACCAGCCCAAATCGGGGCCAAAGTGGTCTCTCTAACCACAAAAACCAAAACCCGGTGGCCACAGGCTGAAACCACACCACCCCTTGCAGAATTCTCACACAAACGCTCCTGCCATGGTTCACAATTCGCCTCGCAAAACGCCCCATAACCCAAGGTAAACACATTCCTTTCATCGTTCTCACGCATGACGACAAGTTGCTAGAAAATGAATTAAGCTACAAGCTACATGAATTACATGATGAGAAACAAGAACAAATCACATGATTAGGCAAGAAAAAGGCTACATGAACATGAATAAATAGAGCTACATGAGTCACATGAACAAGATAAATGACATGAAGCAACCTATCATAGACTTGATAACCAAAGAAAACTAAGCATGGAAATCATATTTATGGAGTATAGGACATTCAAAAGCACAATCATAAAGCTCGTGCGGAAGAACTCAACACAAGAAGAACAAGCTAGGGAATTTGAAAGATAAGCACTAGCTATGTTACACAATCAAAATCAAGAAAGAAGATTGGCAAGGGTGAAGAACACTGCTTGCCTGAACCGAGACGATGCCGCGACGGCTGCTCCTCTCTTTCCTTGCCTTGCTTGCTCCCTTGCTCTCTTGCTTTCTCGTTGAGGATGAAGAAGAAGATGAAGAGAAGGTGAAATGAGAAAAACAATTCTCTGTTTCAGCCTTATTTCCTCCAGAACAGAGCTGGACCGCTAGATGTAGAATCAAGGAAATGAACGGCACAAAAAAACTGGAAAAACTCGATTTTCGGGTCGGTCACGCCCTGTGTCACGCCCGTGACACATGGCGTGTACCATAAGCGGCACAGAAAGTCGGCAAATCCAAGTTTATCCACACGGTACACGGCCGGGTACACGCCCGTGACGGGTCGGTCACGCCAGTGACCTAGGGCGTGTAGCCCGTGTCTCGACACCTCGTCGACACAAAGTGTCGACACTCGACACAGCTTGACACGCCCTGTGACACGCCCGTATCACAGGCCATGTCCCCTCTCTCGACACCCGACACTCAACACTCGACACTCGACACTCGACACTCGACAAAGCGGGACACGGCCCGTGACACGCCCGTGTCACAGGGCGTGTACCCCATTCGTCGAGCTCAACTCGACGCAAGAAAAATTCGTCGAGTCAAGGAGGTCACGCCCAGGTCACGGCCTGGGTCACGCCCGTGTCAGGGGGCGTGTCTCGCACAAAAACGACCATTTTTCCCTGTTTTGAAAAATGTTCCTGTGTCGTCCTAGACCATTTTTGCCCTTTTTTTGTTTCCTGTACCAGCAACTCACTTTCAGCAACATTTCCCGGGCGCGAAAAAGTGCAAACATTCCCTAAGAGGCCTCACCGAGTCCCCAATTTGGACTCCGGTTTGCTGGGGAATCGTGCAACTCGGCAACCAAAACAGCCACTCGCAAGCCCGCAGGAAAAACCATGCTCGAACAACGTTCAAAGCCAACGAAACGCCCATCATGCGTACGCAATCAAAATCTGGGGTGTTACAATCACTCCCCCTAACAAAAAGTTTCGCCTCGAAACTTTTCAATCATTTTGATCTCAATCAAAAAGAGTAGCAAACCAAAAAAAACACCAAGGCAAAAACACCAATGCACATACCAGCTTATCTACGGGAACAAATGAGGGTGAGTCGCCCTCATCGTTGACTCGAGCTCCCACGTCGCGCTTTCCACATTCTGATTTTTCCATAGCACCTTGACCATAGGAATCTTCTTTTTCCGCAACACGCGATCTTGGGAGTCCAATATCCGGATAGGCATCTCCACATAAGAAAGGTTTGGCGCCAACTGCGGCACCACATCCAACACTTGCTCATCATTCTGTACACATTTGCGAAGTTGGCTAACATGAAACACGTCGTGAACACCAGGAAAGTTCACGGGTAATTCTACTTTGTATGCGGATGCACCAACTCGCGCAAGAATCTTGAAGGGACCCACAAATCTTGGGTCTAATTTGCGCTCTTTACCAAACCTTTTAATCCCAACCATTGGGGAGACTTTCAAGAAAACGGAATCTCCCACCGCAAACTCTAATTCCGACCTTCGTCGATTGACATACTTTTCATATCGCTCTTGGGCGATTCGGAGCTTCTCGCGGATCCATCGTACGACAACTTTCATGTCCTCGAGCGCCTCTGGGCCCAACAAAAGCCGCTCGCCAACCTCCATCCAAAAGAGGGGAGTCCGACATCGACGCCCATATAAAGCTTCGAACGGAGCCATTTGCAAGCTTTCTTGATAGCTGTTATTATAAGCGAATTCCATAAGCCGCAAACGTTCATCCCATGCTCCGTCATACTCAAGAATGTAGCATCGAATCATATCTTCTACAATTTGATTTACTCGTTCTGTTTGGCCATTCGTCTGAGGGTGGTAAGCAGTGGAATACCGCAAATCCGTCCCCAAACCCTCTTGTAGACTCTTCCAGAAACGAGAAGTAAATCGGGAATCCCTGTCTGAAATAATATTGACTGGCACACCATGCAGTCGGATGATCTCATTCAAATAGAGCTCCGCTATTGTCTTCATCGGGTAGTTGACCGTAAATGGTATGAAATGAGCACACTTGGTCAATCTATCCACGACTACCCACACGGAGTCATGTCCTCGTGGAGATCTTGGTAAACCTGTAATAAAATTCATTGAGATGCTTTCCCACTTCCATGTTGGAATCTCCAATGGTGTCAACTTGCCACCAGGCCTCCCATGATCAGCTTTCACCCGCTTGCAGGTATGACATTCAGCTACAAATTGCGCTATATCTCTTTTCATTCCATACCACCAGACAATGTGTTTCAGATCACGGTACATTTTTGTTGAGCCTGGATGGTAGGCCATACTTGAACCATGTGCTTCCCTACACACCATCTCGCGAATATCTCCAACTGCGGGAATACAAAATCGACCACGATACTTTAACGTGCCTGCACCGTCAATCGCAAAATCTGGTAATTCATCCTTTTCAGTCCGAAGAAATAAATGTAAAAGATCAGGATCATCCTTTTGATGTTGTCTTGCAAGCACCAGCCATGAAGGTTCTTCTACCATCGAATGACTTTGCGGGTCATATTTGCCCACAGAAATATCCATCAATACAAAGTCCTCCACAAGACGGTCGACTGAAAGATGAAATAATTTCCCTGTCTTCCGACTCAAAGCATCGGCCACAACATTCGCTTTCCCCGGGTGATACTGAATGTCCACGTCATAATCAGCTACATACTCAAGCCATCGCCGTTGGCGCAGATTCAGTTCCTTCTGTGTGAAGACATACTTTAAACTTTTATGATCTGTAAAGATTTTGCACTGTGCACCATACAGTAAGTGTCTCCACAACTTCAACGCAAAGATCACCGCTGCGAACTCCAAATCATGCGTTGGGTAATTCTTTTCATGACTTTTCAACTGCCGAGACTCATACGCAATCACCTTTTTGTCTTGCATTAAAACACCTCCAAGTCCAACGTGCGACGCATCCACAAAAATGTCATAATCTATCCCTTATGTCGGCAAGATTAACACATGAGCGGTACATAACCTGTTCTTGAGTTCTAGGAATGAGGCCTCACACTTGTCATTCCACTCAAACGCCACATTATTCTGGGTTAAGCGAGTCAAAGGTGCGGCCAACGTAGCAAAACCTTCTACAAATCTGTGATAATAGCCGGCCAATCCCAAGAAGCTTCGAATCTCCTTGGGTGTCTCCGGTCTTCTCCATTCCATGACTGCAGCAATCTTTTCGGGATCCACTGAAATTCCATGGCGATTAATGACATGACCCAGAAAAGCAACTTGCGGCAACCAAAACTCGCATTTGCTTAACTTGGCGAATAACTGTTGATCTCGCAAAGTGGCCAATACCAGTCGCAGATGCTGTTCATGCTCCTCAGCACTGCGGGAGTAGACAAGAACGTCATCAATAAAAACCACCACAAACTTATCCAAGTAGTCCTTGAACACCCTGTTCATCATATCCATGAAGGCTGATGGTGCGTTGGTCAAACCAAACGACATCACCAGAAATTCAAAATGGCCATGCCTTGATCGAAATGCAGTCCGCGGAATATCAGACTCCCGGACCTTGAGCTGATGATAGCCCGAGCGGAGATCAATCTTCGAAAATACGGAACTGCCACGCAGTTGATCAAACAAATCATCGATTCTTGCCAGTGGGTACTTGTTTTTAATCGTCACTTTGTTCAATTCCCGGTAATCGATGCAAAGTCGCATCGACCCATCTTTCTTCTTTACAAATAACACCGGTGCACCCCAAGGTGATGAACTCGGCCTGATAAACCCTTTTGCCAATAAGTCATCCAACTGAGTACGCAACTCTGATAGCTCACGCGGGGCCATTCTGTACGGCGCTTTCGCAATAGGCCGCGTACCCGGTTCCAAATCAATAACGAACTCGACATCACGATCAGGTGGAAGACCAGGAAGATCCGTAGGAAAAACATCTGGAAATTCACGCACAACAGGAATCTCCTCCAAACGCGGCAAAACAGCACTAGTCCCCACAACTGAGACTAGACAAGCAAAACAGTCGGAAACAAACAACGTCTGAACACATACCGCCGAAATCTCTGGAGAATCCTGGCAAGAATCACCATAAACACGTCCTGGCTGACCATCATCTTTGATAAAATCCAAGCGCTTTCCTCTGCACTGGATGACGGCGTCATAGCGGGATAACCAGTACATGCCCAGAATGACGTCAAAATCTTCCAAATTGATCGCTTTGAAATCAGCCTTTGCTAAGAAATCGCCCAACAAAATGGGACAATCAAGAAGACCCCAGTCAGCCACCACAGAAGCATCGGAAGGAAATTTCACCAAAAACGCATTCCCCACTCGCTCTGGTGTCAAATGATACCGATCCAGAAAGGTTCGAGCCACAAATGAATGGGTCGCGCCAGAATCAAAGAGAACACGCGCCCAACGGTTCTTTACCTTAAAGTTTCCTATAAGGGTATATATGCTAAGAACTACACGTAAAAGGCAGAAACAAAACAAGAACCAGAGGAATGAATCGAACCTGAGATAACTTGAGGTGACGTCTGAGCTTCCTCTGAAGAGACCACATTCAACTTCCCTTTGTCTTTGTCTACACGCGGAGGCGGAGACAAAGCCTGGAGTGGTGCGGGTTGCAAAACAGGTTGGATCTGCGGGCACCTTGCACGAAGATGTCCTGGTCTGTCACACTGGAAGCACACCTTGTCTTTGGCCCAGCAGCGGCTCACATCATGACCTCTTCTCCCACAAAATGTACACTCCAAGTCTCTGGTTGGCGCACCCTGAATGGCGTGCACCTGCTCCTTCTTTTGCATCCCCAACCGCTTGAAACATTTCTCAAACGGGTGACCGGCTCGGCCACAGAAGCTACATAGTTCCTTCTTCTTCTTTACGTCTGACTCATGGGACATTTTCTCTCCCACCAGCTGTCTCTTGCCCTGCCTCATCTGCTGCCCTCTTTGTTTGGCATTTTCGATAGCTTCCACCTTCAATGCTGCCTCAACCACAGTAGTGTAACTTGTCGCTCCATAAGCACTTGCGAACTGCTGCACGTCGCTGCGGAGTCTGCCCAAAAATCGCTTGACTCGATCAGCTTCCGTAGTCACCAAGCTCGGAGCGAACCGACTTAACTTGCTAAACTCAATTTCATACTCACTCATTGTGAGTTTCCTCTGCTTCAAATACAAAAACTCATTCATCAGGCGATCCCTTTCCACTGCCGGTAGAAACTTGCGCCGTAACATTTCTTTGAACGCTTCCCACGAACAGCCCGCCCCTAGGCCTTCCTTTTCTCGTAACCACCAACCTTTCGCCAACCCTTTGAGTTGATAGGCGGCAAGCATCACCTTCTGGTCCTCGGTAACGCCAAAATACACAAACATCTCTTCCAACGTAATCACCCAATCATCCAAGAGCACAAAATCCGCTTTTCCATCATACGTCGGTGGTCCAAGTCGCTGAAACTGCGAGATGAAAGTCATCGCAGGAGGAACCACAACTGGGGGTATCACTGTCACTGAAGGAGTAGAAATCGTGGGGCCTCTGACAGTCTCTTGTCCTCTTGGTGCCAGCCCCGACATCGCTGATGACATAGCTTGGAGCTGGGACTGCACTTCCTGCACCTGCCTCGTCAAAGCCTCATTACTTTGGCGAAGACTATCCATCAGGGCATTATTTTGCGCGCCCAAAGACTCGCCCTTGGATTGGGGAGTTTGCCTTGTCACTGGACGCTTCGACATCCTATACACACGTTCACTCTTATCAAGCTCAACCCAACAAAACACACAACGGCTAAGTACAGACCATACATATATATACATATGAATATCAACTGCTACCTTGCTCTGGGCGTTTAAGAATGATGGTATGCCTAGCCTAAAGATGACTCACCGTCATCCCACTACTTGTGCCTAACCGATGAATGCATGAATTTCTTTGACCCAAAACCATGAGTGTACAGGTGTCATCATGTAAATCTTAGCATGGCACGTTGTGCTCATGCAATGTTATGTTATGCGTGTTGTGCTATGCATTCTAGAAAAGGCCTTAATGCATGCCATGAGCGGTCGTACGCATCACAATGCTATGCATCCCATACTACATAGCATTGCATGCAACAAAAAAAGAAAACGTGCTAGTCGCATCCATGTGGTGAGGTTATGCATCACATACTACATAACCCTCACATGTTGCCCCTATGGTGGATCCATATACAACCACATATTATGCATCCCATACTACATAATATGCCTCGTATACTTCTGTTCATGTCATGAGTGTAGTGTACGTGCTTCGGCCAAGACATACTGATGGCACCTCGGTGTGTGTATGAGATGATGCTTACAAGCACAAAAAAGGAAAGTTTGCCCGACCAAATGTCAAGCAAAACCTGGCTTTGATACCAACTGTCACAACCCGCATTTCCTCAACGAGTACATCGTATCAGAGCAAGAGGAACTACGGGTTATGATGCCACGTCGTGCAGGGGATAACTGCACACGCTTAGGCAACTCTTGACGCTTACTTTATGAGTTGAAATTCAACAGTGAAATGTAAGAAAACCTTTGGATTGAATGACCGTATCCCTCGGCCTTAGGTATCAAAAACTGTATTTGTACGCGGCGGAAATACTTTGTTTATTTATGATGAGCTCTTATATGCAGTCTATAGTGATACTACTATAAGAAATCCTCTTTGTTTACGTCATTTGGAAAATACGTCTTAGTTGATCAAGACATGTATGCATGATATACAATAATAGGTTATGTTAGCTTCAAACTATCTAATGCAACCTACCATAAATCCTTCCCAAGAGCAAGAAGACATCATCCAAATGAGTCACATAGCAGTCTATTATTCATACATCACAAGTAAGGAAAAACCACCAATGGGCGCCAACAAACTGACACGAACCCATTGGGGCACATGTATGTCTGTACAACAAAGAGAAGAACTACCTCGCTAAGTATGCTCGGCTAGCTCCCAAGAAACGCCACCAACCAACCTAGCCGCTTAACCAGCTACAACCTGCACCTGAGGCATTCAAGAAAGAATACCTCAGCAATCAACCAAGCTATACAAAAGAGAGCATGAATTTCATAATCGATAAAGAAGGGGCTTACCGACCCCGTAGCAATGTTTCATATAAGTAAAAAGAGTGCATAAAACAGGTGCGTACAAGTAGTAAACAATGTCATTCCAAAGTGTCAACCGCACCAAGTGCGTACAAGTTCAACAAGTCCTGCTCCACCCGCAGGAGAAAAAGGGCAATACACATGCCCAAACTCAGCATCTTACAAACAAGAAACAACCAAACGAGTGAAACATAAGCAGCGGTTAAGTTCAATTCCGCAAGAGTCTTTCGGTGGCGGCCCTAAAGTGGAACGCACCAAACAAAACCAGCCCAAATCGGGGCCAAAGTGGTCTCTCTAACCACAAAAACCAAAACCCGGTGGCCACAGGCTGAAACCACACCACCCCTTGCAGAATTCTCACACAAACGCTCCTGCCATGGTTCACAATTCGCCTCGCAAAACGCCCCATAACCCAAGCTAAACACATTCCTTTCATCGTTCTCACGCACGACGACAAGTTGCTAGAAAAGGAATTAAGCTACAAGATACATGAATTACATGATGAGGAACAAGAACAAATCACATGATTAGGCAAGAAAAAGGCTACATGAACATGAATAAATAGAGCTACATGAGTCACATGAACAAGATAAATGACATGAAGCAACCTATCATAGACTTGATAACCAAAAAAAACTAAGCATGGAAATCATATTTATGGAGTATAGGACATTCAAAAGCACAATCATAAAGCTCATGCGGAAGAACTCAACACAAGAAGAACAAGCTAGGGAATTTGAAAGATAAGCACTAGCTATGTTACACAATCAAAATCAAGAAAGAAGATTGGCAAGGGTGAAGAACACCGCTTGCCTGAACCGAGACGATGTCGCGACGGCTGCTCCTCTCTTTCCTTGCCTTGCTTGCTCCCTTGCTCTCTTGCTTTCTCTTTGAGGATGAAGAAGAAGATGAAGAGAAGGTGAAATGAGAAAAACAATTCTCTGTTTCGGCCTTATTTCCTCCAGAACAGAGCTGGACCGCTAGATGTAGAATCAAGGAAATGAACGGCACAAAAAAACTGGAAAAACTCGATTTTCGGGCCGGTCACGCCCTGTGTCACGCCCGTGACACAGGGCGTGTACCATAAGCGGCACAGAAAGTCGGCAAATCCAAGTTTATCCACACGGTACACGGCCGGGTACACGCCCGTGACGGGTCGGTCACGCCCGTGACCTAGGGCGTGTAGCCCGTGTCTCGACACCTCGTCGACACAAAGTGTCGACACTCGACACAGCTTGACACGCCCTGTGACACGCCCGTGTCACAGGCCGTGTCCCCTCTCTCGACACCCGACACTCGACACTCGACACTCGACACTCGACACTCGACAAAGCGGGACACGGCCCGTGACACGCCCGTGTCACGGGGCGTGTACCCCATTCGTCGAGCTCAACTCGACGCAAGAAAAATTCGTCGAGTCAAGGAGGTCACGCTCAGGTCACGGCCTGGGTCACGCCCGTGTCAGGGGGCGTATCTCGCACAAAAACGACCATTTTTCCCTGTTTTGAAAAATGTTCCTGTGTCGTCCTAGACCATTTTTGCCTTAAGAACTTTTTACCTTTTTTTGTTTCCTGTACCAGCAACTCACTTTCAGCAACATTTCCCGGGCGCGAAAAAGTGCAAACATTCCCTAAGAGGCCTCACCGAGTCCCCAATTTGGACTCCGGTTTGCTGGGGAATCGTGCAACTCGGCAACCAAAACAGCCACTCGCAAGCCCGCGGGAAAAACCATGCTCGAACAACGTTCAAAGCCAACGTAACGCCCATCATGCGTAGGCAATCAAAATCCGGGGTGTTACAACCCCGACTCGTCATATATAACGAGAACAATGAGAACTCAAATCGCATTTTGATCTTGCGGTTACGGTTTTCTAACCGCCGCGACTAAGTGAAGTTGACTTGTCTATGCAGGCTATGCGGCTAGCACTGGGCGACTAGGCAACTAGTTAGAAGGCTCAGTCTGGAACACTTCACGATTACAGTCAATGGTATACAGCAGACCGCGGTCTCAGCAGCTTGAAGTCACTTCCTCAGAGTTGCGGTTAGTTCGAGCAGTTCGCCTGGTCTATCAGCGGGTTCTGTTCAGTTCATCAGCATTCAATAAAGGCAGTCCGCGCGGCTTGGTTGCAGTTGGCGACTTGGCGGTTTCGGCAGACAGGGCTTGCGGTCAGCGGCTTGTGCGGTCTGTGCGATTACAGTTTGCGGACTGCGCGGTTTCTCTTGTCTCTAGTTTTTTGTTTTCATCGAGTACATTGTGAAATCATGTCTCGCAATTTATGTTTTGTCCTGAAAATAAGTTATTAATTCCTGATTGAGACTCTTGTGTTTCTGTTGTTGCTGATTTCTACTTGACTTGGTTGTGGTTGAGTGTTCCTGCGACCTTTCTTGGCTTCCATCAAAAAATTGTTACACCCTCTTGCGAGATTCACAATTTGAACGAGAACGGCTTTGCCTCGCCATTTTGAGTGGGAGGCGAGGAGTTGTTCCATGACGAGAGCTTGAGGTTGATTGTCTTGAATATGTCTATGATAAGATCACAAATAAATTCTAGGAGGAATCCGGCAAAGGGAAGGCCGGTGGAAGTGAGGGAGAAGAAAAATGGGAGCAATCCTAATAACCTTCATACATTTCAAGATCCTTCACTCATAAACGTCTCCCCCTTATACAAATGAGGGAGGACAACCAAATAAGAAAATACAAATAAACCAAATAAGAAAATACAAAATAAACCAAATAAGAAAATACAAAATAAATCAAATAAGGAAATACAAAATAAACTAAACAAGGAAATTCAAAGTAAATTGCTTAATTGATTAATATTAATTAATATTCATTAATTAATATTAATGAATATGACGAGGGGAGTCCGCTTGAGTGAATGCTCCCCCGATCATGGCGGCTTCCATATACGCACTCCATAAATTATGACGATGGGGACCACTTGAGTGAATGTGTCCACGATCACGGCGACTTCCATATGCGCGCTCTATAAATTATGACGAGGAGGATCCCCTTGAGTGAATGTGCCGCGACACGTGGACCCGTCATAGTGTAGGTCATCTACATCGAGGAACATTGTTCTGTTGGCAAACTTCTCTATGATTCCGGCCACACCGAATAACGAATGGTGGTTGAAAGATGGTGCGGGGGATTAAAAGACCCCCGAAATTTTGTCTTGAGGTGCAAAGTGCCAAAAATAATGTATTTTCAGGAATGCAAAATGTTAAATTTAAACTTTCAGGATGCAAAGTGTCGAAACCCACTCTTTCAAGAGTGCAAAGTGCCAAATCCCATAATGCAAGAGTCCAAAATGCCAAAAACACCAGCATAAAAATGCAATTATTCACCATTGCTCTTGCAATCCTTCCCTTTTCTCGCTTTGTTAAACAAAATCCTGTTCTTTTTTTCTCTCCACACACAAAATGGAAATTCCTCTCTCACTTTTCTCTCTGAATTCCTCTTTCTACCCGTTATTGATACAAGAACTCCAATCTCTGTAGGTGCTCATTTTTATTCCCCCCTGCTGAAGATTCTTCATGGTAGGTTTGAGATGGAGCAGGTAATGTTGTGGGTAATTATTATATTTTCTCTGCACCTTCAAAACGTTATTAACAATGGGGAAGTAGATGCATCTGCCTGTCAGACTGTAAATATAGACAAATAATAAGGCGCTTTGATTGCTACATCCTTTAGTAGATTTGTGTTTGGCCCAGAGGAACACAAACTGAAATAAAAAAAACATTTAATTCACTTGTACCATTCAATTAAAGGTTGCTTTTTTAGAGTTGATGATGATATTCTAAGTAGGTGGTGCTGTTTAGGAGTGGAGGATCTGTGGCCTCTTTTTATAACAGTATGTCGAGGATGATATATTCATGTTCTTAGCTTGGGAAGATAATTTGAGAATCGTATATTGGATAAGTAATGCTCATTTTTCGTCGTTCTTTCGATCGTCTTTCAGAAATTTATTTCAGCTCTGAACATTTTTTTCTTCGCTGTTCATGCCTCCACAGAGCAATACCATGGCCATGGATAAAGCAGGCAATGTGGTTTTGGACATTGAGAGAATGAAGCAGAATCTTGATAAATGTTGCTCAGGGAATGTAAGCTGGGAATCTCTTTGTTGTGTTTACTTTTTGGGTTGTTTGAATAAGAAATTGGTTTATTTTGATTCAAAAACCATGTGAACTTTCAAAAAAAAAGAACAACTAGTATGATCATTGTGGTTTGTTTGCAGAAATATCTCGCTCGTAAGGGCTCTTACCGTGTGGAAAAGCGCGGGGTTGATGAGCAAGAGGTGGAGGAGCCTTCCAAAAAGCTTCTTATAAAAGGCATGCGATGTGCGATTTATGGTTTTCCCTCAACACTCATTTTTGCATTTTTTTGTATTCTATAGGCTCCATTTGGCGCAGCATTTTGCTCCGGTGAGTTTGGACAAAAACAACACTATCATAGAATGCATGTTTGGCATGAGAACGGTTATTGACCGCCACTAGTTTTGAACATAAAAGTTGATGGAGTTTCATAGGTGAGGTCGGACGTTCATGAGCCGTCCAGTTCATAACCACCGCGTTTACGAACGATAACGCCGCGCCACTAAGAAAAGGAACTATATGTTTTAAGGGCTAGTTTTGTTGCCCGAAACTAGAAAATACGTCTTCCTAGGGCCAATTTTTTGTTGGATGTGGTAAGACTTTGGCATTGAATTCAAGAACTCCAAAATGATGCACAAAAGTGATGATTCCAGTTTCACATAGAAAATGAATGAAAACAAAATCACATGAAACTTGCTTTATATCTAGAAATCATTCAAACAAGGTCTAAAACAAGTAAAAATATTGGGTTTAGTCATAGCCAGATAGGTAAAGCCATGAAGAGTATGTTGGTGTAGAAGGAACTAACAGATGATTAGTCCACACAAATAGACTTCTTTTGGATTGGAAAACAAGTTTAGCCATTGATATTTTATTCCCAATTGCGGTCCCTCTTTGATTCGCGGTTTCGGAGGATTCAAATGATAGATTAGTGTGCATCATGTCCATTTGGAATGCGAGGATTGCTCGTCATTTGGCTAAGTAATATTACTCCTAATGATAAAATACCAAGGCGCGATAGCCCAAGTTTTTCTTTTTGATATAGTATATGTTAATTGGCTAGAGAAAATTCTAAGCAAGCAGTTTGTTCAGTATAGTTCAACTTTGCCTAAACTATTTCAAAAACAAAAATTTCTCACTGACAGCAACTCCACACCAAATCTTACAGTATTTGTGAAGGTTTTATGCAATAGATTTGACCCTTCTATGGGTATATTATGGCCACATCAATGTCTTCTTAACTGTGCAGTGCTTCCTCCACAAATGGATCAAATGAAGCAGCAAACGGTTTCAATCAAAGCTCTGATATCAGTACCTTCTGTGCTCAACAGTCCTATTCTAGCTGATTCTGGTGATGGAAGAAGCAAGAGATTTCAGGGTTGGACTGCCATACACCCGCGAAAAATCGTCCTCTTCTTCGCTACAATGTAAGTTCATCCACTTACGAATAATTTGATCCAAATTTGTAGAATATAATCGACAATCTTCTTCAGTAATGTGGGACGTTATCAATCATCATTAAATTTTTTTCTCAATTGTGAATCCTCCATCTTCATCAGCTCCTCCGAGTTCCTTCCAACGTGTTGAAACATATTCTTCTCCCTTGTAATCCTTGGATAGTACTCTTCTGTGTGGGGTGCAGTTCATTCCTACATCTCTTTCATCTAGAAGTCTATCATCGTAGAAGTATACCATGAGCTACCTTTCTGCGTGCTTCCCACAAAACATTCCTCGCATCCCCTCAATCAAATACAGATGTTACATTTTATACCTGTGTAACAGCAAGGAGGCTTAATATTCTTCAGCACTCTAATACTAACACATAGTCAATGCCATCTCATACTAAATTCAATACCAAGTTTATGTCCACACGTGCGCGCCTACACACACACGCACACAAAAAATCAACTTAAAGGGCAGCCGGGTGTACAAAGCATCCCCGCGCAGCGAGGGACTGGGAAAGGGTCCCACCACAAGATTGAAATGTAGGCAAACCTTACCCAACATTTTTGCAAGAGACTGCTTTCAGGACTCGTGTAAAAATTTATGGGAAGCTGAGAAAGAGGTCGCAGGAACTATCAACCACAGTCAAATCTAAGTAGAATTCAGCACAACAAAAGCACAAGAGTCTTAATCTGGAATTCACAAATCCGCTGATAGACCGGACGAGCTGCTCGACTTAACCGCAACCCCGAGGAAGAGACTTCAAGCCGCTGAGACCGCGACCTGCTGTATACCGCTGACTGTTAAGTGTGAACTGTTCAACACCAAGCTTCCACTAGTTGCCTAACCGCCTGATGCTAGTTGCACAACTTGCACATAGTCAACTTCACTTAGTCGCGCCGGTTAAAAAATCTTAACCGCAAGATTAAAGTGTGAGCTAAGTTCTCACCGTTCTTGCTGTTTATGACGAACCGGGGACTCTTATTTATAAGCGCGAAGAGGAGTGTTGTCACCGCCCATAGTGATAGGATAACCGCTTGTCAATCCGTGACTAGCATCACATATTCACACAAAATGTGAACACGACATCATTCTGTCACAAGGAACCATCTATCTGCATAGGCGGAAAGAAGGATCAGTCCGCCAAGCTGAGCGAACAACAAAACCAGTCCGCGTGGACTTGATCAATCCAGCCACGTGCCCTGAACCACAGTGTCAATGCCGAGCTGTCGGTCTCCACAACCAGACCGCACAGTTCAGCGAACACTGATTCAAGACTGTGTAGTTCAGCGGTCTCTGATCCAGACCGCTCATCACAGCAACCAAGCCACGCGAACTGATCCAATCAGACCAGTGGCAGACTGTCGGACTCAGCCACCAGACCGCACTGAGCAGCGGTCTCCGTAACCAGTCCGCGTAAACTGCAGCCAACGACTAGAACAAAATCCGTCTAGTCGACCTGTCGAACTCGACAAACTCCACAAGCAGACCACTCAACACGTGCGGTCTCGGTGAACTAGTCAACAACCAGAATTTGTCACAAACCCGTGACCAAGTCCACTACACCAGTGAACTCTGGTTATCAACATGCCTGAAAAGGCTCCAGCGAACTGTGCGGTTAGCTTCCACAAACCGCGCTAACCTCCTGTCTTCTTGCGAGACAGAGATCCTGAAAGCTTAAGCGGGCAGTGCGGTCTCACAATTCAGACCGCCACAACCGCAGTTAGACAAGGCTAACTGCTCAGTTACTTCTCCAGGGTGCTTGCTGAACCAGACCGCAGGAAGGAATGATAGAAGCCGAAACCGGCTAACCGCCATATCCTAGCCGCCAATCCGCGGCGGTCTTTGCGGTCTGTGCGGTCTGCCAAAATCAGACCGCCCACCTCCACTTCACTCCCAATTGAACAATTTTAACAACTCGAACCCGTGACCTCAATGTCACACAACGACACCTTAACCGGTGCTCCAATGCTCCCCTTCACATACACAAAAAATCAACTAAAGATAAATATTTCCCTTCTCAAAGCTAGCACCTTGTGAAGTAACTATAATGAATGAGAGAGATAGGGGGCTAGCTTTATCTATCTAGCTGCTTATTGTTGCATCATGTGGAAGAATTTTAGGGTTGTTTTCATAATGATATCTACCTAACTGTACTGTGTTCACAGAGTTTTTAAGGGTGTTCTATTCCTGGCCTCCATTACTGTGACCTTTTAATATTATCAGTTTTTTTTCTTATTCTTCTAAACACTCATCTTTGTCACTTTTACTACCCCTAAACAGTAGCACTTAGTCCAAGTTATAGCACTGCTGATGGGTGAAGAAGAGTAATTTTGAAGTGAACTCCATGTTTTAGGAACCAAAGCAAAAGATAGTTCACAAGAATACAATTTTATTTGTAATGTTTTGGAACGAACTCCTACATCTGCCACCACAGAGAGCTTACGATCCATCACCATGGTTTGTCATAGGAAGCAATGGGACCGGAGAATGTTGAAATTGTTGAAGTGGGAGTGTGGTGGAGGTTGTAAAAATTACTTAACGGGAGCTAATGAGGTCGCAAGAACACTAAACCACAACTGAAGCCAAATAAAAGACAGCAGCAATAAAGACACAAGTGTTTCCAACTGAAATCAACTTCTATTACAGGGCGAAGTATACATTGCAGGACATGATTCTACAATGTAAACCAAGGAACCAAAAAACAGCAGCAAGAAGAAACCGCGCGGACTGTTTCCAGTAACCGCACAAACCGCCTACTCGCCAGCAGAGTCCGCCAAGACCGCCGAAGCCGCCTACCCGCGGCAAACCGCACTGACTGTTGTTATTGCAAACTGAGAGAGTCCGAACAGAACCCGTTGATAGACCGGGCGAACTGCTCCACTTATCCGCAACTCCGAGGAAGAGACCAAGCCGCAAAGACTGCGACCTGCTGCTAAACTGCTGATTGTATCCGCGAACTGTTCTACACCAACGTTCCCGCTAGTCGCCTAGCCGTCTGGTGTTAGCCGCACAGCCTGCACATAACAACTTCCTTAGTCACAGCGGTTAGAAAACCTTAACCGCAAATTCAAGCGCGAGCTCGTTCTTACTGTTCACTGCATACTTATGACGAGTCGGGGGTCCTATTTATTGGTGTGGGGAGGAGTGTCGTCACCACCTACACCGATAGGATAACCGCCCATCAACCTGTGCCGACTAACACCTGTATCCGCATAACACGAATACCAATCAGTTCGTCAGGCCGCACCCAGACAGCTCCTGTCGGATAGACCACCAGTCTGCCAACCGTGCAGACACTGCTATGAGTCCGCACATCCTGCGGCGCGAGAACCCATCCAGCCAATACTGTCAAACTCGGCGAATAACCAAACAGACTGCACCAGGCGAACTCCAGACAGAACCAAGGCGAGCTTGGCGAGCTGTCAACCAGTCCGCACAGGGCGAACATGGCGAGCTAGGCAACAAGCTAGACTTAGTCCCCCCAAACCAAGTCCACGAGAAGCCTCCGGTCACCAATCCAGACTGCGCCACCTGATACCAAGATTGCACTCTACTAAACAACCCAAGTTCGCAAACACCCATGCGGGCTGCTCCATCAGTCCGCGCGACCTCCAGGCAACCTGTCTGAACAACTATGCTCATACCACGATCCAACACCCAGACCTCAAGCACTGATCCATGTCGGACACCTGCGAACTTCAAAGAGTCCGCACACCAACCAACGAACTCTGATCCAACTCGCCCGAGAAGACACCAGCGACCTGGCGAGAAGCCGCCCCAGTCTGGTATATTCAACTGCCTTCTTGCGAAACAGAGAACCTGTCGAACATGGCGACCTCCAAAGAAGTCCTCCACTAACCCGCGGATAAACACCTATCTGCCCGGTTACTCCACCAAAGAGCTTTCTGGTACAGACCGCCAGAGACGAACCACAGCAACCCTAATGTCCGACTAGGCTAACCGCCTAGTCCGCACGGTTTCTGCAATCTGTGCGAACTGTGCAAACAGTTCGCCTGACTTCCCGAACTTCACACTTCAACAATTTCAACATAGGTCGGGCGATCTGATTGGACAGACAGCGCAAATCGCACAGACCGCAACGGTTAGGCGAGTAGAAGTTGGCGGATAGCCGGGATTCGATTTCCTTCTTCTCTCCTGCAGTCTGATTCAGCAAGCTCTTTTAAGATATATCTGAGCGGTTAGCATGATCTAACTGCGGCTGGTGCGGTATGGATGTTGAGACCGCACAGTCCGCCAAGAAACTGTAGGTTCTCTGGTCCGCAAGAAGGCTGGCGGTTAACGCGGTCTATGGCGGCTAACCACACAGTTCACTGGAGTCTTCTCGGGCGGATTCGCAGTGACCGCTTGGTGCGCGGTCTGGTTCAGAGTCTGGCTGGTTTGCTCTGCGTGCAGAGTCCATTGAACTACGCGGTCTGAATGCTAGACCGACAGTTCGATCCTTGGTGCCAGCTGGATACGAGTTCAGTAGTTCGTCATTTACGCGGGATAGATCGGGACGCATGGCTAAGTTGTCTAACTCCACTCGGACCGATGGTTCTGTCTGCACGGCTTATGCAGATTTTTGATTCTTTCCGCGTATGCGGATAAACGGTTTGTCGTACGTGGACTGGTGAAGCAGCCTGCATTCCTTATGGGTTGTTCGTGGGGCTTGACTCTGGTGTTCGCCTTGTGCGACAAGTGATGCTAGCTCGCGGTTTGACGGGCGGTTACTATATCGCTATGGGCGGTGACGACACTCCTACTCATGCCTATAAATTGGAGTCCCCGGCTCGTCATTCTCAATCGAGAACAGTGAGAACTCAACTCGCGTTTAGATCATGCGGTTAAGTTTTTTTTAACCGACGAGACTAAGTGAAGTTGACTATCTGTGCAGGCTGTGCGGCTAGCATCAGGCGACTAGACAACTAGTTGGGAAGCTCGGTGTGGAACAGTTTGCTGTTTACAGACAGCGGTTTGTAGCAGGGCGCAGCTAGCGGCTTGAAGTCACTTTGCTCGAGATTGCAGGTAGCGCATAGTTGTTCGCCTGGTCTATCAACTGGTTCTGTTTCTTGGTCATCAACATTGAATAACAGACAGTCCGCGCGGCTAGTTGCAGATAGACGACTTTGACGGTTTGACGAACAAGGCCTGCAGCTTGCGACTTGTGCAGTTACAGTTTCTGTCTGCGCAATTTCTTCTCTGCCTGCAGTTGTTATTTTTTGTTTTCCATTTGGGTACATTGGTGAAATCAAATCTCGCAATGTATGTCTCGCTGTGTAAATCAGATTGAATTCCAGATTTTGACTCTTGTGTTTCTATTGTGCTGATTACTACTTGACTTCTGGTTGTGGTTGAGTGTTCTTACGACCTCTTTTTCGACTTCCTTCATAAATTTTCACAGAGAAGTTGCACAATGGAAGATACATCATGAGGACGTAGTGGGTATATTAGGATTGTGTTGAGGACAAGAAGAGCTTTTTACAACTTGGAGGAGCTCTGCATTTTATTTCTTTGGAAGAAATGGGATGATAGAAGAAGTGGAACTAGAGAAAATAGTACCACATTGAAAATTTTGTACAATGTCATGCACTTAATGTGTTCTTCTTCTTCATCTTCTTCCTCGTAATCATATTTTATACTTTTTCACAGGTGGAGCATCGGAACAATGACTCTCATATATTTCACGCTCTCCATTAACCGAAGAGGATGAGCATGGATGTTGCTTTTGAAGGTTTATTTAAGAAGACAACCCTTCTCCCTTCAAAATGTTTTTGCAAGGAAGGATGGAATTAATCTTTTTTTGCTCATAAAGTTTACTCCTCTAAATCCATGCATGAGAGGTGAAAAGTTCAAAAAGCTAAAAAAACAATGGGCTTAAGAGTTAAGAGCAGTAGAAATATAGTAGGAAATGATGGTGAAATGGTGACTTTGAAATATGTAGATGCCAAAATCATGGTAGTGTGTGGGGGTATTGTGACAGTGAACTGCCTTTAATTTCTTCCTTTAGGCATGCTATTAATTGCTGCATTAACATCTTCATAGCCCTGCAATGAATGCATTGATTGTGGAAGGTTTGCTTCTCTAGATTTGAATTTTGAATGTGGAGTGTTTGTTGCTGCGCAAGGGTTTCCACGCACGCTCGCGGTTGCGCACGAGATCCCCACATGCATGGGTAAGGAGGCGGTAAAGTGCGGGTGATGCATATTACCGTAAAGTACAGGCATCCAATGGTCCCCGTGGATGCCCACACACATCTCACAACACTTTGTGATGTATTCGCTTTAAGATGTGTGGAGACATCCATGCGGACCGTTGGATTCCCACACTTTACAGTAAAGTACACCCCCACACTTTACTCCCCCCTTACCTTCCATGCGTTGTATAACTTTTTCTATGTGGATGGCACATGGTGATTCACCATATATATTTATAAGATGTACCTATATAAATGAGTGTGCATAGTTAGATCGCTGAAAACGATTTAATCTCATACCTGCAAGATCGCTATGTTTGTCTCATGCACTGTGCATGAAATGAAGCAACCGGCGAGCATTATCAGTATACCTTCGGGAACCCGCGGCCGACTGCTAATATGGTATTCATAGTTTATTTGTGATTTAAAATGTATGATAATGTAATAATTGTATTATAGAGAATGAAAATATTTTTCCATTGATAATTTTATATTTCTAAAAAACATGAATACAATTTTATTTGATTATTAAAATTTTTTTTATCAAAGTTATTTCTATTTGTTTATTTTATGTCTTTAAAATTTTCAAATTATATATATATATATATACACGTGTGTGTGTGTGTGTGGCTGTGTGCAGAATACATCTATATATTTAATAATACATCAAATTGTTAAAATCTGAAAACTATCTTATTTTTTCTCCAACTAAGGCTCTATTTGGTTCGGCGTTTCACTGCTCCGTTTCGGGCAAACGCCGCCGGAAGGCGGGTAAACAAATAAATCTCCGGCGATGTTTGCTCCGTTTCCACCCGCCCGCCTTGAGAAACGCCCCAAAAAACTTCGTTTGGAGCAGCCACCTCACCCTCCGTTTCGAACACTCCGTTTCCACCCGCCGGATCGACCCGCCACCGGGCTGCAGGTGGCGGATCTTATTGACGCGGAAGGCAGGTGGTGCACGGATCTCCTAGTTCAGGCTTTCGGGCATGCCCTACGGTGCTCTATCATGGGTTCTCGAAGTTGCGGGGGGGGGGGGGGGGGGGGGGGGGGGGGGGGGGTGCGGATGTCCCGGAGCTGCTCCAGCAATTCAGCGGGGTTGGTATTGCAGCTTTGGCTTACTCTCACTCTCTTCCGCACTTTCCGGACAGAGATGTTACCTGGCTAAAGCGGCACCGCCTCCACCCACGGGAGCATTTCTTCTGTTGGCGGCTGTCCTGGGACGCATTACCTACCCGTGCTTGGCTTTTTCGACGTGGCCTGGCGGATACCCCCCTTTGCCCTTGGGATTGTGGTGTGCCGGAGGACCGGGATCATTTGGTGGGCGGATGTACTCGGATCACGGCTGTGGGACGCGAGCTTACTCGATGGGGATTGCGACTGCCAGCGGGTTGGAAATGGGATGAGCTTCAACGAATGACTTCTCTTGCCGGTGCCTCGGCCCTCCCACCGACCCGGCTCCTGTGTTATGCTATGTATCAGTGCTGGCGGGCTCGGAATGCCAAATTGCACAACCGGGAGGTCGGCACGCCTGTGAATATTGCCGCCACTATTCTGGAGAATGTTTCCCTGTTTGATTTTGGTCGCAAGCCGGGATGTTGGCGCACCAATGGCCCTTTCGGGTCTTCGGCTTCTTCTTGGTGCCCACCACCGCCCGGATGGATAAAAATCAACGTGGACGGTTCGCTGCTGCCTTCCAGATGTGCGGGGCTTGGGGTTGTTGTTCGATCGGCGGCTGGGCAGGTGCTTGTTGCGGCTGGTCTTGCTTGGCATCACTGGGATCCGGGCCGCGTGGAGCTGGAGGCTGTTTTGGCGATCCGGCGGGTTGTTCTCCCGTCTGCTGTGGATGCACGAGGAGTTATTATCGAGGGAGATGCGGCCAACGTTCTTGATTTCTGCCATTACGCCGCTTCGGGTTCCGCCCGCCTGAATACGTACCCGGGTGAGGCGGACCTGTCATTCCTTTCTGAGTTCGCGGCTGTTCGATTTCAACATGTGGACCGCAATGCCAACCGTGTGGCTGACCATTGCGCGCACCTGGCGCTTGCGGGAGATTTCACTTGGGAGACCGGGCGTGGTGCTGATGAGACGTTCCTTGTGCTGGTGGCGGAGGACTGCCGCGACATGGAAGGCAGCTGATCTTTGTAGTTTTCTCTTTTTGTTGTTGTTCTCATGTCCTCTCCCCCCGTTGTAACTCTCTTTTCTGTTTAATGCAATTGCAAATTTCACGGATCGACCCGCCACCGCCGAACCAACGAAGCCTAAGATCATATCGGGGTTTTATATTTTTATTTTATTGTGATAACATAGGACTTCAGTCTTCAAGAGGGTCGTGAAAATTGGGTGTAGGGTTGTTGCGGGTCATTTGGTTTTTTCCTGTCCGAAGAATCAGACCGTCTTAACTGGGAATCGGACCGAGGGCGCAAACAGTCAAAAAAAAAACAATAGCAAATCACAACATGACTTTTTTTGACGTGGAAAACCCAAAAAGGGTGAAAAACCACGTGGTTGAATCTGTGTCGAGCCAAAATCTACTATTTTCTTGGAGTTTATAAGAGTTTGTGGATGATTCCCCGGAGGATGACAAGCAGTGACGGACACATGAATTATATTCAGCGTGGGCGGAGAATAAAATTATTTTATAAAATAAATCAACTAATATAAAAAAGTCTATATTACATTAATATCACATAATTATTTTAAATAGTTGATCAATTCAGGGAAAATGATATAGGCTCTGTTTGAGGGAACTTATTTTCACCGATCAAACGTTTAGCATAACAAATTTTAACATCATTCTTGTTAAATAGTTTTAACATTTCACACAATAATATAATAACAAATTTGTTTGTAAGAAAACTTCAAACAATTAATTTATTCAAACAATTAATTTATTCATAAAAAATAAACAATATAATAGCAAACTTCTTTTAAAAAAAATTAAATAACAATGAAATAACAAGCTTATTTAAAATATATATTTAAACAATAACATATTAATCTTGTCTATAAAACAATTATGTTGTTGGTAGGAATTGAATCATAAACCTATAGATTAATAAAAAAACATTTTACCAACTATGCTAAGAAAAATTTTATTAAAATAAATATTTTAGCATAATATATTCGTTTAAAGTGTATTTGTCCTGATAAAACTCTTCTCTACTAATGAAAGCTAGACTGTATTTTTAAAACTCAGTGTGGGTGGTTGCCCACGCTCGGCCCTATGTAGGTCTGCCCCTGATGACAAGCCACCTCTTTGTTACAAGTACAAAGTACAAAAATGACGAAAAAGTGACTAAGTCTCTTTAACCTTGATGTAAGCGCTCCAGCTAGGAAAATGACCAAGTCCACGAAACCTCGGTGGAAGGGTTCCAACTGGAAGAAATTTTCAAGTCCACGGAGCCTCGATGGTTGCGTTCTTGCTGAAGCGGAGCCTTGGTGGGAGCACTTAGGGGTGCAAGTTGAGTTGAGCCGGCTCGAAAGCTCGATGAGCCGGCCCGAAAAAAGCTCGACTCGAGCTCGAGCCTGTGGAGCTCGAGCTCGAGCCTATGGAGCTCGAGCTCGAGCTCGAATATTAATGTTCGCGAGCTCGCGAGCCGGCTCGAGAGTTTTTTATTCCAATTTTTTAAAAAAATATATGAAAAAATATATAAAAAATAAGAAAATAAAGCTCATGAGCTAAAAAGCTCGCGAGCAGCTCGAGCTCGAAACTCGAGCTCGAGCTCGATAAGTTGACATTGAGCTCGAGCTCGAGATGGGATAAATGAGCTCGTCGAGCTCGAGCTTGAAAATTTTGCCAAGCTCGACTCGTTTGCACTCCTAGGAGCACTCTCGCGTAGACGAATGACGTGTCCTGGAAGCTCGATGGTGTCTTTGCGCTAGAAGGGGAGCGGAGCGAATTCCTGAGCAGAGGATCGCTCTAAGTCCACGACCCCGCTAGAAAACCTCAGAGCTCCTTCTAACCACTGGAGTTGCTTCTTTTCAAATGAAAGCTTGATGACCTATTTATAGTTTTCTTGAGAGATATGTTGTTAATTGCGTCGGGGGGAATTTGTGTTGGCGAATGTCGTCGCTCCGTTTCAGTCACCTATATCACCAAATTTAGCGAAGTGATGAAAGTGTGCATGTTGTTTGTGCGGGTGCGCGTTTGGCTTTGTCCTCTTCTCGGATGTTTTCGCGTCTTGGGGGAGCGTGGCTTTTTGAGTGCGACTTGTCCGATCGGGTTTGTTTTCCCCGCGTGTTCTCGGTCCAAGTCTTTCTGTTTTGACTTAGAAATTTTAAGGGGAATCCCATCAAGAGTGATGTTATAAGTAAATCACTTTTTGATATTAGTAGATCTTGACTATTAGCAAACCAACTATTTTACAAACTTGACATTCACAAACCTCTTTATTATTAGCAAATCATTCCGAAAACCTCTAAATCTTCAAAAACAGTTTACATATCCACCTCCTTGGGTAACCAAAGCACACAAACTTCATGTTTGTATAATTTCAAAAGTAAGAGAGGTGCAATCTGTAATTTAACAATTTTAAAGGGTAGGTTCCTACATATTCACCCCCCCCCCCACACACACACACATAAAAAAACAGAATTTTAAAAAATTTTGAAGATGCAGTGCTATTTAATGAAAGTTTGGTCTGTACAACCTTGGGCTCGCAAAAGCTGATCCAGCAAGCGAGGAAGGGGGACTGACGAGATGAGAGGAGGCCACCTGCAAGAGGCGAGAGGTATGGACAGCCCTCTGAAGTAGGCGAGACCTCTTAGTAGGCGAGACCTCCTAGGAGGCGAGATGGCCCACAGGGCGAGAGGCCGGCGAGACGGACAGGGCGGTCGTCTCGCCCGTCAGTTCCTTCCCCACTCGCCACATGTGAGGAGATGTCTTTAACTTTTTACCTTTTTACCTTCGCCCCGGATAGTTTTACATTTTTACCCCTGGAGGTCTGCATATAGCTCTCCAGAACAGCGGAGTTTGGCTGTTCGCAGATCCTGTCCAGGGTGTTTTGGTCATTTCAGGTTAATTCAGAAGTGTTATTTGCAGAACAG
The DNA here is from genome assembly GCA_039583875.1 of Platanthera guangdongensis. Taxonomy (NCBI): domain Eukaryota; kingdom Viridiplantae; phylum Streptophyta; class Magnoliopsida; order Asparagales; family Orchidaceae; genus Platanthera; species Platanthera guangdongensis. The sequence goes on from CM077156.1 coordinate 1,735,132, forward strand.
ATTCAGAGGGCTATAAATAGACCGGTAAAGGTGCCTGAGAAGGGGTTGTTGAACCTTTCCGCTATCATCCTCACAGGCACCTAGTGTTGAAATTTGTGAAGTAGAAGTGGGTGACGGGACAGGCCGGGCGGCCTGGGCGGACAGCATTGGCGGACTGGGCGGACTGGGCGGACTGCGATGTGCGGCCTGGTGGAAAGTCTGGTGGAAGCCGGCTGTTTTCTGAGCGGGTTGTTGCATGGAGTCCGCGGTTTGTGCGGCCTGGTATCTGCGGATAGAGAGGCTTGCGGACTGATGCTTTGCTCAGTGGCCGTGGTGCAAGTTTGTGCTGATAGGCGGGTTGGCTTGTGTCCGCGGAAGCTTGCGGACTGATGTGTCCGCGGTTTTGGCTGTTGCGGACTGAGCTTAGAGCTTGGCTGAGGCCTTGTCGAGCTCTGGTGTTACAGCAGGTGTTTGCTGTGGAGATCGTTTGGCGGCCTGGTTTTGGAGTCCGGGAGATGACCGCTGCGATGGGGCAGGAGTGCGAGGAGCTCGCGGATTGCTGGAGGTCTGTGCTTTGGTGTTTTGGCGGACGAGGGTTTGCGTCCGCCATGCTCGCATTGGCCTTTGATGGTTTTGGACTTGGTCACACTTTGTGCCAAGTTCATTGTGTCCGCCGTATCCGCCAAGTCCGCTGTGACCGGGCGGACTGTTGATAGCTGCCTTTGGTCGTGGACTTGTGGCGGATTGAGGTGTGAGTCTTGCGGACTGCCTCGGTTGGTGCGGACAGCCATTGAAGGGGGTTTGCTGTCCTGCAGTGGTTGGAGCTTTACAGGCTGATGCCTTGTCCGCGTAGCTTGGGCGGACTGGAGAGGGTTCGCCAATGGTTGCCTTGCTCCTGGCGGTTTTCCTTGGTAACCGGCTAAGTTCTTGCGAACTTGGCGGACGGTGTTTTGCAATCGCGCGGGCTGGGGCGGTGTCTCTATCTCTAGGGCGGTGACCACACTCCTCACCTCGCCTATAAATAGGACCCCCCTGGCAGGTCTACAGTAACCTAAGTAACTTGAGTGAACAGTAAGTTGGGTTGTACAAAGAGCTGCGGTCTCTGTTTGTTAGTCCGTGCGGATTGTTTCAGTGCTGACATTTGTTGTGCGCAGGTCGCGCGGTTTGCTTCAAGGAGCCAGGAGTTTGGCTGTGACTTCGGTCAAGTACTTGGAAGTGTGCGGCCTCTGCGGACTCAGCAGGAGGTCGCTCTGCGGCTTGTCAGTTCTGTTTCATCTTTGTCAGCTTCAATAACCTGTCCGCCGGCTTCAGGCGGGTATGGGTGTTCCTCAGTTCAGGTTCAGCAGGAGACGAATAACGGTGTGTCCGCGCGGCCTCGCGGCTTTGGCAGACTCCGTGGCTATTCGGCGGCTTGCAGCTTAGTTCGGGCGACCTCGGCGACCTCGGCGGTCTCGGCGGACTCCGGTGCTGTCCGCCCGACTTGAATTTTGTGGTGCTTTCTGTTTACAGCTGTTATACTAGCGAAATCATGTCTCGCTATGTATGTCTCGTGGTGTAAAGAAGTAAATGAATAATAGACCTGCTTGTGCTTCCATTGTTTGTTGGGATTAACCCTTGTTCCTTGGTTTTCCGCTGGTTCAACGTGAGAACTGGGTAGTTCCGAAGATATTAATTTGGCGTTTGGACTATCTTGCTGACCACGTTGAGAAAATTTAACACCTAGCTCAGCATTGGCGGGAGGGGAAGATCTTCAGTTCTTCCGGGAAAGAGGTGGGACCTCCGAGCTGAGACCCCTCGGTCTGTTTTCATGTCACTGTCTCTCGTCAGGAGGATAGCACAGGGAGAGTACATGCGGGCTGCATCCTGTTTCAAACTTTAGGAGGGATCAGGAAGCTGGTTCCAACATTTTTGGTGCGGTGAGCATGGACTGGCGAGATGAGAGGAGGCCACATGCAAGAGGCGAGAGGTATGGACAACCCTCTGAAGTAGGCGAGACCTCTTAGTAGGCGAGACCTCCTAGGAGGCGAGATGGCCCACAGGGCGAGAGGCCGGCGAGACGGACAGGGCGGTCGTCTCGCCCGTCAGTTCCTTCCCTACGCGCCACATGTGAGGAGATGTCTTTACCTTTTTACCTTTTTACCTTCGCCCCGGATAGTTTTACATTTTTACCCCGGGAGGTCTGCATATAACTCTCCAGAACAGTGGAGTTTGGCTGTTCGCAGACCCTGTCCAGGGTGTTTTGGTCATTTCAGGTTAATTCAGAAGTGTTATTTGCAGAACAGATTCAGAGGCCTATAAATAGACCGGTAAAGGTGCCTGAGGGAGGGTTAATGAACCTTTCCGCTATCATCCTCACAGGCACCTAGCTCAGCATTGGATAGGGAGGGGAAGATCTTCAGTTCTTCCGGGAAAGAGGTGGGACCTCCGAGCTGAGACCCCTTGGTCTGTTTTCAGGTCACTGTCTCTCGTCAAGAGGATAGCACAAGGAGAGTACGTGCGGGCTGCATCCTGTTTCGAACATTAGGAGGGACCAGAAAGCTGGTTCCAACATTTTTGATGCGGTGAGCGTGGATCGCAGCCCTCAGAGAAGAATCTTGAGCAACCGCATAGCGCGAGGTCAGGGAGAAGGAGAAGGAGAGGGGTCGGACAACCCGGGAGGATTTGTCGGAAGAGAAGAGTTCATGGCTTCAATCAAGGGGATCATGGATTTGCTGCAAGGGATCCCGCGACAGGGAGATTGTTCAACCCCACTGCCTCAAGTGTCGGCTCTCGCAACACAAGAAGAACTCGTCTCGGCGCGAGTGGGAGAAGATGCCCCGGGAGAAGACCGGGAAAGGAGGTGATGGTGGAAGGGAGCGGGAGAGATATGGAAGGAAGGGAGTTGTTCCCAAGTCCGGCGAGTACCATCTCGCCAGGAGAGGTCGTCGCGCGGGTAGGGGCGGCGAGACCGGCGGCGAGAGGGTCTCCTTTTTGCGAGCTAATCCTGTCAGCTCCCGTCCCGGAAGGTTTCCGAGAACCCGAGATGAACTACTATGTGGGGAAGGATGATCCCCTCCATCACTTGCAGTGGTTCGAGGACGCAATTTCGATCAGGCTCATGACGGACACGTTCAAATGTCATCTTTTTGCCATCACTCTAAAGGACAAAGCTAGAGACTGGTTCCATCAGCTCCCGACAGGCTCGATATACTGCTTCGAGCACCTAAGCAGGAGTTTCCAGTTGCGATTCTCCACGTCTAAGAAGAGAAAGAGGAACCTAGAGTCGATCTTTTTGATTAAGCAGAAGGCAGATGAGTCGCTGGCTCAGTACGTGGATAGGTTCCAAGAGGATATCTTGGATATACAGGAGGTGCTGGGGTTTGCACTCCAAATGGCCTTTACCATGGGACTACGGGAAGGGTTCTTCAAGATGAGCCTCACCCGGAAGGCACCGCTGTCTTTTGAGGGCTTGATGGAGAAGACGACGAAGGAAATAGCGATGGAGGCGGCGAACCCAGCTTTTGCGAAGAAATTGGCAAGGCTTACTGAGGTGGAGTCGAGGGAGTCAGGTGGGAGACAGCAGGAGGCAAGGAGAAGAGAGGAGCCGAGAGCGCCGACGTATCAAGAGCCGGGATGGAGGCAACAGGGAGGCCCTGCCCCAGGACAAGGTAGAGGATTTCCCCAAGGGGGGAGGAACCAACAAGGAGGACCAGGAAGGTTTCACCAGCAAGGGTGGGGATATGGTCATAGACCACCCCTGCCCCCTCCACAGCAGGCTATGGCCATCGGCCGAGGCAGAGGAAGAGGTCGGGAGAGAGGAATAGGAGCAGGAGCAGGGAGAAGAAGAAACCCTCAGGAAGGAAGGCAAGGGGGGGAGGTGGCGTTGCCATATTGTGACTTCCACGAGGAGGAAGGTCACGCGACGGCTACCTGCCCAGATTTCTTGGAAATGAGGAGAACTCGAGGGGCAGGAGAACAGCAAAGATCGGTACGGATAGAAGAAGTGACAACTACAGGAGAAGAGGATCGATGTGTGGATCGAACGGATGAAGGAGATCGCAGAGGAATTGGAGTAATCCATGGGGGGGGGGATAAAGGCGGCCCGAAAGGCGAGCCTTCACACTATGTACCGCCGAAGCGTAGCCTCGACGTCACAATCCCCTCCCCCAGATGAAAAGATTACCTTTTCAAGGAAAGACATGCCAGACCATGAGGACCCTTTTTGTGACGCGCTGGTGATACAGACCGTCATCGAGAACTTCACGGTGTCACAGATCCTAGTAGACAATGGGAGTTCGGTGAACGTGATTTTCAAAAAAGCATTCAATACGATGAGGGTGGAGGCCCGGAGGGTGCTGACGGCGTGTTTGGGTTCTCAGGGGAGAGGAAAGAAGTCGAGGGGGAGTGGGACTTCAGGTAACCCTGGGAGGGATATCCCGAAATTGCCGCTTTGTCATAGTGGATGCTCACAGTAGTTACAACGTTATCTTTGGGCGCCCCTTGATCAGCGCTTTTATATGCGTTCCATCATCGTTTCACCAGTGCTTGAAGTTGAATTCAGGAGGTACCCAAATTAGGGTACGGGGGGATCCAAAGGCCGTAAGGGAATGCTACGTGACGGCAGTGAACACCATCTCCTGGCATGGAGACGCGGAGGAGTTGGGAAAGAGGATGGAGCAATTACAACAGGAACTGGGAGGCGAAGAGGAGAGAGGAGAGGAAGGTGTTGGAGGAGAGGGATAAGTAGTGGTGGTTGGAGGCATTGCGGGAGAGCCAGAAATGGCGAGAGAGGAGTTCGGGGAGACGAGGATGGTAGAAGAAAGGGAGAAGGAAGGAGCTGAAGGAGAGGGAGAAATGGTGAGGAACAGGGACATGGCGGAGAAGCTAGAAATGGCTGGAAAGGAGGGAAAAGAGGCGGAGGCGGCAGAGGAAAAGGAGCCAAAAGAAGAGGAAGGGAGGAAAGAGAGGAGGAGGATGGAAGAAGAGGGAGGGTCGCCCGGGGAGGGGGCCCGACCAGAAAAAAGAAGGGTCTCACGACAGGAATAGGAGGACGCATGCAAGTGGGAGATGGAACAGCTGGGGGAAGAGATGATGGTGGCCAACATGGGAGGCAAAGCCAAGGAGCAGGACGCGCATGCAGAGCATGAAGGGGAGGAAGAGCCATCGAGGCTGAAAGCGGTCGTAGAGGTCCTCGAGGTAGAGATCCATACCAAAAAAGGCAGAGATGAGAAGATAAAAATCAGTGACGAGCTTAGCCTGAAAGACCGTGAGAAGATCAAGGCCTGCGTGCAGAAAAATATTGACGTATTAGTGTACTAATTTTCCCAAGCAAGTGGCCAAAGGAAATTCATGCTAGTCATGGTGGACTACTTTTCAAAATGGTTGGAGGTGAAGGCGTTGGCTAAGGTAACATCGCAGGTGGTCAAGAATTTCGTATGAGGGGAGATCATCTGCCGGCATGGGTTGCCCCTAGCCATTGTGACAGATAAAGGACCACAATTTGCAAGTAGAGAATTCATGGATTTCTGCATTCGTTTGGGAATAGATCTCCGCTTTGCCTCTGTTCATCATCCACAGAGTAATGGACAGGTGGAAGCAGCTAATAAGGTCATTGTCAATCTATTGAAGAAAAAAGTGGATAATTTGAGGGGGAGCTGGATGGAGCAGCTACCTTCAGTACTGTGGGCATTGAGGACCACACCAAACACCGCCATGGTGGAAAACCCCATTTAAGCTCTCTCATGGCTCAGAGGCTGTCATACATATCGAGTTTGAGGTCACATCACCAAGAGTAGCAGTTGCAAGGGAAGGAGTCGAAGGATGGAGAGCAGGGAACGAAGAAGAACAGAGACTCTCATTGGATCTCATGGAGGAGCTCAAGGATTTGGCGATGGTCCGGCAGGAGGAGGTAAAGCGCCGGATGGCAAGGTACTTCGACAAACATATAAGGATCAGACAGTTCGAGAAGGGAGATTTGGTCCTAAAGAAGGTAGATGCAGCAGGTAGAGGGGCCTTCGTAGGGAAGCTCAACCCCAATTGGGAGGATCCTTTTGTAGTAAAGAAAGTCTTAAAGTCAGTAGGGTACCACCTCCAGGATGTGGACGGGGTATCCCTCGAGCGAGCCCGAAGTGGTGATGATTTAAAGAGATTTTACTCGTAGCACTCTGTCCATTGCACTTTTTTTATTGTTGTACAATGCTTACCATTTTGATGTTCTCTTTTGATATGTTGAAAGCGTGGGTGACCTTCGTAGGGCACCAAGGGCGAGGTGGTTCGGAGAGGAGACCCCGAGCAGATGATAACTTCCCAAAAGAAGTTATCTAGCCACGTTTTCTGACATATTACTCGGCATATCCGACACGAATTAACACAGAAAGCTATAGAAATGAAATTAATTATTTGATTATCTAATTCAAGGCTAATTTGGTCTCTTTTCATTGTATGTTTACTAGTGGTGCAAGAGGAATAAGCTCATGGACGGAAATCTGCCAAAATATAAAAAATCTGGAAAAAGGTTGCAACGCACGAAAAAATAAATAGTTGCAACGACTCGCGTGCTGGTTGGCAATGCAAGTAGGCACAGCGCAGGTGTTGCAACACCCCAAAAATATGAAGGTTGCAACGTCACCTGGGCGGTTTTCAGATTTTGAAATTCGAATTTTGCCACCTTTTCAAATTTGGAAGGAGACATCTCTTGGCATATCTGGAGGCGTTTTTAAAGGACAAAAGGAAGGAAATAAGGGGGTGTGCTGGACGAAAAATAGAGGAGAGAAAGGAGGGAGCTTTTGGAGGAGAAGATCCATCTTGGGAGACAAATCCTAGGCAAGAAGAAGAAGAAGGCTACTCCGGATCGTCAAGAGCAACGGATTTTGCACTTCCAAGTGAATTATTTCCTGAAACTTTTGAATTTTCCGAAGCATGTCTAGTAGGATCCATCTAATTTGGTTTCATCTCTCCGCCATGAACTAATTTCTTAGATCTTGTGTGTTGTGAGTACCTTACTTGATGTGATGACTTGATTCAAGGTTTTGACTTAATGATTGTTTGATTTTCTATCTTTATTGGAATTGTGTTCTCTATTTGTGGATGTTTTGAGCAAGTATTCATCTTCTAATTAGCATGGCGAGATTCGAGAGAGGAGTCATGCTAGTCTAGGGTTGAATCCTTTATATTACGTGGCGAGATTCAAGAGAGGAGTCACGTATTTCTTTAGTCAAAATTCCATCTTTTTACTGCACTGCGAGATTCGAGAGAGGAGCGGTGTAAGTGTAACCTAATTTCTAATATAACTTCGGGAGAGAAAGAGATTTCCTCTTGAGTTAGCATTGTGGATTTGTGCGCTTTTTGTTACTTTCTTTCCACCCAAGTTAGAGATAACTGGGGGAATTTGGGTGACCGGATCTCGGAAATCGAGCGATAAAGAGATCCGCTTTTGCATCCCTGCAAGATAGAAGTCAAACAACTCATGAAAGCTTTTTCTATAAAAAAATCATCGCAATAGGTAAGGGAAACCAACATGCAAGATTGCTTCCCTAAAACTTGGATAACAATATTTTCTTGTCCGCGCATTTTAGTTCTTGTCTAAAGAGTACTTATTTAAATAAATCTAGAAATTCACCTTAATTATTGTATTGAATTTAGAGAACGGGAAGAGCTAGTAATTGTGATCACTAGGTCAATCACCTCCTCAAGGGAACGATCACTTCTCACTTTATATTACTTGATCCGGCACGTGCACTTGCATTATTATATACATCTATTTCGGGCGTATCAAGTTTTTGGCGCCGTTGCCGGGGAGGTGCTTCTGAGTTAGTGTTACTTATTTTCATAATATTAGTGAATCCCTAGTATTTAGAGATCAAGTTTTTTTTTCTGTTTGTTTGATTGTTTGTTTGTTTGAATCAAGTTTATTTGAAACTCTGTGCAGTGTATGTACAGGTATAGGCAAGTAGAATTATTGCCTTTGAATTCTGAAATTGAGCGTACCTGTAGACAAAACAGGAGAGACTTTAGGATCGTTAACATTATTCATCCTGCGATGGATAATCATGTGCAAAACAACGTTGATGATAATGAGGAGCATGTTGAACAAAATGTTCAACCTAATGCTCCTCGCTTGACATGCTACGACTATAATACACCTCTAGGTGGGGGTTTGCATTTCAGCATTGCTCGTCCGGCAATTGCAGCAAATAACTTTAAAATGGACCCACTAATTATGCAACAAGTTCAATACAATAAGTTTGGGGGTCTCAATCATGAGGATGCAAATTCTCATTTAAAAACTTTCTTAGCCATCTGTGATATGTTTAAGTGTAATGGGGCATCTGATGATGCAATTATGTTACGACTGTTTCCGTTCTCACTAGAAGGGAGGGCTAAGGATTGGCTAGATTCTTTACCTGATGATTGTATCACAACTTGGACGCAACTAGTCGAAAAATTCTTACATAAATACTTTCCTCCTTCGAAGACTGCAAAGCTAATAAGAGATATAATCACATTCACACAGGGAAACGGAGAGACACTATATGACGCTTGGGAGCGTTTTAAGGAGCTACTGAGAAAGTGTCCCCACCATAGGTTAGCCATACATCAGCAAGTTTCCACCTTCTATAATGGTTTGCAAACTGCAACCATGATTTTAGTAGACGGTGCTGCAGGAGGATCGTTACTTAAGAAGTATCCCGAGGATGCGTATGCAATCCTCGAAGATCTCACTGCTAATAACTATCAAGCCTATGAGCGTCAAGGGAACAACAACACGGTTGGTATCCACCAAGTGGACCAAATCACTTCCTTGGCCGCTCAAATGGCATCACAATTCAACCTAATTAATAAAAGATTAGATTCATTATCACAGCCTTCATCTAGTGCTCCATTGACGGTGGAGCAATTAAATCAAATTTCTGAAGAGGCAAATTATGTAGGAGGAGCACAAAGGCAAATTCCACCTGGATTCGCCAACCATTATCACCCCGAGTGGCGGAATCATCCGAATTTCTCCTGGAAAAATAATCAAGGGATGAATCAACCACAAGGGTTTAATCAAAATATAAATCACCTACCTATCAATAACAACTCTCCACCCCAACAATTCAACCAAAGGAAGATATCAGATGAGTTTATCTTAGGCATGTTCCAAAAGTATGACTCAAGAATGGGAGGAATAGAATCTTCATTAAGATCACTAGAAACAACTATGGGTCAACTTGCAAATTCATTAAGTCAAAGACCCATTGGAACTCTACCTTCTGATACCACACTAAATCCAACAAAAGAAAATCATAATAATCAATGCAAAGCTATTGCCTTACGGAGTGGTGTAGAGATTCCAAGTGGGGAGGGGTTGCTTGAGAAAGCTAGCGAATAAGAGGCAAGTAAGATGCCGAGTGAGTCAAGCATATTAGAGAAGGACGAGTTAGGTGAGAAAAAAGATGTGGGAGAGAAGCAAAAAGAGAAATTAAATCAAAAGAAAGACGTAATCTACCCACCACCCCCATTTCCATCTAGACTAGCTAAATCCAAACTTGACATACAATTCCAGAAGTTCATGGAGATTTTCAAAAAACTTTCTATAAATATCCCATTTGCTGAGGCACTTGAGCAAATGCCAAGTTATGTCAAGTTTATGAAGGATATCTTGGCAAAGAAAAGGAAGTTTGTTGATAAAGAGATAGTGGCGTTGACTGAGGAGTGTAGTGCTATATTGCAGAAAAAGCTGCCACCTAAGCTTAAGGATCCCGGTAGTTTCACAATTCCTTGTTCTATTGGAGTGAAGTTTGTTGGGAGAGCGTTATGTGACCTTGGAGCGAGCATCAACCTGATGCCATTATCTATCTATAAGAAGTTGGGTCTAGGGGAGATTACACCTACATCTCTTACTCTACAGTTGGCTGATAGGTCTCTTACATTTCCTAAGGGAATTGTAGAAGACGTGTCGGTTAAAGTAGAGAAATTTATTTTCCCCGCTGATTTTGTAGTACTTGATATGGATGAGGACAAGGATGTCCCCATCATTCTTGGTAGACCATTCTTGGCCACCGGAAGAACACTCATTGATGTTCAGAAGGGTGAGCTTACAATGAGAGTTAATGATGAGAATGTGACATTCAACATCCTCAAAGCCATGAGATTTCCGGATGATAAAGAGGAGTGTCTCTCCATTGAGGAGGTGAGTGCACCTATAAGGATGATGCATAATGAAAATAATTGGGAGCACAAAATTCTTAGTGCTTTAACAAATGAAGAAATAGAAGAGGATCCAGATTCGAAGGAAACTGAGGAAACGTTATGTACTTTTGAGCATTTACCAAATGCTAACATGTTTGAGTTAATAAGCAGGTCAAGCGAGTTGGAGATCATGAAGCATTCTATTGTAGAGCCACCTATGCTTGAATTGAAACCGCTACCCGAAAACCTAAAGTATGTTTTTCTAGGTGAGGATAACACATTACCGGTTATTATTGATGCATCTTTAGTTAAGGAGAATGAAGATAAATTGATTGCGGTTCTGTGTGAGAACAAGAGAGCATTAGGCTGGACCATTGCAGACATTAGAGGGATAAGCCCTTCAATTTGCATGCATAAAATCCTTCTAGAGGAAGAGTCAAGAGAGTCAATAGAACCCCAACGAAGACTTAGCCCACCCATGAGAGAAGTGGTCAAGAAGGAGATAATGAAATGGCTGGATGCATGTATTATATATCCTATCTCCGATAGTCGGTGGGTAAGTCCTGTTCAGTGTGTGCCAAAGAAGGGGGGTATTACGGTAGTTAGAAATGAGAGCAATGAGTTGATTCCCACTAGAACGGTAACTGGATGGAGGATTTGTATGGATTACCGAAAGTTGAATAAAGCGACTAGGAAAGATCATTTCCCACTCCCATTCCTTGATCAGGTCCTTGATAGGTTAGCAGGAAATGAGTATTTCTGTTTCCTAGATGGTTACTCGGGGTATAATCAAATCATGGTAGCTCCTGAGAATCAGGAGAAGACAACCTTCACCGGTCCTTTTGGAACATTTGCATTTAGGAAAATGCCCTTTGGATTATGTAACGCTCCTGCCACATTTCAGCGTTGCATGATCGCCATCTTTACTGAACTAATTGATGAGGGGATCGAGATCTTTATGGATGATTTTTCAGTGTTTGGGAGATCGTTTGATGAATGTTTAGAAGTTCTAAAGAAAGTTTTGAACAAATGCATTCAAGCCAACTTAATTTTAAACTGGGAAAAATGTCACTTCATGGTCAAAGAAAGGATTGTTATTGGACACAAGGTGTCCAAGAAGGGTTTGGAAGTAGACCGAGCGAAGACTGAGGTTATAGAAAAATTACCCCCACCAACTAATGTTAAGGGAGTGCGTAGTTTTCTGGGCCATACAGGCTTTTACCGTCGTTTCATTAAAGATTTTTCTAAAATCTCTAAGCCGCTAAGCCAGCTGTTAGAGAAAGATTCTCACTTTAATTTGGACGAGGAGTGTTTAGCCGCCTTTCATACATTAAAGCAAAGTCTAGTTTCTTCACCGATCTTTTATTGCACCTGATTGGTCTCTACCATTCACCATTATGTGTGACGCTAGCAATTTTGCTGTGGGCGCGGTCTTAGGACAAGTGCGCGACAAGGTTTTTCATACAATCTACTATGCTAGCAAGACACTGATCGACGCACAAATAAACTACACCACTACCGAGAAGGAACTATTAGCAGTTGTTTTTGCTTTTGACAAATTCCGCTCCTATTTAATATTGTCTAAGGTGATAGTTTATACAGACCATGCAGCTATACGATTTTTGATAGAGAAAAAGGATGCTAAACCTAGATTGATTAGGTGGGTACTCCTCTTGCAGGAGTTCGACTTGGAGATTAAGGATCGTAAGGGGGCGGAGAATCCTGTAGCAGACCACCTATCACGTCTAGAGTCTGAGTATGGGAAGCATGTAAACATTGAGATTAGGGAGAATTTTCCTGATGAGAGTCTGTTGGCAGTATCGGAGGGGAATACCCCATGGTATGCTGACATCGTAAATTTCATTGTGAGTAACATTTTGCCATCAGATTTAAATTATCAGCAGAAGAAAAGATTTTTTCATCAGGCCAAGTTTTATCTTTGGGATGCCCCTTATGTATTTAGGATATGCGCTGACCAAGCCATTCGTAGGTGCATACCTGAGATGGAAGTTCGTGATGTCCTAGAAAAGTGTCATGCATCTCCTTACGGAGGGCACTTTATGGGAGAACGAACTGCTATGAAGGTACTAGAGGCTGATTTTTATTGGCCAACGCTATTTAAGGATGCTCACTTGTTTGTCAAGGCATGTGATAGATGCCAGAAGACGGGCAATATTCATCGGGGGGCAAGTATGCCTATGACCAATATTCTGGAAGTAGAGGTATTTGATGTTTGGGGCATAGATTTTATGGGGCCGTTTGTGAATTCTGGAGGAAATTTCTACATATTATTGGCAGTAGACTATGTGTCAAAATGGGTAGACGCCATCGCCACACAAAAAAACGATGCTAAGGTTGTACTCAAGTTTATAAAAGCAAATATATTTACGAGATTCGGCACACGTAGGGCGATAATTAGTGATGGGGGCTCACATTTTTCTAATACACAATTTAAATTACTTTTAAAAAAATATGGTGTAACACATAAAATGGCCCTAGCATATCACCCGCAAACCAATGGATTAGCCGAAGTCTCCAATAGAGAGATTAAGTCCATCTTAGAGAAGACAGTGAGTACAACCAGGAAGGATTGGACATTTAAATTAAATGACGCGCTATGGGCTTATAAGACCGCTTACAAAACACCCATAGGTGTGACTCCCTTTAGGATGGTGTATGGAAAGGGCTGTCATTTACCGGTAGAATTGGAACATAGAGCTTTTTGGGCGATCAAGAGACTTAACTTTGACTTTCAAGAAGCGGGTAAAAGAAGGCTTCTGCACTTGAATGAGTTAGAAGAGCTTAGATTTAACACTTATGAGAACACGAAGCTTTATAAAGATCGGGTTAAAAAATGGCATGATTTGAGACTGCAAAAGAGAGAATTTAGAAGCGGACAACTTGTGCTTTTGTATAATTCACGCCTTCGATTATTTCCAGGAAAGCTGAAATCGAGATGGTCTGGACCATTCCGAGTTGTTGAGGTGTTCCCACATGGTGTAGTAACAATATGTAACGAGAAGGACGGATCAACTTTCAAGGTGAATGAACAGCGACTAAAAATTTATTATGAGGGTGGTGACCAGCGCGATGCAATGGTCATAAAATTTCATTGACGATTACAAGGAGAGCCGTCTTGCCGAGACGATTAACTTAGGCGCTAGGTGGGAGGCAACCCATCACTTTATGTTTAGTACTGTTTGAATTTAGTAGTTTTTCTTCAAGTTTTTCTTTGGTTTTGATTAGGAGAGTAGTGGTTGAGGAATGAATTCAAGTGCTGACGGAAAAATTGGTAGCAACAGTCGTGGTAGTTGTCCTTTTGGCTTTATTTGTTTTTGGATGACTGTGTTAATGGTTGATGGATACCCTTTTGTTTCTTTTACGCTCTGGATGACCTTATTTTGCACTATTTTGTTTAACTGCATGGTGAATGATTACTCTGTACTACTCACATGATATGATATGATCTTGCGTAATTATTTTGTTTAATTTACTTTATTACTCTGCTCTTATGTTCAAATTGATATAACATGATTTATGCTATTGTTATAATTAACAGTTATGACATGAATATGAAGGCGATTAAGTTATTCTGGTTCATTGTTGTTGCTAATCCATGCAGTTACGAACTTTATTAGATTGCCTCCATATTTTGTTCTCTTATGTCATAGCCAAGATAAAAGTTGGGTTGGTAAATATGGTACGGAGAAATGTAGATCATCGGAGCACATGGGGAGCACATTAAAGAAACTCAAGAGACTTTGAGGAAATCATTTCCTTATCAGGGGAGTTTCACTGTTTCAATTTCATTTTTATTTAATTCATGCAAAGGCTGAGTAATATAGATAGAATATTATTTCTTATATAACACATTAACCTTGCTAGGGCCTAGCAAGCCCTTAAGTGTGGGGGTGTTGACTAATATCGCCCCTGCAATTGTGGTGGTAGATAATTTGATTTGATCACTCGTAATTGCAAGATTTCGTATATTGACCTGTACTTAGTGATAAGTTATTCTTGAAGTTCAATGATAATTAATTGGTACGGCTAGAGAATCCTAGGAGTTCAGATTTTGAATTTGAAATTAGCAAGATTTTTTTTTGATAAAGCACTCTAAGGCATTTGATTCATGCACATCCTTCTCCAGTTTTTGTTTACTTCTCTGAAAACTTTTGATATTGATTTCTAAAATTAGGAAATGGGGTGAGCAAGAACTAAGTAATAATGTGAGTCAAGATAATGTTTTAGTAGCTATACCATTTTGAACTTTCATGAGATTCTTTGATTGGTTCTATATCATTTTGCTACCCACTACTGAATGACCAAATTCTCTATATTTCCCTAGTTTTATCTTAATCCACTAGCCATTTATTGGGTGTTGCAATTCAGCATTTATAAAAAAAAAGAGAAAAATTGTGAATTGCCATAGTGATATGCGGCCTAAGTATGTACACGCCTATCTAGAATGATCCCAACTGTGACTATATATAAAAAAGAGAAAGGAAATAATCAAAACTTTTGTCATAGTGATATGTGGCCTGGGTAGGCAATTACATATTTGGAATGATCCCAACTATAGGCACAATATGTTTATATATTCAAGGCTTAAGGATTGAATCTCGTAATATGGTGAAAGATTGAGATTATTAACTAGGGAATTACCATGCCACTATTTAAGCCTATTCATGAATTGCCAACCAAGCCAAAGCTAAACTTATGCTCTCGTATGCTGCTAATTCTTGTCAAGGCTAGCGTAATGACTTAGCTTATTCTTACCCTTTTGAATTATTGAGGATTTTCAATAAAAAAAAGTACGGGGGAGTAAATAATCTGGAAGAAGGCGCACACACTACACAAAATTCTTTAGTATGCTTTATCTTTTATCAAGCTAATGGATTTGTGATGTTTGAACTTTTAATAATAATCAGCTTATCAGTTGAGTAAAGCGAACTTCTTGAATATCTTGGACTAATGTTGGTCAAGATAGGATTGTTCTGATTTGGTGAGTGATAATTATCGAACACCCATTTGAAATAATTATTTCTCTTTGCTCGGGACTAGCAAAGGTTCAAGTGTGGGGGTGTGATAACTTCCCAAAAGAAGTTATCTAGCCACGTTTTCTGACATATTACTCGGCATATCCGACACGAATTAACACAGAAAGCTATAGAAATGAAATTAATTCTTTGATTATCTAATTCAAGGCTAATTTGGTCTCTTTTCATTGTATGTTTACTAGTGGTGCAAGAGGAATAAGCTCATGGACGGAAATCTGCCAAAATATAAAAAATCTGGAAAAAGGTTGCAACGCACGAAAAAATAAATAGTTGCAACGACTCGCGTGCTGGTTGGCAATGCAAGTAGGCACAGCGCAGGTGTTGCAACACCCCAAAAATATGAAGGTTGCAACGTCACCTGGGCGGTTTTCAGATTTTGAAATTCGAATTTTGCCACCTTTTCAAATTTGGAAGGAGACATCTCTTGGCATATCTGGAGGCGTTTTTAAAGGACAAAAGGAAGGAAATAAGGGGGTGTGCTGGACGAAAAATAGAGGAGAGAAAGGAGGGAGCTTTTGGAGGAGAAGATCCATCTTGGGAGACAAACCTTAGGCAAGAAGAAGAAGAAGGCTACTCCGGATCGTCAAGAGCAACGGATTTTGCACTTCCAAGTGAATTATTTCCTGAAACTTTTGAATTTTCCGAAGCATGTCTAGTAAGATCCATCTAATTTGGTTTCATCTCTCCGCCATGAACTAATTTTTTAGATCTTGTGTGTTGTGAGTACCTTACTTGATGTGATGACTTGATTCAAGGTTTTGACTTAATGATTGTTTGATTTTCTATCTTTATTGGAATTGTGTTCTCTATTTGTGGATGTTTTGAGCAAGTATTCATCTTCTAGTTAGCATGACGAGATTCGAGAGAGGAGTCATGCTAGTCTAGGGTTGAATCCTTTATATTACGTGGCGAGATTCGAGAGAGGAGTCACGTATTTCTTTAGTCAAAATTCCATCTTTTTACTGCACTGCGCGATTCGAGAGAGGAGCGGTGTAAGTGTAACCTAATTTCTAATATAACTTCGGGAGAGAAAGAGATTTCCTCTTGAGTTAGCATTGTGGATTTGTGCGCTTTTTGTTAATTTCTTTCCACCCAAGTTAGAGATAACTGGGGGAATTTGGGTGACCGGATCTCAGAAATCGAGGGATAAAGAGATCCGCTTTTGCATCCCTGCAAGATAGAAGTCAAACAACTCATGAAAGCTTTTTCTATAAAAAAATCATCGCAATAGGTAAGGGAAACCAACATGCAAGATTGCTTCCCTAAAACTTGGATAACAATATTTTCTTGTCCGCGCATTTTAGTTCTTGTCTAAAGAGTACTTATTTAAATAAATCTAGAAATTCACCTTAATTATTGTCTTGAATTTAGAGAACGGGAAGAGCTAGTAATTGTGATCACTAGGTCAATCACCTCCTCGAGGGAACGATCACTTCTCACTTTATATTACTTGATCCGGCACGTGTACTTGCGTTATTATATACATCTATTTCGGGCGTATCAGCAGACCCACTGACCAGGCTCTCATCTAGCTGGCAGGGCTGTAGGCTCACTCGGTGGTTGGAGACGATTTGGAGAGGAGACCCCGAGCAGACCCGCTGATCAGGCTCTCATCTAGCTGGCAGGGCTGTAGACTCACTCGGTGGTTGGAGACGATTTGGAGAGGAGACCCCGAGCAGACTCGTTGACCAGGCTCTCATCTAGCCGGCAGGGCTGTAGGCTCACTCGGTGGTTGGAGACGATTTGGAGAGGAGACCCCGAGCAGACCCGCTGACCAGGCTCTCATCTAGCTGGCAGGGTTGTAGGCTCACTCGGTGGTTGGAGACGGTTCAGAGAGGAGACCCCGAGCAGACCCGCTGACCAGGCTCTCATCTAGCTGGCAGGGCTGTAGGCTCACTCGGTGGTTGAAGATGATTTGGAGAGGAGACCCCGAGCAGACCCGCTGACCAGGCTCTCATCTAGCTGGTAGGGCTGTAGGCTCACTCGGTGGTTGGAGATGATTTGGAGAGGAGACCCCGAGCAGACCCGCTAACCAGGCTCTCACCTAGTTGCCAGGGCTGTAGGCTCACTCGGTGGTTGGAGATTTTTTGGAGAGGAGACCCCGAGCAGACCCGCTGACCAGGCTCTCACCTAGCTGGCAGGGTTGTAGGCTCACTCAGTGGTTGGAGATTATTTAGAGAGGAGACCCCGAGCAGACCCGCTGACCAGGCTCTCATCTAGCTGACAGGGCTGTAGGCTCACTCGGTGGTTGGAGACGGTTCGGAGAGGAGACCCCGAGCAGACCCGCTGACCAGGCTCTCACCTAGCTGGCAGGGCTGTATGCTCACTCGGTGGTTGGAGATGGTTTGGAGAGGAGACCCCAAGCAGACCCGCTGACCAGGCTCTCACCTAGCTGGCAGGGCTGTAGGCTCACTCGGTGGTTGAAGATGATTTGGAGAGGAGACCCCGAGCAGACCCGCTAACCAGACTCTCATCTATCTGGCAGGGTTGTAGGCTCACTCGGTGATTAGAGACGATTTGGATAGGATACCCCGAGCAGACCTGCTGACCAGGCTCTCATCTAGCTGGCAGGGCTGTAGGCTCACTTGGTGGTTGGAGATGGTTCAGAGAGGAGACCCCGAGCAGACCCACTGACCAGACTCTCACCCAGCTGTCAGGGCGGTAGGCTCACTCGGTGGTTGAAGACGGTTCGAAGAGGAGACCCCGAGCAGACCCGCTGACCAGACTCTCATCTAACTGGCAGGACTGTAGGCTCACTTGAGGGCAAGTCTAAGGGTAAGAGTTCGTGTGGTAAAGGTCCATGTTCATCAGAAGGTTGGTGGAAAATCCCTAAAAAAGATAAGGGTCGGGAATCAGGCCGGAGAAGAGGGTCTCTAGCCGGCACTCGGCATGGGTGGTCTCGCCCATGGCGAGGGGACCTTCCTTATTCAAGGCACAAGACTGGCGTAAGAAGGCGGAACCTGTCAAGCGAGGCGGCTGGTCTCCAGGGACTTCAACGCAGGATAATCTTGCGGCGAGACGAGCGCTAATGGTCAGTTGATCTCGCGGATAGTATGGGCGAAGAGAGATCCAAAATTTGTCTCGCGCTTTTGGCTAGCTATCAAGCAGGACGACGGAAGATAAAAGCAGTGATTAAATGACATCTAAAAAATTTGTCTCGCGCTTTTGGCTAGCTATCAAGCGGGACGGCGAAAGATAAAAGCAGTGATTAAATGGCATCTAAAAAATTTGTCTCGCGCTTTTGACTAACCATTAAGCAAGACGGTCGAAGATGGAAGCAACAATTAATGTATAAAAGGTTTAAACAAAATATCCTTGGAACAAGAACACCTCGCTTTCCTTTTTCAAGGAATTGTCTATCAAAATTACAAGTACTAGACGAGAAAAGAAAAAGGGTAAGAGAAGCCACTGCAGTTGATGATGCGCTACTCGCTGTTAGCAGAAGAACTGTCATCCGTCTCGCCGTACAAGCGGGGGACCAGGTCGCGGGCAGTTACCGTCTCGGCATCTTCGCGCACCACCCCCAGCTCCTTCATCATTTTAAGAACAACCTCCGCCATCTTGATATTGGAGTCTCGGCAGATGGTGTCCACCTCGTCTACTGAGTAGCGAAAAGGAACGGGAAATTGGTCCAAGGGAGGAATGCACCCCAGGTCCAGGAATAGGGTGTCCGTGTTGGTTTTATTTCGCCTTCGCACCATCGCGAGGCGCTCGCGGAAGCTTTGGCTGTGAGATATTCTGAAGGAGGAAGAAATTAAGGCTAAAGGGTCCCAAATGAAGACTGGGATCTCATATTTATAGGCCCCATAGGGGGGCCCCACCAAAGATTCTCATAAAGGAATCCTAGCATCACGAGCCACGGTTGGACTATCTTTCCGAGGTTAGGGCAATCTCGAAAAGAGCGGGGATTGTGTACAACCTTGGGCTCGTGAAAGGTGATCCAGCAAGCGAGGAAGGGGGACTGGCGAGATGAGAGGAGGCCACCTGCAAGAGGCGAGAGGTATGGACAGCCCTCTGAAGTAGGCGAGAACTCTTAGTAGGCGAGACCTCCTATGAGGCGAGATGGCCCACAGGGCGAGAGGCCGGCGAGACGGACAGGGTGGTCGTCTCGCCCGTCAGTTCATTCCCCACTCGCCACATGTGAGGAGATGTCTTTAGCTTTTTACCTTTTTACCTTTGCCCCGGATAGTTTTACATTTTTACCCCTGGAGGTCTGCATATAGCTCTCCAGAACAGCGGAGTTTGGCTGTTCGCAGACCCTGTCCAAGGTGTTTTGGTCATTTCAGGTTAATTCAGAAGTGTTATTTGCAGAACAGATTCAGAGGCCTATAAATAGACCGGTAAAGGTGCATGAGAAGGGGTTGTTGAACCTTTCCGCTATCATCCTCACAGGCACCTAGCTCAACATTGGCTAGGGAGGGGAAGATCTTCAGTTCTTCCGGGAAAGAGGTGGGACCTCGAGCTGAGACCCCTCGGTCTGTTTTCAGGTCACTGTCTCTCGTTAGGAGGATAGCACAGGGAGAGTACGTGCGGGCTGCATCCTATTTCGAACTTTAGGAGGGACCAGAAAGCTGGTTCCAACATGGTCTATGTAGATGTTTATACTTCTTTTCACATCCAAAATATGAAATTCAAACTCATTTACTCTGAGCCTGAGGAGGATTGAAACAGGTGATATCTTAGTTGGTAAAATTAACACCTCAGACAGTGGAGGAAACATAGTATGTATGCCCCGAAGGATAGATTATTGCAAGCTATGCTTCACATTACAGTATCCACTTAGTAACTTAAGGCTATATTTATTTCGGCGGTAGCTGGTGCATCCAGTGGGTCGAAACGTCACTTTGGACTCAGAGAAGAGAGGTGGGGGTCGAAACGGAGCGGATCGGGGCCGTTTTCTCCTTTCTGCGGGCACAAACGGAGCAAACGCTGCCGCCGGCCATTTGTTTACCCACCGTCTGGCGGTGTTTGCTCCAAACGGAGGCGGTGAAATGCCGAACCAAATGAAACCTAAGATATTACATGTTTGCATAATTACAGCTTGCACCTCTCTAAATTTCGGAATTGAAAAAAATCTCCTCTCGGTGTTTACATTTCATAACATCTATATACCAAAACTACCCTATTCGAGTAAATTTTCAAGGGGGTCTTTTTGTGCATAAATGTTATGAAATGCAAACATTAAGGGCGGTAATTGTAGTTTCAAAAATTAGAATGGTGTGAGCCATAATTACACAAACTCGAGTGTTGTTGCCTGTAAATAACCCTTCTTTTTAATAGAGTTGTCGCGGGCAACTCAAAGCTTCTCGATGACCAGACTAAATTAGACCGTCTTAGCCCGTAGAGTGGTCGAGCGCGCAAACAATCGCACAGTAAATAGATGAATAAACAATAAGATTTTTAACATGGAAAAATGTTGAAATTGTTGAAGTGGAAGTGGGCGGTCTGATTAGGAAGATTGCACGGACAACAAAGACCGTCAGCGGCCTAGCGGGTAAGTGTTGGCGGATAGTCGGGTTTCAGTTGTTGTTCTTCTCTCTTGCGGCCTGGTTCAACAAGCACTCTAGGAGGTAACCAGACGGTTAACATTGTATAAACGCGACTGTCGCGGTCTGGATTATGAAACCGCACAGTCCGCTTGAACTATCAAGTTCTCTAGCTCGCGTAAAGGTAGGCGGTTAGAGCGGTCTGCGGAGGCTAACCGCACAGTTCGTTGGGGCCTTCTCGCGCGGGTTTATGTCAGAGTTCGCTGGGTTGTGTTGACTTGTTCACGGTGTTGCGACAAGTCTGGTTGGTTGCCTAATCGCAGACTGCAATGTTGTGCGGTCTGAAAGCGGAGATCGCAAAACTGTGTGGTCTGGTGGTGGAAGACCAATAGTTCATCATTGGCACGTTGCTGGCTCAGAACGCGTGACTAGATTACTCTAAGTCCACGCGGACTAGTGATTCTTAACGCATAAGCGGTTAGTTATTATTGCGCGCGGTCTAACGCTAGTATCCGCATTTGTGCAGATAGGTTGTGCTGGCTGCAGTATGACAGGCGGTTATCTTATCGCTATGGGCAGTAACCATACTCCTCTTGTCGCCTATAAATAGGAGTCTCTGACTCGTCATATATAACGAGAACATTGAGACCTCAGATCGCGTTTTGATCTTGCCGTTAGGATTTTTTAACCAGCGCGACTAAGTGAAGTTGGCTTGTACTGTGCAGGCGGTGCGGCTAGCACCGGACGACTAGACAACTAGTTGGAAGGCTCAATGTTGAACAGTTTGCGGTTTACAGTCAATGATATACAACAGGTCGCGACTAAGCGGCTTGAAGTCACTTTCTCCAGGTTGCGGTTAGTTCAAACAGTTCGCCCGGTCTATCGATTGGTAGGCTGTTTCTTCGTTTAGCAGTTCTGTTTGCGGTTAGCTTTGCGGTCAGGCGGCCTAAAGTGGCGGACAGAGGTGTTCTTTCAGCATTCAGTAACAGACAGTCCGCGCGGCTTGGTTGCGGTTTGGTGACTTGGCTATTTCAGCGTACAGGTTTGACGATTAGCGACTTGTGCGACTTTAGTTTTATGACAGCACAGTTTCTTCTTTGCCTGTAGTTGCGGATTGTTCCTTCCCGAGGGGAATGAAACCAAGTCCTGACATGACCTTTCAGCGTGGCTAGGAATTCTTGGCAAAGGAGCTGGTCAGGAGCATTATAAATTCGTAGAACTGTCGTGAAGTTGTTTATGTGTTCCAAAGAGTCCTCAGTCCTGTCATAGGACTCAATATTTGGCAGTTTGAGTACAGCTGGTACATGATGCGCAAAAACCTTAGGCGCAAGTGGGGATTTGGCTCGAACTGGACTATGTAGGTATATGGCACACTTACCGATCTGACCGTATTCCACGACCATTAACTCTTTGATCTCTTCCCTGATAGGTCTTCCGAAGCGATTCTTGGGGGCGGCCGCCCTTTGGCACTACCGCTATTGACCGGCTTCGAAATCCATAGCCAAACGGTTGGGATGTGATGTGTTTGCTACTTTCGAGTATTTCTCGGAGTTTTCTTCCCGGAGGTTCTCTATAACGAGAACTAGAGGTGGAAGTGGCTGATTGATGGGTGCGGGTGGCGCAATGGTAGCTTGGGCTACTCTCGGATTTTTGAGGAGCGCAAGTACTTCAGCTCGTTGTTCATGTTGAATCCAAAAATTGACCTCAACGAGAGTTCAAAAATAGGCCGGGTGCAGCCAACACCTACTTCTCTCAAGCCCCGACCCTTGACTGGTTGTAAAAGACCTAGAACTGACCCAAAGCCTCAACAAGAATCTCCTTCCAGGTGTAACAGCCCAAAGTGCAGAAACAGGAAATTTTGGGTGACACGGCCTGTGACACGGGCGTGTCCCAGGGCGTGTCAGTGGACACGGCCTGCGACACGGGCGTGTCGCAGGGCGTGTCGAGGTTGTGTCGACGATTGGGCTTTGTCTCGACGATTTTTGCTCTCGGCGATGCGTCAAGAAGAGGCACACGGCCCAGGACACGGGCGTGTCCAAGGCCGTGTCGCATGCTCGATGATTTTTCTCGACGATCGTCGAGTGTCGAGAAGTGAGTGTCGAGTGTTGAACACGGCCTGTGACACGGGCGTGTCACAGGGCGTGTCAAATCAGGCGACGAACTCAGCCCGCCGAAGGTTTCGACAGGGCGTGTCTTTGTGCCGTGTCTGGGCACACGGCCTGGGACACGGGCGTGTCACAGGCTGTGTGAAGTCTCGGGATGATTTGGGATTTTTTTCACCCAGGTACACGGCCACAGACACGGGCGTGTCTGAAGGCGTGTTGGTGACACGGCCCATGACACGAGCGTGTCCCATGGGCATGTCACTGGTTTGGATAAGTCGGTTGACCACCGCTTGAGGCACACGGCCGGGCACACGGCCGTGTTCGAGGCCGTGTCGGGTCAAAATCTGTGTTTTTGGCAGAATCGTGGCCGTCCATTCCTTCAGTCTGGATCTAAGGGCTGAAGCTTCTTTCTCTTTTCCTTAAGGGCCGAAATCAGAGAAAGAATTCTCATTTCTTTGGCCTTGAACTTTCTTCAAGTGAAGAGAGAAAGAGAGAGAGAAAGGAGGAGGAAGAAGGAAAGGGGGCTGCTGTTGGTGGTGTTGCGGTTTACCGACGAGAGATCCGAAGCCAGCGTTGCGGAGGAAACGCTCTTGCGAGTCTTGCAAACTAGCTTGGAGTCCATGACACCGAAGCGATTGTCAAGGGTAACGACTTTTCTTCCTAGCCATGTGAAGGCTTCCTTTTGGCATATCTTGTGGTTCCCCCACCAAGAGGTGGCTGCTTTTGGGAGTCGTTTGGGTGATTCTTGAAATCCCCTTTGTTAGCATATAGATCCGAAAATGGAATACGGAATATGCATGCTGTGTGAAGCCCATCTGGACAGGTTGATCTGGATTGGTGATGTTGCATACGAACCGGAGAAGACTCCGTGATAACGTGTAGTGTAAGGAGTCTATGGGTTATGCCTGCGAAAAGGAGTAGCAGGAAGTACTGGGGTGGTAGCCCAGGAAAATAGCCATGTGATGGTTTTGGGTCCAACCTGTGCATGAGGCACAGGAAGTACTGGTGGGACCAGGAAAGGCCCTTTTGTGATGCTTGATGTCATAGGGTGTCCACCTGTGAAGCGAGTCACAGGAAGTACTGGTGTGCCCAGGAAAGACCCCTGACATTTGTGCTTGTGTGGTGTCCACCTGTGGAGAGAGTCACAGGAAGTACTGGTGTGCCCAGGAAAGACCCGCTGTTGCTGTGAGGAAATGGGTATAGTGAAATACCCAGGCTTGAATGCCAAGAACAGGATTGGTGAGACCGACCCGCGCCTTTGATATAGCCATGAGTACGCTGTACTCGGAGAAGGCAAGGCGATTTGAGCAACGGGGGGTGGAGGATTCGACCTGCGCTATGTCCGTCTGACGTGAGACCAAAAAGTGCGGTCTGTTGGAGCGCATAGCAAGAGTCTTCGGCCTGCGTGCCATGACACAACGGGGGGCTACGGGCCATCCCGGTGTCCGAAGACTAACTCCGGCTGCACGCCATGGAGTAAATGCTCAAGAGATTTACCGTTGGGTTGGAACCCTGATACGGTGGTGGGCAAGAGGTTGCTAGAACACCAAGAATGTGCCCTGAGTGCACGGATCATTGGGCCGGGCGGCGAACGGTTGTGATGGCTTGTGTGCGTGAAAGCACATTTTGATGATATAGCTTGCCATACTTGTGATATGATATGCCTGCAGGGAAGAATACCGCTGCCCCGAGAGAAGGGGTAGGGTCGTTATAATTTGGTCAGCTGAACGCTGACCGTTGCTTTTGTTTGCCACCGGTGGGTGGATTGTCCCTTTCCAGGTACGGGAGAACCGAGCGGGACGCATAGAGGTTGATGCTCCTGCTGGTGTTGTTGCTGCTGCTGTTAGCCCTCGAAGGCTAAATATGTTCTTGTGAGTGTTTTCTTTTATTGTGGCCGGCCTGCGCGCCAATCTGTTTTAGGCCACTGTGTGAAAGCCATGTAAGGCCATAAGGCCAACTCTTTGTATATGTTGTAAGACATTCCTATACTGTATAAAATGTGGAGTTTTATGTTTGGACATTCATGAGGAGTTCCAGTTGTAGTCTAGGCTTCCGCTAGAATGCTTTGTGATAGGTGTGATGCGCTACTCTGTTATCATCCTGTACCTTCACCGACTATTTTTTGATATATCCTGTGGGGCCCCGGCCGGACCTTCGAGAATATATCATATGAACGGATGGGGTTGTTACATTTTTGGTATCAGAGCCAGGTTTCGATCCTGGGACCTGTGGGTTATGGGCCTTATTTACCATGATCCAAGGCCAGCCACTTAGGCAGGAACAAGCGGCTGTGAGGACAGAACAGGTGGTGGCAAGGCCTGAACCTGTCATGGATGTGGTTCCTCGAGCGGCTGAGAAGCAGCTAACGCGGTTTATGAGTTTCCATCCGCCTACGTTCTCGGGAGCGGGAACCCCGACGAAGGCTGAGGATTGGTTATCGCGCGTCAAGCGAGTGATGACGGCGATAGGAACGGTGGAGCATCAGAAAGTTACCTTAGCCACCTTCTTGCTTGAAGGAGAAGCTCGGTTATGGTGGGATGAGATGGAGTTGCATCATTTGGCGGGTCGTCCGTTAACCCAAGTATCGATGGAAGAATTCTCCCGGCTCTTCCTAGCGAAGCACCTTCCTGTGGCTCAACGGATAGCCATGGAAAATGAATTCCAACGGTTAACTCAAGGTGATGGCATTGTTGATGCGTACCTGCATGAGTTTACTCGTTTGGGGCGGTACGCGGGTTCGATTTTTGCTGATGAGCAGAGGAAGACTAATCGGTTCTATGAAGGGCTGAGGGACGAGCTGAGGTTCCTTGTGTCCAGTTCTGTGAACCAAGGTTTCCAAGCGTTGGTTGACACCGCAACCGCGTTGGAAAAGGACATGAAGAGGGTGCAAGGGAAGAGAGCTTTGGCTGTGACGCAACCGGAGTGGAAGGCGCCCCGATCGGGAAAATCATTTTATAAGAAGAGATGGGGTAAGAAGTCCAAGCCTAGTGGACAAGCTCCTTTATCAGTTGCAACGGGAGCAACATCAGGGGCGACCTCCAAGCCAGGCACTCGTACCTGCTTCAATTGTGGTAGGATGGGGCATATTGCGCGAGATTGTCGGATGCCGCCAAAGAGTGAAAAGAAGGCGGGAGCATCTTATGCGGAAAAAGGAAAAGCGGTGGTGGATTCCTCTGCCTCGCAGGCGCAACCCCGGGTCTACAATCTTGGCCTACAAGAGGCCATCAAGCAGAGTGACGTTGTCACAGGTATGAGTTAGTTTTGCATATGCTAATGTTTGTATGCTAAGCTTAGTCCCCCTATGTTTGTAGTTTGTGTGTGTGACATGTTTGTCATAGGCTTTGTGATGATTCGGGACACGCTGGCGCGAGCACTGTTTGATACAGGGGCATCACATTCTTTTCTATCTCGTGAGTTTCTTACGCGGCTTGGGATACCCAGTCGTGCAAAGACAGATAGCGTCAGAGTGGTGTTGCCGAATGGTTGTTGGATGCTTGCGGATCAAGCTTGCGATGTGGCGGTTCAGTTAGGAAGTCGGGATTTTTGCTTAACCGCATTTGTTTTGCCAATATCGGAATTCGATGTGATTTTTGGGATGGATTGGCTTGCGGAGCAGCATGCTATGATTGATTGCCAGTCCAAAGAAATCACGTTGGGCCAGAATACCGAACAGAAGACCAAGTTCGCGGGTATGCGAGGAGTGAGCGGGACGTTGATGTCTGCACTCCAGGTAGTCAAAGCTGTTTGGAAGGGTGCGGAGTGTTACTTTGCACTAATTCAGGCTGTTGAGCCTAAGGCCACTTTGTGCGAGGTTCCGATTGTGGCAGAATTTACAGATGTGTTTCCCACGGATCTCCCTGGGCTACCACCCCAGCGGGAGATTGACTTCACAATTGAGTTGGTGCCAGGTGCGAAACCAGTGGCCCACTTGCCATATCGCGTTGCGCCTAAAGAGATGGCTGAGTTGAAGGTTCAACTACAAGAAATGCTAGAGCAAGGTTTTATCCGCCCAAGTATGTCACCTTGGAGCGCACCTGTGCTTTTTGTAAAGAAGAAAGATGGTGGGTTACGGTTGTGTATTGATTACCGTGAACTGAATAAGATGACCGAGAAGAATAAGTATCCTATACCCCGGATTGATGAGTTGTTCGATCAGCTAGTGGGATCTACCGTCTATTCGAAGTTGGACCTGAAGTCTAGTTATTACCAGTTAAGAATTCGAGAAGGTGACATTCCCAAAACCGTATTTGGAACGCGTTATGGGCACTATGAGTTCACAGTCATGCCCTTTGGATTGTGCAATGCGCCCTCGGTGTTTATGGATCTGATGCACCGTATTTTTCGTGAGTACATGGATCTGTTTGTGATAGTATTCATTGATGATATCCTGGTATACTCGAAGTCCAAGGCTGAGCATGAGATTCACTTGCGGTTAGTGTTGAACACGTTGAGGCAAAATCAGCTATATGCCAAGTTCTCGAAGTGCGAGTTTTGGCTATCGTCAGTGGCATTTTTGGGCCATGTGGTGAGTGGAGCGGGCATTGCAGTGGATCGAGCGAAGATAAGAGCCATACAAGAATGGCCAATGTTGTCTTCCGTGGCCGAAGTCAGGAGTTTCCTTGGACTTGCGGGCTATTATAGAAGATTTGTGGAAAACTTCTCGCTGATCGCTTTGCCGCTAACCACACTGACGCGAAAAGAACAGAAGTTCGTTTGGACGTCAGTTTGCGCACGAGCTTTTGAAGAGCTGAAGGTTCGATTAACCACGGCGCCGGTGTTGTCTTCGCCATGTGGAATCGATGGATTTATGATTTATAGTGATGCCTCAGGGAGCGGCTTAGGTTGCGTTCTTTTGCAGAATGGAAAGGTGATTGCTTATGGCTCACGCCAGCTGAAGGTGCACGAGCGAAACTATCCCGTCCATGATTTGGAATTATCGGCAGTGATTTTTGCACTCAAGCTGTGGCGACACTACCTGTCTGGTGTGAAGGTGGAGATCTATACCGATCATAAGAGCCTAAAGTATCTTTTGGAGCAGAAAGATTTGAACATGCGACAACGAAGGTGGTTGGAGTTCCTTGGGGACTACACTTTCGAGATTCACTATACGTCCGGGAAGGGAAATGTTGTCGCGGATGCCTTGAGTCGGCGGGTTCCGGCTAGAGCGAATTGGTTACAAAGGCATGATGAACGTCTTATCCAGGAGTTGGAAGCATTAGAGATCTATTGTGTTGACAAGAATTCCATTGCCACTGCATGTTTGAACTGGACCGAGGTGCAATGTGACCTTGCGGACCGCGTTCGACGGGCAACGGAGTTGGATGAAGATCTCTTGCGCCATGTGAATGAAGGGCCAGAAGGCAAATTCACCTGGAATGACGGTCTTTTGCGAAAAGAGGGTCGTTTGTGCGTCCCAAATGTGGGGAAACTGAGGGAAGAACTGATGTATGAAGCGCATTATACCAAGTATTCCATTCACCCCGGGAGCACAAAGATGTTCAATGATATGAAGAAGCTTTTCTGGTCGCCAGGGCTCAAGAAAGATGTTGCCCTTTATGTATCCAAATGCCAAACATGTGCGATGGTGAAGGCGGAATGCCAAAAGCCGGGCGGTTATTTGAAGTCACTGCCGATCCCAGTATGGAAATTTGATGATATTTCCATGGATTTTGTGCATGGATTGCCAAGATCACAGCGAGGAAATGATTCCATTTGGGTGATAGTTGACCGGCTAACAAAAGTAGCACATTTTCTCCCGAACAGGCGGGATGATTCGGTTGAAAGTTTGGCAAAGTTATATGTTGATCAGATTGTGCGGCTTCACGATGTTCCTCGGAGCATCGTAAGTGATCGAGATGGGCGATTCACGTCAAATGATTGGAGGTTAGTTCACCGACTGTTGGGCACGAAATTGACTTTCAGTACGGCCTTTCATCCCCAAACGGATGGCCAAACTGAACGTACCAACAGAACAATGGAGGACATGCTCCGAATGTGCGCCCTTGACTTCGGAAAGAGATGGGAAGATCATCTCGGTGCTTCGGAAGGCCGTGAAAGATCCAGCTCAAGTGATCGCGGATGATCGTGTACCGGTGGAGTATGGGCTAACAACGAGAGTTAGACCCATTCAGATCGAAG
This sequence comes from Platanthera guangdongensis, assembly GCA_039583875.1. NCBI lineage: Eukaryota > Viridiplantae > Streptophyta > Magnoliopsida > Asparagales > Orchidaceae > Platanthera > Platanthera guangdongensis. Next base: position 1,764,049 of record CM077156.1, read on the forward strand.
ATCGAGCCGAGAAATAGTTGCGGAACAAGACAGTCGGTATGGTAAAAGTCCGATGGGACAACTGCGGCCGTGAAGAGCTGACATGGGAACGCGAGCAGACTATACGAGCAGAGTTCCCGGAGCTGTTTGTGTAATCTGTAGAGAGAATGTTGTAACATCAAATTTTTTTATGTTGTAACATTTTTCTTGCTGGTTTCTGTTGCTTTCCTGTCTCTAAATTTCGAGGACGAAATTTCTTGTAGGAGGGGAGGATTGTAACAGCCCAAAGTGCAGAAACAGGAAATTTTGGGTGACACGGCCTGTGACACGGGCGTGTCCCAGGGCGTGTCAGTTGACACGGCCTGCGACACGGGCGTGTCGCAGGGCGTGTCGAGGTTGTGTCGACGATTGGGCTTTGTCTCGACGATTTTTGCTCTCGGCGATGCGTCGAGAAGAGGCACACGGCCCAGGACACGGGCGTGTCCAAGGCCGTGTCGCATGCTCGACGATTTTTCTCGACGATCGTCAAGTGTCGAGAAGTGAGTGTCGAGTGTTGAACACGGCCTGTGACACGGGCGTGTCACAGGGCGTGTCAAATCAGGCGACGAACTCAGCCCGCCGAAGGTTTCGACAGGGCGTGTCTTTGTGCCGTGTCTGGGCACACGGCCTGGGACACGGGCGTGTCACATGTCGTGTGAAGTCTCGGGATGATTTGGGATTTTTTTCACCCAGGTACACGGCCACAGACACGGGCGTGTCTGAAGGCGTGTTGGTGACACGGCCCATGACACGGGCGTGTCCCATGGGCATGTCACTGGTTTGGATAAGTCGGTTGACCACCGCTTGAGGCACACGGCCGGGCACACGGCCGTGTTCGAGGCCGTGTCGGGTCAAAATCTGTGTTTTTGGCAGAATCATGGCCGTCCATTCCTTCAGTCTGGATCCAAGGGCTGAAGCTTCTTTCTCTTTTCCTTAAGGGCCGAAATCAGAGAAAGAATTCTCATTTCTTTGGCCTTGAACTTTCTTCAAGTGAAGAGACAAAGAGAGTGAGAAAGGAGGAGGAAGAAGGAAAGGGGGCTGCTGCTGGTGGTGTTGCGGTTTACCGACGAGAGATCCGAAGCCAGCGTTGCGGAGGAAACGCTCTTGCGAGTCTTGCAAGCTAGCTTGGAGTCCATGGCACCGAAGCGATTGTCAAGGGTAACGACTTTTCTTCCTAGCCATGTGAAGGCTTCCTTTTGGCATATCTTGTGGTTCCCCCACCAAGAGGTGGCTGCTTTTGGGAGTCGTTTGGGTGATTCTTGAAATCCCCTTTGTTAGCATATAGATCCGAAAATGGAGTACGGAATAGGCATGCTGTGTGAAGCCCATCTGGACAGGTTGATCTGGATTGATGATGTTGTATACGAACCGGAGAAGACTCCGTGATAACGTGTAGTGTAAGGAGTCTATGGGTTATGCCTGCGAAAAGGAGTAGCAGGAAGTACTGGGGTGGTAGCCCAGGAAAATAGCCATGTGATGGTTTTGGGTCCAACCTGTGCATGAGGCACAGGAAGTACTGGTGGGACCAGGAAAGGCCCTTTTGTGATGCTTGATGTCATAGGGTGTCCACCTGTGAAGCGAGTCACAGGAAGTACTGGTGTGCCCAGGAAAGACCCCTGACATTTGTGCTTGTGCGGTGTTCACCTGTGGAGAGAGTCACAGGAAGTACTGGTGTGCCCAGGAAAGACCCGCTGTTGCTGTGAGGAAATGGGTATAGTGAAATACCCAGGCTTGAATGCCAAGAACAGGATTGGTGAGACCGACCCGCGCCTTTGATATAGCCATGAGTACGCTGTACTCGGAGAAGGCAAGGCGATTTGAGCAACGGGGGGTGGAGGATCCGACCTGCGCTATGTCCGTCTGACGTGAGACCAAAAAGTGCGGTCTGTTGGAGCGCATAGCAAGAGTCTTCGGCCTGCGCGCCATGACACAACGGGGGGTTACGGGCCATCCCGGTGTCCGAAGACTAACTCCGGCTACACGCCATGGAGTAAATGCTCAAGAGATTTACCGTTGGGTTGGAACCCTGATACGGTGGTGGGCAAGAGGTTGCCAGAACACCAAGAATGTGCCCTGAGTGCACGGATCGTTGGGCCGGGCGGCGAACGGTTGTGATGGCTTGTGTGTGTGAAAGCACATTTTGATGATATAGCTTGCCATACTTGTGATATTATATGCCTGCAGGGAAGAATACCACTGCCCCGAGAGAAGGGGTAGGGTCGTTATAATTTGGTCAGCTGAACGCTGACCGTTGCTTTTGTTTGCCACCGGTGGGTGGATTGTCCCTTTCCAGGTACGGGAGAACCGAGCGGGACGCATAGAGGTTGATGCTCCTGCTGGTGTTGCTACTGCTGCTGTTAGCCCTCGAAGGCTAAATATGTTCTTTTGAGTGATTTCTTTTATTGTGGCCGGCCTGCGCGCCAATCTATTTTAGGCCACTGTGTGAAAGCCATGTAAGGCCATAAGGCCAACTCTTTGTATATGTTGTAAGACATTCCTATACTGTATAAAATGTGGAGTTTTATGTTTGGACATTCATGAGGAGTTCCAGTTGTAGTCTAGGCTTCCGCTAGAATGCTTTGTGATAGGTGCGATGCGCTACTCTGGTATCATCTTATACCTTCACCGACTGTTTTGTGATATATCCTGTGGAGCCCCGGCCGGACCTTCGAGAATATATCATATGAACGGATGGGGTTGTTACACCCGGGACGCTGTCCGGGAGCGTTCTTGCCCAATGACGGAGCAGCTGCTACCGGGACCTGCGAAGTCTCCCACTCGCCTCTCGCCGAGAAAGCCAAGTGGATAGTCTGCAAGACCTCCCGCCTGCAGTCCTCCAGCATTCCCAACGTCACCCCACTCTCCCGAGAGGGAGAACCTCCCGAGCCAGCTCCTTCTACTCAACCTTTGGCCATGAGACTTGACTTGAGATTTTCTTGTATCGACTACGGTCCACGCTCACCGCACCAGAAATGTTGAAGCCAAAAATTGACCTCAACGAGAGTTCAAAAATAGGGGTGCAACCAACACCTACTTCTTTCAAGCCCCGACCCTTGACTGGTTGTAAAGGACCTAGAACTGACCAAAAGCCTCAGCAGGGAGGTCTCACCTCTTACCCGGAAGATCTCTGAGAGCTTCCCCTCTAAAGCCAAAAGCTGGGCTGGGAGCTCCTCATAAAATACTAGAGAGTCTTAGAGAAAAATGAAAGCTTGCATTCTAAAGAGCCCCTGCGGTTCTATTTATTGTCTTCCAATTTCTGGTCTACAAAAAGTGTATTCCTATTACCCTAGAATTACTAAAATGCCCATGAGATGGCCTGCCAATAGCCAAACTCCGCTATTCTGAGGAGTTAAATGCAGACCAGGGGTATTTAGGTATTTTCAGGTCTGGGTCCCACCAGGCGAGAGCTCTTCCTGTTGAGCTCTACGAGAACCCTACTTACTCTATACACGAGACTTTCCTCCTACCCTGGGCGGAACTAGAAGCATCACTCAACGCCAAAGGGCTGGCGGGAGCGTCAAGTGGAGAAGCCTCACTCAGCGTCAAGGCGTTTCCACCAGTCTGAGGCGCGAGCCCTTTCGCCTGCCCAGGTTCAGCCATGACTTAAGCCTACAATCTGCGCTCGATGAACTGTGCCCTCAGTTATGAACTGTGCCCTCAGTTCGACAAAACGAGCTTGGCGAACTGTGCTTCTTAACCCCACGGGCGAGAGCCTTCCCACCTACTCGCGGCGAGGCCCTCCCGCCTATTTTCTTACTTAACCCAATTGTATGACTGAAACTAGCCCAATCCGGGTCCTTGAGGGGACCTTGGTCATACCCAACGAATATGGGGTTGTACAGTTCCTACATGTGGGTGACTCCCCGACAAGCACGTTGTCTTGTGCGATGGTGGTCACCTCCTGTCGTAGTGTGTTGATAAGTGAATGTGAAGGACTGGCATTGTCAAGTCCCTGTCGGGCGGATCCCTGGAACGTACGAGTACCTCTTCTTGTCATAGTTATTAGTCACAAGTATTATTGTGTGGAGGATACTATCTTTAGAATCTTCTTTCAGTCTTTGGGGAACAATATTCCCACAAACGGTGCCAAACTGTTGCGGGAAACTCAAAGCTCCTGATAAACCGAACTAAAATTGCCTTTGCCCGTGGAGCGGTCAAACGCGTAAGCTGTAACATCCCATTTCCAACCAGACCCCTAAGAGTGGTTTTGGCTATGACTAGGTCATGACAAACCCTAGGAAGCCAGAAATGGGCCAAGAGATAGGAGGCCAAGGTAGGGATCACCATGGTCTGCAAATAGTAGGATTTTGAACAATGGTTTAGAATGGCAATGGGGCTTCACCATGGCCCCAAGACCCTACCACAACACTCCCAAACATTTTGGGAGACACATTAGAGCCAAAAAGACCCATTAGGGCCAACCCAAGAGGCCCAGTTGACCAAGGTCAACCCTAGCCCTGAATGGGTCAACCTAGCCTACTTAGGGCCAATTGACCCACTCCTAGTCTAGAGGACCCCACCTATGCCCTCCAAACCCTAAAGAGAGGTCAATGGGTCACTAAGGACACATTGGGGTCAGCCCTAGAGGCCAGGTTGACCCAAGTCAACTCAAGCCCTAATCTGGGCAAAGTACCCTTACTAAGGGTATGTGACCTCCAAAGTGCAGGGCAACCCTACATAACCCTACCTAGACCCTAAGGGAAGTCAATGGGTCACCAAGGATCCATAGGGGTGAACCCTAATGGTCATGTTGACCCAAGTCAACTCTAGCCCTAAAATGGTCAAAGTGACCTTACCAAGGGTCAAGTGACCTTTAAGGTGCCAAGACAACCCTACCCAACCCTACATAGACCTTAGGGGAGGCCAAGGAATCACCCAGGACCCAATGGGGTCAACCTAGATGGTCAAACTGACCAAGTCAACCCTCATTGAGGGTCAAGTCAACTTAGCCCAAAAAGGGCTAACCCAAGCTCAAGCCACTTCTCCCTTAGGCTAAACCCATTCCCATGACCATCATAATTCAGTGGGCTGCCTTTAGCTTATGAGGTTGACTAGTCAACCAGAGGTGACTAGGAGAGAGAAAAGAGCTCCTCTCCATGATAATGGAGGAGAGAGAAAATGGGGAAGAGGGAAGGGAGGAGAGAAGCCGGCCAAGGAAGGCCAACAGCCACCAGTTATGGCTGTAATCAACTCCTCTAGGGGAGAGGAGTTGATTCCAGCCGTTTCCCGGCCACCAAGGGGTGGGTTCAGCCCCCTCCACACAACCCGAGCCACACCTTTAATGGTGTTAATGGCCATTGAAGAACCAGCCTCTCCTCTCCCCCATTTACCATTTAAACACCTTCAGGGAGCCGAGGGGATCATTTTGGAGCGTTTACCTGGAGGAGACGGGCCACTCCACTGTGCAGTTGCAGAAGCCGAGCGCCGCCGCCGTCGTCAATGGCATCCCGCCGCTCCTCTCGTGTAACATCACATTTCCAACTAGACCCCTAAGAGTGGTTTTGGCCATGACTAGGAAGCCAGAAATGGGCCAAGAGATAGGAGGCCAAGGTAGGGATCACCATGGTCTGCAGTTAGTAGAATACTGAACAATAGTTCAGGATGACAATGGGGCTTCACCATGACCCCAAGACCCTACCACAACACTCCCAAACATTTTGGGAGACCCATTAGAGCCAAAAGGACCCATTAGGGCCAACCCAAGGGGCCCAGTTGACCAAGGTCAACCCTAGCCCTGAATAGGTCAACCTAGCCCACTTAGGGCCAATAGACCCACTCCTAGTCTAGAGGACCCCACCTATGCCCTCCTAACCCTAAAGTGAGGTCAATGGGTCACTAAGGACACATTGGGGTCAGCCCTAGAGGCCAGGTTGACCCAAGTCAACTCAAGCCCTAATCTGGTCAAAGTACCCTTACTAAGGGTATGTGACCTCCAAAGTGCAGTGTAACCCCACATAACCCTACCTAGACCCTAAGGGAAGTCAATGGGTCACCAAGGATCCATAGGGGTGGACCCTAATGGTCATGTTGACCCAAGTCAACTCTAGCCCTAAAATGGTCAAAGTGACCTTACCAAGGGTCAAGTGACCTTTAAGGTGCCAAGTCAACCCTACCCAACCCTACATAGACCTTAGGGGAGGCCAATGAATCACCCAGGACCCAATGGGGTCAACCTAGATGGTCAAATTGGCCAAGTCAACCCTCATTGAGGGTCAAGTCAACTTAGCCCAAAAAGGGCTAACCCAAGCTCAAGCCACTTCTCCCTTAGGCTAAACCCATTCCCATGATCATCATAATCCAGTGGGCTGCCTTTAGCTTGTGGGGTTGACTAGTCAACCAGAGGTGACTAGGAGAGAGAAGGAGCTCCTCTCCATGATAATGGAGGAGAGAGAAATGAGGAAGGAGAAGGGGGAAGTGAGAGGCCGGCCAAGGGAGACTAACAGCCACCCATTATGGCTGCAATCAACTCCTCTAGGGGAGAGGAGTTGATTCCAGCCGTTTCCCGGCCACCAAGGGGTGGGTTCAGCCCCCCTCCACACAACCCGAGCCACTCCATTAATGGAGATAATGGCCATTGAAGAACCAGCCTCTCCCCTCCCCCAATTGCCATTTAAACACCATCAGGAAGCCGAGGGGATCATTTTGGAGCACTTACCTGGAGGAGACGAGCCCTTCCACTGTGCAGTTGCAGAAGCCGAGCGCCGCCGCCGTCGCCAATGGCATCCCGCCGCTCCTCTCGCATCCAGGCCGCCAGGAAGGTCCTCCTCCTCTCCTTAACTCGCGGGTAGATCCTAGGAATCCTTAGGCTTGAGTTCCGGGCTCAATTGAGCCCGATCGAATCCGGGATTTCTCCTGGGTTCGGCAAGAAAAATTCTTGCTTAATCCGCCGGAAAACGCCTCTCCGGCGGCGGAGCCGCCGTCTGACGATAGCCACCACCTCGACGGAGGTGTTGGTGGCGGTGGCCGGCCGGGGAAGGGGCTGGATTGCCGGCGGCAGAGCTTGGAAATCGCTCCAGGCAGAACCAATCCCAGCCGTTGGCTCAGTGGGGACGATGACCAGATGCCGTCGATCTGCGCCAAGATTCGTACGGCATCAGATCAAATACTATAGGAATTAAATAAAAATTATTTCATTTCTGTCACACTGGATGTATTTAATGTAATTAATGTTTAAAAATACTTAGGGACCCTGAATGGAAATTTGCCCAACATGAACATTGTAGCTTAGGGTGTCTAGTTTGCAGCAAAAAATTGTTTGGACCCTTTTGGGACACTGGATAGACCAGGGCACCCATTTTGGTGGGACATACCCTTAGGGCTAGGCAGTCACTAAATTGAGTGCCCACTCTTCACCCCAAGCCCAAATTGGCTGAAATTTTGGCAGAGAGTCTATCCTAGACATACCTAGGGCCTGCCAAAAAATGGGAATTTTTGGGGAAAATATTTCTATAGTTTTGGTAAAAATTTAATAATCATTAGATAAATTAAATAGGTGCCCTAAACACATCCAAACCCTCCCAAATTTTGGTGAGTGGTCCCTGGGCTCCAATTAGGTTCCTGTATGAAATTTCATTTAGATTGGATGAGTTTTGAATAGGTTTTGACCCAACCCTATTTATACCCTATGAAGGGCATTTTGGTCAAAAGTTGCACTTTTGGTTTTGAGTGACCAAATCACCTCAACAGAGGCTGAAATTTTGGCCACAGATATAATTTGACTTTTTACACTCACTTATGGAGTTTGGAGTGGATTGGACTAGGGTAGCCCTAGAATGTTAGGGTAGGCCCTTTAGGGTAAATTTCTAGGGTTTGAAGAAATTGGGGTCAAAAGACCTTGGATGGACTTGAAACTTGGGAATGATGTCCATAGGGTTACTATGGTCCTGTGGTTAAAATTTTAGGGCATTTGGAAGACTTAAGACCCCTTAAATCCATAACCCTAGTTTAGGGCACTAGCTTTGAAACCATAAGATCTAATACCAAAACTATCTGAAAAGGCCTGAGATTTTGAATGGGTAGTTTCTTAGGGCATACATGTCTCTGGAAATTTTATAATAAATTTTGGATGAATATTTTTGGTACTTTATTCACAAGGTCATATTTTATAATTTCCACTTAAGAATTTTTGCAGAAAACTATACTTGTTTAAACTTGATAAAACTTAGCAAAGGGGCTTATAGTCATGATACCCATCTCTGTAAAGTTTTATGAAATTTTTGAAGAATGATATTTAGTAGTTGCTTCTTTAATTATTTAATTCCATGGAACCTTGGGAAATTTAATAATGACTTTTAGATTGTCTGAAAAATTCTAATTTCTTCATCATGATGTTTCTAGTTCCCTATGAAGCCCTAGTAATTTTTACATAATTATTGGAGACATATATGTGGCACTTCCTTCATTATATTTGATTTTAGGAATTATTTTAATAAACCTTTAGAGGTCAAGAATTATCTGGAAAATTATGAAAATTGGCAACCAATGATATTTCTCTGTTATTTAGTGAATACAAATTTTAGGAGGCCATTACCTGAGAAAATCTTATGGTTCATGTTCAAATTGACTATGGCCTAGTTTTTGAGGAAAATTCAATAAATAGTAGATTAATTGGGAAAAATATGATTTTCTGAATTTAGTCTATATTTATCATAATAGACCTCTGATAATTATCATGAGGGTACTGGATGAGTATTTCATGTACTTCCCTTTTTACGGGTCACGTAGCTTAAGTGGTCTGCATATAGCAAAACTGCAGGATTTCATTTGGATATGAATTAGGGCACGTATGATGGGTCTTGATGGTTTGCTGTAAGGACAAGTGGAATGGGCTGCATCTTTGGAAGATGAGTGAGTAGGGTGTGGTTTTGTCTAGGGTTTAAAGGCGTTCGGGTCCGACGAAAGATCGTCCTACCCAAGGAGAGTTGGAGTCAAATCACCCTAGGATTAGCGTATCGAAGCATGAGAAAATAATGGGTAAGGGGATCAACCAATAATAAAATAAGTACCTTGCGAAAGGGAACGCTGGGCGTAATCCCAACACAGTTCCTAGTGCCCCTTGAGAGCCCTTCACAGGGAATACCGGGGGCAGTCCTGGGTTAACGTAAACTGTTTAACAAGCTGAAAAGAGTAACTTAGTAATTAGGGTTGCACATTTCACAGACACTGATGGCACGGGATGTTAGCTGGGAGCTTCGGCTCGATTGTTTGTGACGGACGTGTTGGTCCGGGGAGCTTCGGCTCGGGTTTTGATCACGCTAAATTTGCATGTGCATAAAAGGAAAGTAAATTAAGGTGGTGGGTCTTCGGTATTGGAGGGTCGATGCACCGACGCCAATACGTTGACTCGGCAAGTGTGGTTAGCACTTCGCCAACAGAAGTCCGGTGCGCCAGCCGGCAAGAGTACGCAGGAGTCCGCTTCGTGCACCAAGCGTTGAGGCGTACGATAGGTCTGACCGGTAGTGCTTTACTGGTTTAGAGGTGGGCGAGGCCCAACCCACCGCTTCCGTCTGCCACTACGGAGGTATCCTGGGAGGTTACGGCTCCAGAAAGGGGGAACTAAAGGTCTGTGTGCACAGAGTCGGGTGTGTGCGTTGCACTTGCATGATCCATCATACCCACTTGCATGTCATAGCATAATCGTTACCTTAAACCTTGACACCTAAAGTATAAGTGGAATGGGACGCTTATACTTTAGGACCTGCAAAACGACCCCTTAGTCTATAAGCTTGTGTGGGCAAGTTTATAAATTAAGGTTAATTTTGATATATTTAGTTACTGCTGTTTGACCACCGACACCCCAACGTATAAATCGGTATGGGACTTTTTATACGATGGGAGCCTTGCAAGAGACCCCTTGGCTTATGTGTTTTTCCACATAAGTGAAGGTTACATTTCAGCTTACATTTTATTGTCTTTATATGCTATAGAACTTGCTAGAATAGGACCGCTGCCATCTGCTTTTGATATTCTCCACCTTCAAGTCCTCCCCTTTCTTCCTCTCCGCTCGGTGCCTAGGAGCCGTGGGGGAAGGGGTGGGGGATGATAGGACTTAGTCTTTTAGACTAACGGTTTTCGAACCGCATCATTTAGGGGATCGTGGAGACCAGCATGGAGGAGCAGCCCCAGAGACCGGTGCGCTTGGAGGTGGGGCAGTCTAGCTCCGGAGTTCATACAGCCGGGACTGTGAGTCTCGACCCTGAGTAGTTTTTCAGCTTTTGCTTCCGCATGAGTGATTTTGTAGTGAGGATATGTTGTACCGGGCATAAGCCCGTATTTTGCTACTCTGATGTTATCTTCTGTGGACACTCCCTTCGTGGAGTTATATTTATATATGTCATGTGATTCTCTGTGGACAGATAGTTTTCATTTTACTTCATTATGCTACTTTTATGTGATCGAATTGGCCGGCAGAATCGGCGCTTTGTGGTGATGACCCTTCAGGGCGTGAAGGAGTCACCGCAAAACGGCGGTTCTGGGCCTAAGACCCCGGTGTCAAAAGGAAAAAAAAGGGGGTCTTACAAGTGGTATCAGAGGGAACCTCGATCGAAAAGTAGCCGTCCACAACCCTGGGTCACCCCCGCGCGGGTTTAGTTTGGGGACAAACTAAGCAGCGGAAGCGGTGGTGTGCCCATACAGGGGAAATCACATGTAAGTTGTCCACTTTCATTAGGCATTGAGTCGATTGTCTACTAATGTACTTCATTTTGCAGCCCCCAGCTCAGCCCACCCCACAAGGTGGAGCTCAGCAGACTCCAGATATTGCACCACCTCCCATGGTCCCCACACCTTTCCTCCAGTCAGACATGGGGCAGACCCTTACAGCTATCCTTGAGGCCTTCCGAGCTCAGCAAGCCCCAGTCCAGCAGCCAAACCCAGGGGCCAACTGGATGAGCACCTTCCGAGGACTCTCTCCCCCATCTTACTTGGGGATGGAGTCGGCAGTACGGACAGAGGAGTGGCTGGATGTGATGTACGAGATGTTGACTGGGATACGATGCCCTTGGGAGGAGAGGGTGGCCCTAGTGGTATCTTGCTTGGAGTCACATGCCAAGCGGTGGTGGAAGACGCTGTTGGACACGACCTTTGCGGATAGAGAGATTGCAGAAATCACCTGGGAAGAATTCAGGGCCACGCTGCTGGAGCACTTTGTTCCTCAGTCGGCCAGGGACGAGTTGGAGGAGCGTTTCTTGCAGCTGAGGCAGGGCACCAGGACAGTGGTGGAGTACCACCGAGAGTTCGATCATTTGGCCCGATATGCGGGCTCTTATCAGCTGGATGAAGCAGGGTACGTCAAGAGGTTTTATAAGGGCCTAAAAGAGGAGTTGAGAGAGGCTTTGCTTTTTGTCTCTGACGGGCCCATCTCCCGGATTTTAGAGATGGCGAAGAGGATTGAGGCCGACTGGCACACCACTCGGGGCCGGAAACGGCAAACGGAGGACCAGGGCCGGAGGGCCCGAAATGATCAGCGGCGAGGCATCGTACCAGATGGAAGAAGGGCAGAGGAGCAGCCTCGTCAGGAGTTAAGGCAGGAGCCGAGAGAGCAGGTGGTCTTGGCCCCTCAACCTCTCCAGGTCCAGGAGATGCAGAGACCCCGGGGTATGGCGTATCCCCCGCCGGAGTGCTTCCACTGTCACCAGGTGGGACACCTCCGGAGAGATTGCCCTATGAGGGGGGCACCACCTCCAGCACCACGGGGTGGCCCACCGGCCCAGCATTTCGGAGGCCGAGGACGCGGCCGAGGACGTGGTTACCAGGGAGGCGACCGCAGGCAGAATGGGGAGCAGATTTACGCTCTGGACTTAGCACAGCCCCGGAACCCGGACAGGGTTATTGCAGGTATGAGAGTAATCTTAATTTTTGGAATTATTCCTTGCTCGCATTAAGCGTTGATAGAACTACTACACAACCTAGGTTAGAAAACCTTACACTAGAATTTCTTTCAAACTGATTTAGGAATGGTGATGGTGTGCGGCAAGCCTGCCCACACCCTGTTCGACACGGGGGCATCGCACAACTTTGTGTCGGAGGATTTCGTCAAGGACCTGGATCAGATTCGTTGTTATACGGGACTACCCAGGAGGGTGCGCCTCCCCAATGGGATGGAGATCCAGTCCACAGAAAAGTGCCTCCTGGAGGTTACCATAGACGGGTTGACACTCGAGGCCCCGGCGACGATCCTGAGGATGCCGGACTTCGACCTCGTCTTGGGCATGACATGGCTTGTCTGGAACCATGCCCAGATTGATTGCCCGGCAGGGAGGGTCGTGCTCAGCCACGACGATACTTATGCAACGTTCGAAGGTACTACACCGGTCTCCCGTCGCTTGCTTTCATCTATTCAGGCCATTAAGGCTCATATGCAAGGGGACGAGGTATATCAAGTATTGTTCGAGATGACTGAGGAGAAGGACCTGATTGCTAACATTCCGGTGGTTCGTGACTACGCCGACATTTTTCCGGATAAGCTGCCAGGACTACCTCCGCATAGGGAAAAGGACTTCCAGATTCAGTTGGTACCAGGGGCTAAGCCGGTATCCAAGGCCCCTTATCGGATGGCCCCGAAGGAATTGGCGGAGTTTCGGACACAGTTGCAGGAGCTGGTGGAAGCAGGATTTGTTAGGCCGAGTTCCTCATCATGGGGAGCTCCTGTCCTATTCGTGAAGAAGAAGGACGGTACTTTACGCCTGTGCATCGACTATCGAGCACTAAACAGGCTGACCGTCCGAAATACCTATCCGCTCCCCAGGATAGACGAGTTGTTCGATCAGCTGGAGGGAGCCCATTATTTTTCGAAGCTGGACTTGAGGTCAGGCTATTACCAGCTGCGGATCCAGGAGGAGGATATTCCGAAGACGGCCTTTAGTAGCCGATATGGATTGTATGAGTTCATCGTGATGCCCTTCGGGCTCACGAATGCTCCGTCAGCGTTTATGAGCCTCATGAACCGGGTCTTCGAGGCTTATTTGGATGTGTTCGTCATAGTGTTCATAGACGACATCCTTATCTATTCTAAGACGGAGGAGGAGCACACACGACATCTAGCATTGACCCTGGAGAGACTGCGGGAGCATCATCTTTATGCGAAGTTCAGTAAATGTCAGTTCTGGCTGAAGGAGGTGGCTTTCTTAGGTCACATTATCAGCGGAGCCGGGCTGGCAGTGGACCCGGCAAAGATTCGAGCTATTTCGGAGTGGCCGCAGCTGAAAACAGCCACTGACGTACGGAGTTTTCTAGGACTTGCCGGTTATTACCGGAAGTTCGTAGAGGGATTCTCTCGAATCGCCCTCCCGCTCACATCCTTGACGAAGAAGGAGGCACCGTTCGTGTGGACCCCGCAGTGCCAGACAGCTTTCCAGGAGCTGAAGGATCGGCTGACCTCGGCTCCCATTCTCACTCTCCCCTCGGGGAGGGAGGGATTTCAGGTCTACACCGACGCATCATATCAGGGGATGGGAGCGGTGCTGATGCAGAACGGACACGTCATAGCTTATGCCTCCCGCCAGCTGAAGACCCATGAGAAGAACTACCCAGTACATGACCTTGAGATGGGGGCAGTTGTATTCGCACTGAAGATATGGCGGCACTACCTTTATGGAGTCCACTGTGATATATATTCCGATCATAAGAACCTTAAGTACGTGGACACGCAGAAGGAACTGAACATCAGGCAAAGGCGGTGGGTGGAGTTCCTATCTGACTATCAGTATGAGATGCACTATCACCCGGGGAAGGCAAACGTGGTAGTAGATGCACTGAGTCGGAGAGCCGCCACAGCAGGAGCAGAGCCTCAGTTGATGTCTATGGAGTTGCTGCAGAGACTAGAGGACATGCACATTACTCTGGTATCGTCTGATGATCCTGAGCTCTATGAGGAGTACTTGGCCGCGATAGGCGTTACCGATGACATCAGAGACCGGGTCAGAGAGGGACAGAGGCAGGATGCCAAGTTGGAACCCATCTTCCAAGCTCTGAAGGCAGGCACTGCAGGAGATTACACACTGAGGGACGATCTGGTGTGCTTCAGAGGACGGGTGTATATACCGGAGGGAGGCCAGATCCGGGAGGATATTATGATGGAGGCGCACTGCAGCCGGTATTCTGTACACCCGGGGATCACAAAGATGACGGCTGATTTGAAGAAGACGATGTACTGGCCGGGCATGAAGAAGGATGTCTCACACTTCGTGACCCATTGTGAGGCATGTCAGCTAGTGAAGGCAGAGTGCAGGAACCCCGCAGGATTATTGCAGCCACTCCCGGTGCCGGAGTGGAAGTTTGATGACATAGCCATGGACTTCATACATGGGCTTCCCCGGTCTCGGACAGGGAATGACTCGATCTGGGTAATCGTCGATCGGTTGACCAAGGTGGCTCGATTCATACCGATCAGGAAGGATGATTCAGTAGGAATACTGGTGCGGAAGTTTGTGGAGCAGTTCATTCGTTATCATGGTGTGCCCAGGACGATAGTGTCGGATCGGGATGGCAGGTTCACCTCCAGGGAGTGGAGGTCCGTGCAAGCTTACTTAGGCACGCGATTGACTTTCAGCACTGCATTCCACCCCCAGACAGACGGGCAGACAGAACGCACCAACCGGACGCTGGAGGACCTTTTGAGGCTATGCATCTTAGATCGCGGGGAACCGTGGGAGAAACTCTTACCCCTTGTCGAGTTCTCCTATAACAACAGCCACCAGTCCAGCATCAGGATGGCGCCTTACGAAGCCTTGTACGGGAGGAGATGCCGGACCCCACTCTCATGGGTGCAGAACGAAGATCCGAAGGTATTGGGGTCAGAGTTTGTTGAAGACACCGAGGCACAAGTGAGGCTGATCAGAGACAGGATGCTCGAGGCGCAGAGTAGACAGGCCAAGTATTATGACGCCCGACATCGGCAGGTGGAGTTCCAGGTGGGGGACCGGGTGTTTCTGAATATCTGGCCCATGCATGGAGTTTCACGGGTGCGTGGTCGGAGGAAGAAGCTCAGCCCTAGGTACATGGGCCCTTACAGGATCCTGGAGCGGATCGGACCCCTAGCCTACCGGCTGGAGGTTACCACCAGAGCTAGAAGCGCTGCACGACGTCTTCCACATTTCTTCTTTGAGGAGGGCTCTACTACGCCCGGAGCAGCAGATTCTGACCACTGAAGGGCCGGTAGCTTCAGACCGGTCGGTTCATTTGGAGCCTGTGAGGATCGACGACCGAGGAGTGCGGGTCTTGCGACGCAAGAAGGTCCCACTAGTCAAGGTCCTGTGGAGGAACCACGGCCAGGAGGAGCATACCTGGGAGCCACAGGACCTGATGCGACAAAGATACCCCGAGCTATTCAGTCAGGTATACCTCTCAGACCCCTCAAGATGTTAATTATTTTTCCTGCTTTAAGTATACTAAGGGCTGCTCTAGGTAGATAGGGGCTTATCTTTTGTTTATTGGGGGCTTAACCTTGTTTATTGGGATTTTGGTTCGCCGTTTGGGCGAAAGGGGTCTTAGATCTAAGTTTTCCCATAAATCAAATTTAACAAACAAGGCGTCAAAATGGGATGTTACAAGACTCTTTCCTTCGGTAATAAGACCCGTAGTTCCAACCTTGATTTCGGGGACGAAATCTTTGTTTTGTTTATTGGGATTTGTAACATCCCATTTCCAACTAGACCCCTAAGAGTGGTTTTGGCCATGACTAGGAAGCCAGAAATGGGCCAAGAGATAGGAGGCCAAGGTAGGGATCACCATGGTCTGCAATTAGTAGAATACTGAACAATAGTTCAGGATGACAATGGGGCTTCACCATGACCCCAAGACCCTACCACAACACTCCCAAACATTTTGGGAGACCCATTAGAGCCAAAAGGACCCATTAGGGCCAACCCAAGGGGCCCAGTTGACCAAGGTCAACCCTAGCCCTGAATAGGTCAACCTAGCCCACTTAGGGCCAATAGACCCACTCCTAGTCTAGAGGACCCCACCTATGCCCTCCTAACCCTAAAGTGAGGTCAATGGGTCACTAAGGACACATTGGGGTCAGCCCTAGAGGCCAGGTTGACCCAAGTCAACTCAAGCCCTAATCTGGTCAAAGTACCCTTACTAAGGGTATGTGACCTCCAAAGTGCAGTGTAACCCCACATAACCCTACCTAGACCCTAAGGGAAGTCAATGGGTCACCAAGGATCCATAGGGGTGGACCCTAATGGTCATGTTGACCCAAGTCAACTCTAGCCCTAAAATGGTCAAAGTGACCTTACCAAGGGTCAAGTGACCTTTAAGGTGCCAAGTCAACCCTACCCAACCCTACATAGACCTTAGGGGAGGCCAATGAATCACCCAGGACCCAATGGGGTCAACCTAGATGGTCAAATTGGCCAAGTCAACCCTCATTGAGGGTCAAGTCAACTTAGCCCAAAAAGGGCTAACCCAAGCTCAAGCCACTTCTCCCTTAGGCTAAACCCATTCCCATGATCATCATAATCCAGTGGGCTGCCTTTAGCTTGTGGGGTTGACTAGTCAACCAGAGGTTACTAGGAGAGAGAAGGAGCTCCTCTCCATGATAATGGAGGAGAGAGAAATGAGGAAGGAGAAGGGGGAAGTGAGAGGCCGGCCAAGGGAGACTAACAGCCACCCATTATGGCTGCAATCAACTCCTCTAGGGGAGAGGAGTTGATTCCAGCCGTTTCCCAGCCACCAAGGGGTGGGTTCAGCCCCCCTCCACACAACCCGAGCCACTCCATTAATGGAGATAATGGCCATTGAAGAACCAGCCTCTCCCCTCCCCCAATTGCCATTTAAACACCATCAGGAAGCCGAGGGGATCATTTTGGAGCACTTACCTGGAGGAGACGAGCCCTTCCACTGTGCAGTTGCAGAAGCCGAGCGCCGCCGCCGTCGCCAATGGCATCCCGCCGCTCCTCTCGCATCCAGGCCGCCAGGAAGGTCCTCCTCCTCTCCTTAACTCGCGGGTAGATCCTAGGAATCCTTAGGCTTGAGTTTCGGGCTCAATTGAGCCC
The DNA here is from genome assembly GCA_039583875.1 of Platanthera guangdongensis. Lineage (NCBI taxonomy): Eukaryota > Viridiplantae > Streptophyta > Magnoliopsida > Asparagales > Orchidaceae > Platanthera > Platanthera guangdongensis. The sequence goes on from CM077156.1 coordinate 1,781,064, forward strand.
GATCGAATCCGGGATTTCTCCTGGGTTCGGCAAGAAAAATTCTTGCTTAATCCGCCGGAAAACGCCTCTCCGGCGGCGGAGCCGCCGTCTGACGATAGCCACCACCTCGACGGAGGTGTTGGTGGCGGTGGCCGGCCGGGGAAGGGGCTGGATTGCCAGCGGCAGAGCTTGGAAATCGCTCCAGGCAGAACCAATCCCAGCCGTTGGCTCAGTGGGGACGATGACCAGATGCCGTCGATCTGCGCCAAGATTCGTGCGGCATCAGATCAAATACTATAGGAATTAAATAAAAATTATTTCATTTCTGTCACACTGGATGTATTTAATGTAATTAATGTTTAAAAATACTTAGGGACCCTGAATGGAAATTTGCCCAACATGAACATTGTAGCTTAGGGTGTCTAGTTTGCAGCAAAAATTGTTTGGACCCTTTTGGGACACTGGATAGACCAGGGCACCCATTTTGGTGGGACATACCCTTAGGGCTAGGCAGTCACTAAATTGAGTGCCCACTCTTCACCCCAAGCCCAAATTGGCTGAAATTTTGGCAGAGAGTCTATCCTAGACATACCTAGGGCCTGCCAAAAAATGGGAATTTTTGGGGAAAATATTTCTATAGTTTTGGTAAAAATTTAATAATCATTAGATAAATTAAATAGGTGCCCTAAACACATCCAAACCCTCCCAAATTTTGGTGAGTGGTCCCTGGGCTCCAATTAGGTTCCTGTATGAAATTTCATTTAGATTGGATGAGTTTTGAATAGGTTTTGACCCAACCCTATTTATACCCTATGAAGGGCATTTTGGTCAAAAGTTGCACTTTTGGTTTTGAGTGACCAAATCACCTCAACAGAGGCTGAAATTTTGGCCACAGATATAATTTGACTTTTTACACTCACTTATGGAGTTTGGAGTGGATTGGACTAGGGTAGCCCTAGAATGTTAGGGTAGGCCCTTTAGGGTAAATTTCTAGGGTTTGAAGAAATTGAGGTCAAAAGACCTTGGATGGACTTGAAACTTGGGAATGATGTCCATAGGGTTACTATGGTCCTGTGGTTAAAATTTTAGGGCATTTGGAAGACTTAAGACCCCTTAAATCCATAACCCTAGTTTAGGGCACTAGCTTTGAAACCATAAGATCTAATACCAAAACTATCTGAAAAGGCCTGAGATTTTGAATGGGTAGTTTCTTAGGGCATACATGTCTCTGGAAATTTTATAATAAATTTTGGATGAATATTTTTGGTACTTTATTCACAAGGTCATATTTTATAATTTCCACTTAAGAATTTTTGCAGAAAACTATACTTGTTTAAACTTGATAAAACTTAGCAAAGGGGCTTATAGTCATGATACCCATCTCTGTAAATTTTTATGAAATTTTTTAAGAATGATATTTAGTAGTTGCTTCTTTAATTATTTAATTCCATGGAACCTTGGGAAATTTAATAATGACTTTTAGATTGTCTGAAAAATTCTAATTTCTTCATCATGATGTTTCTAGTTCCCTATGAAGCCCTAGTAATTTTTACATAATTATTGGAGACATATATGTGGCACTTCCTTCATTATATTTGATTTTAGGAATTATTTTAATAAACCCTTTAGAGGTCAAGAATTATCTGGAAAATTATGAAAATTGGCAACCAATGATATTTCTCTGTTATTTAGTGAATACAAATTTTAGGAGGCCATTACCTGAGAAAATCTTATGGTTCATGTTCAAATTGACTATGGCCTAGTTTTTGAGGAAAATTCAATAAATAGTAGATTAATTGGGAAAAATATGATTTTCTGAATTTAGTCTATATTTATCATAATAGACCTCTGATAATTATCATGAGGGTACTGGATGAGTATTTCATGTACTTCCCTTTTTACGGGTCACGTAGCTTAAGTGGTCTGCATATAACAAAACTGCAGGATTTCATTTGGATATGAATTAGGGCACGTATGATGGGTCTTGATGGTTTGCTGTAAGGACAAGTGGAATGGGCTGCATCTTTGGAAGATGAGTGAGTAGGGTGTGGTTTTGTCTAGGGTTTAAAGGCGTTCGGGTCCGACGAAAGATCGTCCTACCCAAGGAGAGTTGGAGTCAAATCACCCTAGGATTAGCGTATCGAAGCATGAGAAAATAATGGGTAAGGGGATCAACCAATAATAAAATAAGTACCTTGCGAAAGGGAACGCTGGGCGTAATCCCAACACAGTTCCTAGTGCCCCTTGAGAGCCCTTCACAGGGAATACCGGGGGCAGTCCTGGGTTAACGTAAACTGTTTAACAAGCTGAAAGAGTAACTTAGTAATTAGGGTTGCACATTCCACAACACTAATGGCACCCGAGGTTGGATAGGAGCTTCGGCTCGGATGGTTAAAAAGGCGGACTTTGGGTCCGGGGAGCTTCGGCTCGATTGCTTGAGTTGGACGTGTTGGTCCGGGGAGCTTCGGCTCGATTCTTGATTACGCTAAATTGCATGTGCATAACAGGGAAGAAAATTAAGGTGGTGGGTCTTCGGTATTGGAGGGTCGATGCACCGACGCCAATACGTTGACTCGGCAAGTGTGGTTAGCACTTTGCCAACAGAAGTCCGGTGCGCCAGCCGGCAAGAGTACGCAGGAGTCCGCTTCGTGCACCAAGCGTTGAGGCGTACGATAGGTCTGACCGGTAGTGCTTTACTGGTTTAGAGGTGGGCGAGGCCCAACCCACCGCTTCCGTCTGCCACTACGGAGGTATCCTGGGAGGTTACGGCTCCAGAAAGGGGGAACTAAAGGTCTGTGTGCACAGAGTCGGGTGTGTGTGTTGCACTTGCATGTCCATCATACCCACTTGCATGTCATGGCATAATCGTTACCTTTAACCTTGACACCTAAAGTATAAGTGGAATGGGACGCTTATACCTTAGGACCTGCTAAACGACCCCTTAGTCTATAAGCTTGTGTGGGCAAGTTTATAAATTAAGGTTAATTTTGATATATTTAGTTACTGCTGTTTGACCACCGACACCCCTTAGACTAACGGTTTTCGAACCGCATCATTTAGGGGATCGCGGAGACCAGCATGGAGGAGCAGCCCTAGAGACCGGTGCGCTTGGAGGTGGGGCAGTCTAGCTCCGGAGTTCATACAGCCGGGACTGTGAGTCTCGACCCTGAGCAGTTTTCTACTTTTGTTTCTGCATGAAAGATCTTGTAGTGAGGATTTGATGTACCGGGCATAAGCCCGTTTTGCTACTCTGATGTTATTTTTTGTGGACACTCCCTTCGTGGAGTTATATTTATTATGTCATGTGATTTTCTGTGGACAGATAGCTTACAATTACTTCATTATTCTGCTACTTTTCTGTGATCGAATTGGCCGGCAGAATCGGCGTTTTGTGGTGATGACTCTTCAGGGCGTGAAGGAGTCACCGCAAAACGGCGGTTCTGGGCCTAAGACCCCGGTGTCCAAAAAGGAAAAAGAAAAAAAAGGGGGGGGGGTCTTACATAAGCAATCACAGAGTAAATAGATGAGTACACATGAAGATTTTGACATGCCCCCCAACCCAGTAAAAAACGACGTGATCAGTTCAGTGTCGGTCAAACTTCACTATTAGTGGCAGTTTACAGGTTGTCAACGAAATCGAGGACGACAAACTTCTCGTTACAGATTGAGGATGAGAGAAAACACAAATGCGCTCGGTGGGTAACAGACCGTCTCACATAAAGCTAAGCTTTTATCTCTTTATGAAAGTGATAGATGTTTTCAGACGCTCACCGAATGTTGGGCACTACTGCAAGGCGCGTAAGAGAATCGCTGGCGAGGACTTGCAGAATGCCTCGCACGTAGGATACTTTTTGGAGAGGACGGTGAAGCATCCTTTTCTTTGGAGCGTTGTGGACTTAAATAAATTCTCGGGTCGTTCTACAAGAGGAGGTGACTTGTAGGAAGATTTTGACAGAACTCCGATCTGAGGAAGCGGAAAGCTGGGAGGAGAATGTTAGAAATGAAAGAGATTTGGAGGCCTTTTATAGGCCTTAGGTGATGGTTATCGTTGTCATGCGACTATCCGCACATCATAACCACCCAAATTACTGAGTGCAGATCATATTTAGTATAATTTTAAATGCACATAATTTTTATATGCATACCAATACTAATTAAATGAATTGTTCCTCACTAATAATAGTGATTACGCTGTTGGTTGCGTGAGTGGTTATTCACGTAACGGACGGCGATGATCATAGTGGAACGATCAGACGGTGGAGATGGGTCACCATCAATGGTTCATAGGCGACGAGCTCCCGACGGTGGGCAGCCGTCGGGGGAGGAAAAAGAGTCGCGACCGGCGGAGCGGTCGACCACGAGCGAGCAAGGTCGGTTGCCGGCCTTAGCGCCGGTCACGCCTTGCGGTCGCGGCGCGGGTGGCCGGCCTTGGCGCCGGTCGCACTTAGCAGGTGCGGTCGCCCAAACGCACCCGACCAGGGGGGAGGCACAGTCGGTCGCACCCCGTGGTGTTGGCCGTCATATTGCAACTGTGGGGAGTGGTCGCGAGGGGGGTTCGCGATCGTCTCTTGCGGATAAGGCCACTGGAGAGGTCGCGCCCGCCGTCCAGGAAGGCCGACGGAGGCACCGGTCGGGCCTTGTGGCTGCGGGCTCGCGACCTCGAGGAGAGACCATGGCCGACCGGGAGTTCCGCCGACCCGGAAGGGGTCGATCGCCGGGGAGCAACGTCGGCCGGCCGTATTAGCTAGCCGCTGGTGGTTTGCGGATGTGGTGAGATCTCGTGTGCGAATCGTGCAGACGATCAGGCGTGCCGATCGCACGTGCAATGATTACCCCCTATGATCCCCCACTAAATTAGTGGGGGCGATGGAGGTCCGACCACGGGCGGATTTAAGTTTGGGCCAGGGGGACACGTGCCCCCCCCCCTGAATTTTTTTTTAAAAACCATTTAATTAAAATAAAAATACTATTCGATCTTTTAAAAAGCCCCAATCCAGTCGATGGGTCAATCCCGCCGCTCTCCTCGACATCGGCGAACGGCTCTTGGTCTCCAGCGAAAACCCGAAAGGCGAAAACCCTTACCTCGCCGATCCCGCCGCTCTCCTTCTCCGTCCGCCCGTTGTTTCTCTAGCTAAGCGGCCATTCCATGCGGCAGGAGCGTGCCGCCCGCGGTTAGTCGGTGACGGCTGACAGTGGTGTGTCGGTGATACCCGAAACCAAAAGGACAATTGTTCCTCTGTTCCTCCAAGGCTCCAACTCTCCAAGCGTACAAGACCACTTGCTTGACTGGGCCGACTGGCTGCCTGACTTCCAGATTCCAGAGTCTTGTATCCACTCTCTAGTATTTCTTGATCCTAATTCTTCACAGTCACAGTCACAGAGTCACAGTCACCGAAATTTGATTACTGGCAGTCTGGAATCTGGACCCCTATTTCCATCATACTATCAGAGTGAAGGTGAAGATCTGAAATTCTATTTAGTTATTTCCTCTTATCAATCTTATGCTTGTCTCTTGAATCTTGATCCTCTTCACCATAGATTATTCTGTGAAATTATGAGTAATTTTTGAAAACGTTCCTGATCATTTTGTGAAAACCCTATTTGGTTATTTCCACTTATCGTCCACGCTTGTCATGTTTATAAATGTGTAGCTAAAATTGATGAATCGATCGCAGATCGGTGGATTAGAGTTGAAATTGACTTGCTTTCTTGGAATTGTTGATTAGTGCGAGGTGCAATTTCTGATCTAGCAATTCAGGTACCTCTTTTTCCTTCATTACCAATTCCAAGAATCATTTTATAATTTTTGATGAAATGTAATGTTTTTTCACAGCAATGCTTAAGTATTTTAAGTCAGTTGAAAAATCAGACTCTTCAAGTAAAGTTTGCATCAATGATGATGAGTTACAATTAAGTAATAAATGTAGTCAGACTGAAATTGATATGACAGATCTTCCGGCAGATCCTTGTTCTCGTATTCGTATTTCGGATTATCCCGATGAATAACATGATGAGATTGGGCATTATTATTTATTAAAAGGACCTCATCAACCTCGAAATCATATATTTCCAAAAACAAAATTTGGTCAAAAACAAAGAAAGTTTAACGCCGCTTGGTTTAAGCAATTCCCTTCATGGTTGGAGTATAGCATAGAAAAAGATGTCGTTTTCTGTCTATTTTGTTATCTCTTTAAGCAGCTATGAGACAACAAGCAGGAGGTGATATTTTGTCACTGAAGGATTTAAAAATTAGAAAGATGGATTATCAAAATTTAAAGAACACATTAAAAGTTTGAATATCATTCATAATGAAGCGTCAATGAAATGCAGTAATTTAATGAATTCAAGACAATACCTTGAAGACAGTTTTCAAAGACAAACAGATCAAAACAAAAAGGATTATTGCACCCATATGACATCAACCATTGATTTCATTTCATTTTTAATTAGACAGGGTTTGGCCTTTCATGGGAATGATGAGTCGGAGAAGACATCTAATCAAGGGAATTTTCTTGAGCTTTTACGATTTCTTGGTGATCATAATGAGGAAATTAGTCATGTAATTTTAGAAAACGCTCCTGAAAATAATAAGCTTACTGCATCGGATATTCAAAAAGATATTATCAATGCAATTGCTACTTAGATAATAAATTTGATTATTGGGGATATTAGAGATTCTTTTTTTTTGTACTTATTGATGAGTCACGAGATGTATCGACAAAAGAGCAGATGACTATTGCAGTACGCTATGTTGATAAACAAGGTGAAGTGATTGAGCGCTTTCTTGGTATTGTGCATGTTTCAGATACATCATCAGTTTTGTTAAAGGTAGCAATAAAAGGATTCTACTCTAATCATAATTTATGTATTTCAAAATTGCGTGCACAAGATTATGATGATGCTAGTAATATGAGAGAGGAGTTTAATGGTCTCAAAGCACTCATTATGAAAGAGAACTCATCAACATAATATATTCATTGTTTTGTTCATCAACTTCAGTTTGCATTTGTTGCTGTTGCAAAAAATCATGTTCTAGTTGCTTGATTTTTTGATATAACAAGTACAACAACTAATATTATTACTGCTTCATGTAAACGACAAGAACTTTTTAGAGAATCTCAAGCATAGAAAATTTTTGAATGTTTACAAAAAGGAGATATAATTGGCGGAACATGTCAAAATCAAAAAAAAGAAATCTTATTAGAGCATGTGATACAAGATGAGGTTCACATTATAGTTCATTGATTAATATGATTGTGCTATTTTTATTTGTTATTGATGTTCTCGAGTTGGTTGAAAAAGATCAACATACAAGTTCAGAACAGAAAGCAACAACATTTGCTTTATTAAATTCTCCACAAACTCTTGATTATACTTTCATTTTATATCTACTGAGAGATATTCTGAGAATAATCAATATTTATTGACAAGCTTTGCAATGCAAAGAACAAGATATTGCTAATGCAATAAAGTTAGTCAGAATATCAAAGCAAAGACTGCAAGATATGCGAGATAATGGATGAGAAAAATTGTTTAAAGATGTTTCTTCATTTTGTGATAGTTATAAAATTGATATTCCTTTAATGGAAAATATGTATGTGGCACGACGACGCTCACGATGACGAGTTCATGAGATGACTAATTTACATTATTATCGAGCCAAAATTTTTTATACTGTCATAGATTTGCAACTTCAGGAACTCAATAACATGTTTACAGAGACGAATACAGAATTACTTCTTTACATTGCATATTTAAATCCAAGTAATACATTTTCAAGTTATGATAAACAAAAGTTGAAACGTCTGGTAGAGTTTTATCCATCAGTTTTTTCCATTTTGGATAATATGGTACTTGATAGTCAATTGGAAACATTTATTATTGATGTTAAATCTGACATTGATTTTGGACAATTAAATGAAATTGGCGATCTTGCAAGAAAAATGGTAGAAAGGATATTTTATATTCATTGGTATATTTGATTGTAAAGTTAGCATTGGTTTTATTAGTTGCAACTGCTACAGTCGAAAGAGCATTTTCAGCAATGAACACTGTGAAAAATCGTCTACGCAATCGAATGAGAGATTTTTTAATGAATAACTGTTTGATTACATATATAAAGAAACATGTATTTGCAAATATTGAAAAAAAAAATCATTCAGAGGTTTCAAAAAATGAAAAGCAGACGAGGGCAACTATAAACATATGGTATGTTTACAAATTATATTTATGTATTTTATAAATAATTTTTGCTATAATTTTCAATATATTTAAAAAATTTTATAATGTTATGCAGAAAACAACAATATCACAAGAAATTTCATGTTTTCTTGGAAAAGTGAACAGTGATCTTATGTTTTGAATTGTTCTTATGTTTTGAAGAGTCGACGATGACAATTATAAGGATTGGTATTTTCTTTACACTTATTATTTTATTTTAATATTTATGTTTTAAATTGTATTTCTTATTAGGATATTTTTTTAGACTTCATTAAAATTTTGTGCCCCCTCTAAAAAAGGTTTATCAAGAAAACACGAATGATATCTGGCCCCATCAAGAGCGTTGTTATCAACAGTCCTACAATGACTACTAGCAATCCTAAGAACACTTTAATTCTTTAGACTGTAAACATAAATGAACTCCATTTAGGCTCCGTTTGGGGTGACTTATTCTTACCGGTCAAACGGTTACGACCGCATGAATCAAATCATAATTAAGGTCCGATTTATGCGATCGTAACCGCTTGACCGGTGAAAATAAGTTCCCCCAAACGAAGCCTTAGTTGTTACAGAACCACTTATAAGTTATCACATTGTTCTTTTAATATAATAATATACAAGGTACTATATAGTAGTAGAGAAATAAAGCATAGTTATACCTTTCAGAACACAAGTCCCCTGTACTTCCCCTTGCAACATTTTCCACTTCAAAAATGAAATCAACGATTCAAATCAAACTATCAAAAGCCTCTTCTTCTTCTTCTTCATCTTCTTCTTCATCTTGTCATCAAACCTCTGCTCTGTCAGTAGCATTTCCATGGCTCTGCCCTGTCAGCCGATCCAGCCTCCCACTCTAAACCCACATTCCTCCTCTCCGCCATTTTCATCCCCTTCCTCTCTGTCTCCACTACCCAGTTTCTCTACCGTTAATGGATCTTCGAAGTACTCGTCCTTGAAAATAGGCAGGTCTCCTTCACAGTTGTTCCCCAAAAGTTATAATTACTTTTAGTAAAGCTAATCTGTGTTTGGTTTTGCTGTTGCACAGGGACTGAGAAGTGTCTGGCTGACCACTGCGTTCCGGTCTATTCCACTTCTGAGGTAGGCGGGTTTAAGCTTTGTATCTTCCACTCACAAGTCACATAGATTAAGGCTCCGTTTGGGAGGACATATTTTCACCGACCGGTTATGACCGCATGAACCGGATCTTTATTAAGGTGCGGTTTGAAAATAAGTCCTCCCAAACGGAGCCTAAGGCTTCTTTTGGCGTGACGGCGACGGTTATGATCTGTAGTTCGTGAATGTCTGACCTCATTTAAGGAACTTCGTCCACTTTTATATTCAAAACTAGTTTTCTTTCTCGATGGCGGTCAAGAACGCTGTCGTGCCAAACATACATTCTGTGATGATTGTGTTTTTTCCAAGCTCATAGGAGCAAAAAAGTCGCGCGAAACAGGCCCGAAGGCTTCGTTTGGCACGGCGGTAGCGGCTATGAACGTGTTATGAGCCGTAGTCCGTGAACATCCGACCTCATCTAAGGAAAGATGAGCAAAAAAAAACTGCGTCAAACGGAGCCCAAGACTTTCTCTTGGATTGAATCAACAATATCTGTGCACGTGTCCCCCGCAAGATTGCAAAATTACATGGTGCACCTCATTATCTTTTAAATTACAAAAAACACCCGTGTAAGTTTGCATTTAATAACAATCATGCACAAAAATATTACAGGGGAGGTTTATGTAATTTCAAAAGATGGTGGGGGTGCAACCTGTGATTGTGCTAATTCTCTAGAAGATTTGAGTAATTTATAGAGTGTTTGGGTGTGCATGTATCCAAAAAATAAAGCTTTGAAACACAAACTCAGGTTTCGTTTGACGTGGCAGATACGCGTTGGTCACGCGTATCTCACCGTCCTGCCACCTCCACGCATTCCAGGAATACGCGCAGTAGGGCGGTGGGGCTCCACCGGGATTTTCGCGGAAATCCACCGAACCGCGGTGGGGGTCGGGCGGTGCGGTGATTTCCGCAGAAGCCCCACCGCCCCACCAAACTAAGGCTCCATTGGGCACGGTGGTGACGGTCATGAACACGGGGTTAAATTGTCATTTGTTAACGCTCGCTCAAGAAACTTCATCCACTTTCATGTTCAAATGGATGATGTCTATTATGCAATCCTTAACGAATGACGGTTTAACGCATGCGTTTACGACCGCTACCGCAGTGCTAAACGGAACCTAAGCCTCAATCTCGTGAACACAATCGCTCCATCGCTCGAAAATTGTTCGATTATGGTAGAAAGTATCAAAGATTCATGAGTTTGCCAATCAATTGATATGCATTATTTATCCTCCTCTTAATGTAGAATTTGGTATGGTATTCATTTCATTAATTAATGGGAATATTTTTACAGGTGATTGAGAAGATGAGAGGAGAATGGAGTGAAGATACGATAAACGATCGTCCGTATCGCGCAATGTATTCTAGCTTGATTGGCGGAATAATTTTAGATCCTGCACTGATGGTCGTCCAAATGGATGATCACATGGTTCACCGAGGTCACGCTGTGTTCGACACGGCCATGATCATGAACGGGTAACAACGAATACGCATTCGATGCTTTTTATGAATTTGAATACAAGACCCATTTATGAGTTACGAGGCCCTAATTAATTGAGGCTGGAAGGGGAGTCTTGGCGCATCGGTTTAGGTGTTGCCTTCTGACCTTGAGGTCACGAGTTCGAGTCTTGAAAGCGTAGACTCTTTCAAAAAATAAAATGCAGGGTAATTAAGATTTGCCTATATTTCACCCTTGTAGTTGTAGTGGGATCCTTCTCCCAGCCCTCGCTGCGCAGGGAGGCTGCCCTTTATTTATGGTGATTGTTAAATGCAATCTGTAATTGGCTAGTCGCACCTCAAAATTTCCCAATTTTTGCGTCTTTTCGAAATACGTCATGTACATGCAATTTTAGGAAAAGTGTTCAACACGAAAGTTGTAGATATCAACGAGATCTACAACTTTCGTGTTGAACACTTTTCATGAAATTGCATGTACAAGGCGTATTTCGAAAAGACGCAAAATCTGGGCATATTTAAAAAGTACGCTGTGTACATGCATTTTTAGGAAAAGTGATCAACACAAAAGTTGTAGATCTCGTCGATATCTACAACTTTAGTGTTGAACACTTTTCCTGAAATTGCATGTACAAGGCGTATTTCGAAAAGACGCAAAATCTGGGCATATTTAAAAGTACGCCTTCTACATGCATTTCTAGGAAAAGTGATCAACACGAAAGTTGTAGATCTCGTCGATTTCTACAACTTTCATGTTGAACATTTTTCCTGAAATTGCATGTACAAGACGTATTTCGAAAAGACGCAAAACTGAGCATATTTAAAAAGTATGTCATGTACATGCAATTTCAGGAAAAGTGTTCAACACGAAAGTTATAGATATCGACGAGATCTACAACTTTCGTGTTAAACACTTTTCCTGAAATTGCATGTACAAGGCGTATTTCGAAAAAACTCAAAACCTGAGCATATTTAAAAAGTACGTCTTGTACATGCATTTTTAGGAAAGGTGATCAACACAAAAGTTGTAGATCTCGTCGATATCTACAACTTTCATGTTGAACACTTTTCCTGAAATTGCATGTACAAAACGTACTTCGAAAAGACGCAAAACCTAGACATATTTAAAAATTACGCCTTGTACATGCATTTTCAGGAAAGGTGATCAACACAAAAGTTGTAGATCTCGTTGATATCTACAACTTTCATGTTGAACACTTTTCCTAATATTGCATGTACAAGACATATTTCGAAAAAATACAAAAAATTGAGAGATTTTGAGATACGACTAGCCAATTACGGTTGCGGTTAACAATCCCCTTTATTTATCTTGTTGTGATGCTGAAGGTTTGTTAATTGTTGATTGGGGCAGATACTTGTACGACTTGGATTCGCATTTGGATCGATTCCTGAAATCCGCTTCAGCGGCGAAAATATCCCCGCCTTACCCTAGAGAAACTCTGAAAGGAATCATCGTCCTTCTAGCAGCAGCATCGGAGCTCATGTCTGGCTCGATTCGATACTGGCTGAGCGCCGGGCCGGGCAATTTCTCATTATCACCGCCAACCATTCAGAAACCCGCATTCTACTCGGTAGCCATTGCGACAAAGTTCCACCGAATGCCAGAAGGCGTCAAGGTCATCACATCAAAAATTCCAATGAAGCCGCCGAGATTTGCGACGATGAAGACCGTCAACTACCTCCCAAACGTTCTTTCTAAAATGGAGGCCGAGGAGGAAGGCGCCTACGCCTCCATCTGGGTCGACGACCAAGGCTTTGTTGCCGAAGGCCCTAACTGCAACATCGCATTTGTAAGCAAAGAAAGAGAGCTTCTTCTTCCCAAACCCGACAAAATCCTCCACGGCTGCACCGCGAAGCGGCTGCTCTTGTTGGCCAGCAGGCTAATCAAAAGGGGATCTCTAAAGGGTGTTGCTGTTAGAGACATAGCAATTGAAGAGGCAAAGGATTCGGCTGAGATGCTGCTTGTCAGCAGTTTGATTCCTGTAATGGCTGTTGTTAATTGGGATGGAGAACCCATTGGAGATGGTAACAATTTCTCCTCTTCCTTCTTTCACCTTGTAAATATCATACATTATTGTCTGATTTAACCTCCATCAATGCATGTTTGCTGCAGGAAATGTGGGAGAGGTGACCCAAGCAATCTCTCAACTTTTCTGGGAGGATATAACTGAAGGCCCTCAGAGGATGAGGACTAAAATATCATACTGATATAGCCATGAGGAAGAAGAAGAAGAAGAAAAATGAATGTTCAAGTCTACAATTTCCCAACAGCTTCTTCCTATGGAGGGAGGTCTTCTTATATAGCTAGATATGCATTGGAAGTGACAAAAGGGGTTTCAAAGAATAAAAATGTTACCATAAATGTTAGACATTTGAAATTTCTTCTCCTCATCTGTTATGCAATCGGACCGAGTACCGCGGTAGCGCAACGGAATTATATCGAGCAAAAACAATCGCGCAAAATAAAAAACCACAGAACGAGATATTCAAGCACACAGACGACACAAAAATTTACGTGGTTCAGAGAGAAGCTCCTACATCCACGGGGAGAGCGCGTCGGAGAAGATCCACTATAAGGTATGAAGGTACAGATTACAATAGAGACCGTAAGGTCGAGCAATGAAGAGAAAACCGAAAAGGTGAAACCGGACTATCGCCTGCGATAGTGATGTCGCCGGGCGATAGTGGTACTGTTCACCTCCTTTGCGGAATCGTCGCCTGGACTGCACGCCTGAAGCCGACCTCGTCTGGATTCGGCCGCCTGATGTCGCCGCGCCGCCTGGGATCACCTCCGCTGTCTGGAACCACCGCGAGAGACCGGCCTGATGTCGATCCGACTGGATTCGACCGGATGCCTCTCCGATAGCTCCGCCTGAAGTCGTCCGCCTGGAGTCGCCCCCTTGCGCACCTGCTGCCGCCGTCGCACGCTGATGCCGCTGGGATGAGAACGGTGGGTGGCTAAGAACTCCTCTTTGGATCGCTGTAGGTGTTGAGATGATATAAATCACAGTCTCCCCTCCATTTTATAGCACAAGAGAGGGTCGGTCATTCCATGTTTGGCGAGCACAAAGGGGGAAAGGCAGCCTGGAGAATAATCTCCCTTGATGAACTTCCTAAAAAAGGATTTGGCTTGGATTAGGAAAACGGGATTCCCTCAGATTGGTGACATGACACAATCCTAACGATCCGGGCGCGAATAGGTGTCACAATCTAACAATCTTCACCTTGACGCCTCACGCGACAGACTCCACCTGAAACTTGGATCTCCTTCCTCCGGCAAACTACCCCTTCTCCCTGGGGTTTCCACGATCAGCACGCACAGATATGAGCCAAGTCAAGGCAGTGCTTGAACTTGACTCCGGTCAACGGCTTGGTCAACATGTCTGCAATGTTATCCTCAGTGTGCACCTTTAGTAACTGAATATCTCCGCCAGCAACGAACTCTCTCAACTTATGGTACCGCACATTAATGTGTTTTGTCCTGTCATGATAGACCGGGTCTTTGACCAGACAAATCGCACTCTGACTGTCACAGTGCAGCTTCACCGCTTCCTGAGAGATCCTGAGTTATTTGGCGAGACATTTGAGCCAGATAGCTTCCTTCGCAGCTTCCACTGCAGCAATGTACTCAGCCACTGTCGTAGATAAAGCCACAATGTCCTGCAGAGTGACTTTCCAACTGATGGGCCCTCACCACAAAGGAAGATGTACCCGGAGGTAGATCTTCTTCGGTCGAGGTCGCCCGCATAGTCGGAATCAACGTAGCCCTCTAGGACTTTAGAAACTCCGCTCTTCTTAAACAGCAAACCGACGTTTTTCGTTCCGTTCAGATATCTTAGAATCCACTTGACTGCTTCTCAGTGTTGTCGCCCCTGATTCCCCATATATCTGTTGACTACGCTCACAGCCTGAGCGATATCTGGTCTGGTACAGATCATGGCGTACATCAAGCATCCTACCGCACTAGCGTACGGCACCCCGAGCATCTTTTGTCGTTCTCCCTCTGTGTCTGGACACTGCTGTGACGATAATCTAAACTGTTGCCCGAGAGGAGTTGAAACGGGCTTAGATTCAGTCATATTGAACTTTTCCAGAACCTTCTGAATGTACCCTGTCTGAGAAAGCCAAAGCATGCCCCGCTTCCTATCTCGCTTGATTTCCATGCCAAGGATCTTTTGTGCTTGACCCAGATCCTTCATTTCAAACTCAGCTTGTAGTTTCTGCTTCAAAGACTGGACCTCTTGAGCTGACTTGCACGCAATCAGCATGTCGTCGACGTATAGCATCAGAATCAGAACGTCGTCGTTTGCCAGAAATGTGTAGTAGGTGCAGCTGTCGTACTGGCTCCTGTTGAATCCTTGTGAAACCATGAACGTATCAAATATCTTGTTCCACATTCTTGGAGCCTGCTTCAGACCGTAGAGGGACCTTCTTAGTTTGCACACCTTCTTCTCGTCACCGGGTTGTACAAACCCTTCAGGCTGCAAGATGTAGATCTCCTCTTCCAAGTTGCCATGAAGAAACACCGTTTTCACGTCCATCTGCTCTAGCTCCATATCGTACATTGCCACCATCGCAAGAAGCACCCGTATGGAGCAGTGTTTTACCACGGGTGAGAATATTTCATCAAAATCGACACCCTTCTTCTGCGCGAACCCCTTGGCAACGAATCTGGCCTTGTATCTCCACTGGTCTTTGCCGGATGTAGATTCCTTCTTCCTGAATATCCATTTGGAACTGATTGTCTTCGCCCCTTTGGGCAGACGAACCAAGTCTCAAGTCTGGTTTTTACGAAGGGACTCCATCTCTTCTTCCATAGCTGCTTTCCACTGAGAACTCTCTCTACTCTCTACAGCTTCTTTATAAGATCCAGGATCTGTGGAAATCACCTGTAAAGCGTACGCTACCGTGTCATGTAGCCTGAGAGGCAGTCTGACCTCTCTCCTTGTCCTTTCTCTAGCAATAGAGTACGGCTCTGCTTCCGTAGGTTGCACAACATCAGCATTTTCTGGGTCAGAGGAATCACTGTGGTCATCAGCTTGGTCGCTCCCTTCCAGCTCCACCTCTAGGGGTGTGACTGGAGTCTCCTCCACCTCTTTAGACCGAGCCTCAGATTTCTTGAGCATAGATGCCTCATCGAAGATCACATCGCGACTGACCTCCACCTTCTTTGTGTCCGGGTTCCACAGTTTGAACCCTTTCGTGCCGGTCTTTCGTCCCAGATAGATGCACCGTTTGGACTTAGCATCCAGCTTCGTCTTCTTAGAGTCCTGTACAAGGGTGTACACAGGACAACCAAAGATGTGGATGTCAGAGTAGTCAACCGGCCTCCCTAACCAAACTTCCTGTGGCGATTTCAGATTCAGTGACATCGATGGGGATCGATTCACTAGATAGCATGCCGTATTAATGGCCTCGGCCCAGAAGGACCTTGGTAGGTCTGCAAATAACCGCATGCACCGAGCTCTCTAGCAACGTGTAACGCCCCCACCTGTCACATGACATATAACGGTGGGTCCGGCCGGGGCCCCACGCCATATATCACAGACAAGCGAAGGAACTACGTACGTGTGAAAATCAAAATCTATGTGTATCCTTAACTCATTCATTCTAGCGCAGCATTTTTATGTTAGCATGAACTCAAATCAGAATGTCCACCAATACATAAATACCACATTTATATATAACAACACTAGGAATGTATACAACCCACACACCCTGGCCTTATGGCCTTACAGGTTCCTCTTTTACACATCAATCATTTCGTACATCGGCACGCAGGCCGGCCACACATGAAATCCAAACACAGCTCTTCACATGGCCTTCAAGGGCCTATAGCAGCAAGCTAGCCATTCCACTTATTCATTTCAAGCCGCAACACCTGCAATTAAACATCCAAGCCAACACAGAAAACAAAGTAACGGTCAGCATTTGGCTGACCCATTATAACGACCCTACCCCCTACCCGGGGTAGTGGTTCCTTCCCTGTATACAGTGCTATCCTCTATCATCAAGTATCATCAAACATTCTATGTATATCATTTTCTTTATCCCGCTAGCAAACACATTACATCACAAACGCTGGAATCCACCAGACGCTCCGTGCACTCAGGGCACCTTCTTGGCGTACCGGAATCCACCAGTCATACACCGCTGATCAGAGGTTTTAACTTGTTGGTTGACCGGCCCTAGTCCACCAGTCTCGCAAGCTGGCGACATCCCGCCCAAACCACTCAGAGGTACAACCTCACAGTATAACAACCAGAGCAGATCGACCCACACCATGTGGTGTGGCAAGCCGGGTTTAACCAAGCTCCCCAGGCATTACCACCAATCGACCCCCCTCCTATTCCGATCGACCCACCCATGTGGTGCAGCAAGCCGGGTTTAACTCGGCTCCCCAGGCATTGCCACCAATCGATCCCTACCTAACTAGATCAACCCACCTTAGTGGTATAACAGGCCGGGTTTATCTCGCGCTCCCCAGGCGTGCTACCAATTGATCATATCATAACTAGGAGCTTTGTCAATGCCTCCTCACATGCAGCGTCACATCCATACATTCATCACAATAGAAATCCATTTACATATCATCAAAACCACGGAGTCTTCTCCGGTTTACCCATGAACATCACCAATCCAGACTACCGGTCCAGATGGGCTTCACACAGCATGTCTATGCCGTACTCCATATTTCCAGCTCTAAATGCAAACTCAACAAAGGAATCACTTCCGCGATCCAGCTCTTGGTGGAGGATTCCAAGCACATGCATAAAGAAAGGACTTCGATGTCCAAGAAGGAGATCGTTACCCTTGAAGACCGCTTCGGTGCCATGAAGTAGCCGGATGGAAATCACCGCCTCGGCTCTGCCTTCACGAATCCGCTCTCGGATCTTCGCTCCGCACTCCGCAGCTCTTACAGCAGCTGGTCGTCTCCTCTCTTCCCTCTTGCCTTAGGCCTTTCTTCCTCCCTTTCTTGGAATAAAATGAAGAAGAAGAAGAAAAGAGGGTTATATCCCTTTTTTCTCGGCCTTCACAATACCTGGACAAAGCCCAACCACTGGATCCAGGAAGAGGGAAACAAACGGCTCAGATTTGGCCAGAAAAGCTTGAACACGGCCTGACACGCCCTGTGACACGCCCGTGTCACAGGCCGTGTCCCCCCTAAGCGGCAGTCAACCGACTCAAAACCAACAGTACACGGCCATGGGACACGCCCGTGTTACAGGCCGTGTTACGTGACACTCCATCAGACACACCCGTGTCGCTGGCCGTGTCACCTGACACGCCTTCCGACACACCCGTGTCGCTGGCCGTGTCACTTGACACACCTTCAGGCACACCCGTGTCGCTGGCCGTGTCACGCACACAGCCCAATCTCCACTTCACCCAAGACTCACACGGCCCTGGACACGCCCGTGTTCCAGGCCGTGTGCACCTGGCCACACCCGTCTCCCGCAAACACGCACTGGCTCAAGACGTCGAGCTGAGTTCGACGACCACTGACACGCCCTGTGACACGCCCGTGTCACAGGCCGTGTCCTCACTCGAAACTCGACACTCGACGATCGTCGAGCAAAATTCGTCGACCTGACGACTCGACACACCCCAGGCCTGACACGCCCTGGGACACGCCCGTGTCCCAGGCCGTGTCACCTATGCCTGAACACAAATTGGCCCAAATTGACCCGGAACTTCGGGGTGTTACACAACTTTCGGTTCATCCTTTCTGCCACGCCGTTCTGCTGCGCTGTACCAGGAATAGTAAGGTGTCGAGTGATGCCCTCCTGATTGCAGTATTCCTGGAACTCCGCTGAGGTGTACTCGCCACCGTTATCAGATCTCAGATATTTGACTCTTTTTCCGGTCTGCTTTTCCACTGTCGTCTTCCAGACTTTGAATTTCTCGAATATTTCGGACTTGTGCTTCAAAAAGTGGATCCAGACTTTTCTCGAAAAATCATCGATGAAAGTCACGAAGTATCTGACCCCACCAAGAGACGGCTCTGGGGCAGGCCCCCAAACGTCTAAGTGTATATATTCCAGTGCCTGCTTACTCCGCTGCGTAGCTGTCACGAACTTCACTCTGTGCTGCTTCCCGAGAACGCAGGTCTCGCAGAAGTCTAACTTGCATGTCTTGACTCCTTTCAGTAGGCCCTTCTTGTGAAGCTCCAGCAGTCCTCTCTCGCTCATGTGGCCAAGTATAGCATGCCACAGCAGAGAGGAGTCCTCATCTGTCGTCTCAGAAACCGCCGCGTCGCCGGCGATGGTAGTGCCGATCAGTTTGTAGAGAGTACCAGAGCGCTCTCCTTTCATGACCACCAGAGTGCCTTTCTTGACCTTCAGATATCCTCCCTCGCCGGTGTATGAGCACCCAGCCGCCTCTAGAGTGCCTAGGGAAATTAGACTCTTCCTCAGATCGGGCACGTATCTTACATCAGTAAGGGTCCTGATTGCTACGTCGAACATCTTAATTCTGATACTGCCGATCCCGAGCGTCTTGCACTCTGAGTCGTTTCCCATCAGAACGTGACCGCCGTCACATTGCCTGAAGCTAGTGAACTATTCTATGTTCGGGCACATGTGATACGAGCATCCCGTATCCATGATCCACGTATCGGTGGTATCGAGGGTGGAGTGTACATGGAGTACGTCAGCATCTCTCTCGGGGTCAGACGCCACAGCCGCTTGTTCCTGATTCCTTTCTTTCGCCTTTTTCTTCGGACAGTTGTTTTTCCAGTGCCCTTCTTCCTTGCAGTAGTGGCACTGGTTCTTCTTGTCCCGAGACTTAGACCAAGCCCGATTGAATTTCTTCCCTCTGTCTCTCGATCTCCCTCTGACCGGTTCTTTGTTCTTCACGAACAAACCTTCGCTGGTGCTGGGGCTGGGTTTGCTCCGCGTTTCGTTCGATAGCAGCGTCGTCATCACCTCCTCCATTTTGAGCGCATCCTTTCCGTAGAGGATCGTGGTGACCAGATGGTCGTAGGACTTCGGTAAAGAAGACAGTAGTAGAAGCGCCTGGTCTTCCTCTTCGACTTTTACGTCTATGCTCCGCAGCTGGGAGATCAATTTATTGAACGCATTCATGTGTTCTAGCAGCTTGTTGCTCTCGAACATTCTTAAGCTGTATAACTGTCTCTTCACATAGAGCTTGTTTGTGAGAGATTTCGACATATACAGCTCCTCCAATTTCTTCCATAGGTCTACGGTGGTGTCAGCGTCGACCACGTTGTACATGACCTCGTCGGCGAGACTCAACTGGATTGTGCTGATGGCCTTCAGATCCAGTTCCTCCCATTCCTCGTCATTTTTCACGCCGGACTTCTCCTTGCCGAGTAGCGCCTTGTGGAGTCCTTGCTGAACGAGAACCGCCTTGATCCGCTTCTGCCATAAGCCGAAATCGATCTTGCCGTCGTACTTGGAAATCTCGAATTTTGCCGCCATTGTTTTGCTCGCAGTGCTACTGAGTGATCAGAAAAATGTTCTCGGATCAGATCTTGAGAAGGTAGGGAGTGGACCTTGTCGTCACCTACCGTTGACCCAGATCTAGAACCAGAACGCCCAGACGATCACCCCCGCGGAACCTGCCTCTGATACCAATTGTTATGCAATCGGACCGAGTACCGCGGTAGCGCAACGGAATTAAATCGATCAAAAACAATCACGCAAAATAAAAAACCACAGAACGAGATATCCAAGCACACAGACGACACATAAATTTACGTGGTTCAGAGAGAAGCTCCTACATCCACGGGGAGAGCGCGCCAGAGAAGATCCACTATAAGGTATGGAGGTACAGATTACAATAGAGACCGTAAGGTCGAGCAATGAAGAGAAAACCGAAAAGGTGAAACCGGACTATCGCCTGCGATAGTGATGTCGCCGGGCGATAGTGGTACTGTTCACCTCCTTTGCGGAATTGCCGCCTGGACTGCACGCCTGAAGCCGACCTCGCCTGGATTCGGCCGCCTGATGTCGCCGCGCCGCCTGTGATCACCTCTGCTGCCTGGAACCACCGCGGGAGACCGGCCTGATGTCGATCCGACTGGATTCGACCGGATGCCGCTCCGATAGCTCCGCCTGAAGTCGTCCGCCTGGAGTCGCCCCCTTGCGCACCTGCTGCCGCCGTCGCACGCTGATGTCGCTGGGATGAGAACGGTGGGTGGCTAAGAACTCCTCTTCGGATCGCTGTAGGTGTTGAGATGATATGAATCACAGCCTCCCCTCCATTTTATAGCACAAGAGAGGGCCGGTCATTCCATGTTTGGCGAGCACAAAGGGGGAAAGGCAGCCTGAAGAATAATCTCACTTGATGAACTTTCTAAAAAAGAATTTGGCCTGTATTAGGAAAATGAGATTCCCTCGGATTGGTGACATGACACAGTCCTAACGATCCGGGCACAAATAGGTCACAATCTAACACTCATCTCCCTGATTTTATGTCAAACTCTATAGATTTATGCATGACTGAGAAGTTTTGGTTCATTTCAAGGGTTAGCATAATGCTAAAGTCATTTGAAGTTTGCATAATTACAGTTTGCACCCCTCTTTCTTTTGAAATTACATTTACCTCCCCCCCCCCCCCTCTAAGCCTTTCTGGTTTACAAAAATGTCAATCATATTAGAAATTTGGATGGGAAATGATAAAATATGAGACTAATTATGTTATCATATTCTTTGTTATATCCTTTGTAATGACACTACAGTACATCGAAAGATGTGACTTTTCTTTAAAAATATAGACGGAAATGATAAAATATGATAAATTAGTTTATGATATTTTAATTTTATCATTTGTAATAATTTTATATTGAAAATGATGTGTTACATTTTATCCTTTGTAATGAACTTAGAATCACTATTAAATGATAACATTGGAATAGCATAAAAAAAAATTGACTAGTTTTATCATAGATTAACTATGCATGTTTACTCGGGAGCAGGCGAGCAAGGGCAAAGTTACTGTCGCGATTGGGGCACTATTGAAGCTGCAACGGGGCTCATGTGCATTGTCACTTTTTTGTGTGGGAGGAATCACTGGGCAAAGCCAAACTCTGCACAGTGAAATCACATTTATTTATAAGAAACTAGAGAAACAAAGATAAAATTATTACATCATTGAAACAGAGCCGAATTCTGATATGAAAAAGTTATTTTGGTGTCTAGAATTGAAGAAGAACATAGCCCTTTATGTGGCCTGTGCCCGAGTAAAAGCCGAATGCCAGCAGCCCGGTATATTTCTGAAGCCATTACATATACCGGAGTGGACGTTTGACGACATATCTATGGATTTTGTGCATGACATGCCGAGATCGCAGAAAGGGAACGATGTCATTTGGGTGATCGTTGACCGTTTAACGAAGGTGTCACACTTCATTCTGAATAGGAAGGACGATTCAGTGGAAAAGATTGCGAAGCTTTATGTTCACAATATCGTGTGATTGCACGGTGTGCCTCATAACATCGTTAATTATCGAGATGGGTGCTTCATGTCTAATGATTGGAGGCTTATTCATCAATTGTTGGGTACCAAACTAAATTTCAGTACGACCTTTCATCATCAAAAGGATGGTCAGACCGAGAGGGTAAACAAAACGATGGAAGATTTGTTTCGCATGTGCGCCCTAAATTTCGGAAAGAGGTGGAATGACTATCTTTATATGATCGAGTTCGCCTACAACAATGACTACCAAGCAAGTATTCAGATAGCGCCCTTCGAGGCCCTATGTGGTAGAAAGTGTCGTACTCCCATGACGTGACTCGAGACGGGTGAAACGAAGTTGTTTAAGCGAAAGGAAGTATAAGATGATACTTCGACTATCCGTACAATCCGGGAGCGATTGTTGATCGCTCAGGATAGGCAGGCAAAGTACAACAATTCAAACATCGAGATGTTGAGTTCGTGGTGGGAAACTGGGTTTACCTAAGATCAAACTGTTTAAGGGCGTATCGAGGATTTGACGCTTGAAAAAACTGAGTCCGAGGTACCTTGGGCTGTCTGAGATCTTGGAGCGTGTTGATGAAGCTGCCTATCGGCTCGCTCTTTCGACAGAGTTCAGCAGCTTGCACAATGTGTTTCACATATCAGTGCTGAGGAAGTCATTGAAAGAACCTACTCATGTGGTTGTTGTTGATCATTTCGATTGAAAGTGGGTCAAAGACGAAGGTCAGGTCCATTTGGATCGAAGACACAGAGGTCAAGTAGTTACGAAACAAGGTGATCAGGATGGTCAACGCCTGGTGGGACAACTGTGGCAATAAGGAGCTCCCATGGGAGTGCGAGCAAACCATGCTTGAGGAGTTCCCTGAGCTGTTCCGTTGAGGTACAAAATTGTATGTGTTTTGTACTTCTTTGTTGTTGTCTGTATGAGTAAATTTCAGGACAAAATTTTTTAAGGGGGAGAGAATTGTAACACCCCAGTTTTCACTAGATCTAGCTCTCTGAGAGCTACCGCCCGGCGGTAGTACTAGCATCGGCAGTATCGTGGTCGATTTATTTGGAGTGGCTCTCTGTGAGCTACCGTGCGACGGTAGTGATACCGCGTGGCGGCAATGGCTGTTCGTCATAAGCATTTTGTTAACACAACGCTTTACCTACCGCTCGGCGGTAGTGTGGTACCGCGTGGCGGTATCACGATAGTTATGACATGGCCACGTGTCAGCATGTGATTGGAGAATTTGAACGGTGGGCTTGCCGTATAAGCCACCGATTGGGGATATCGCGCGACGGTAGCGCTCTTTTCAAAGAAGCGCTTTGAATCAGGGCCGTCCATCACGATCCGACAGTGGGCTGTGTTTTCTGCTAGTTTAAGGTCGTGGGATGAGAGTTATCTCTCGTTCTAAATCGAGTCATTCTCTTTATAAGAGTTAGAGAGAGGGGAGAGCAAGGGAGAGGAAGGAGAGGGAGAATCTTGTCGTTGTCGGAGCTCTGGAGCCCCAAATCGTGAACCGAGTCTAGATCTACGAAGAGTGTGTTGAATTTTGTGAAGTGAAAGTGGGTGAATGGAAGGCTTGGGAAACCTATCCGCGCGGACTACGCGGACAGGGTTGGCGGACTGCTAGGTCGGCAGGGATGTTGTAGGCGGTTTGCTCTGTGGCGGCCTGGGCGGTCTGTTCGCGCGGACTACGCGGACAGCAGCAGCGGTCTGACAGGCCAGTGTATGCTCAGCAGACGGTTGACTCCCAGGAAGTAACCGGGCGGATAGGAATGCTATCCGCAGAGTCCGGCATAAAGCGGACTGAAGAACTGGAGCTCGGCAGACCGGTTTGGCAGTTGCCTTGGTCTTGCTCTAGTGAACCGGCAAGTGGAAGCCGCGGAGACCGCCGGTCAGCGCGGACAGAAACTGGAGGTCGCCCGGTATGGCGGGCTAGATCCAGTGTCCGCCAGTAAGTGCGGACTGGCCCTTGCGGCCAGTGGGCTGGACTTGGTGGGAATTGAACCAAGTTCAGGTGGCTCAGTCCGGGGAGATCGCGCAGTGGAGCGCGGGCTGCATTCTCAGTCCGCCAAGCGTAGTAGAAGTGTTGTTGCCTTGTTTGCTAGCTTGGGGATATGCGGACTGGAGGATTGCTTGTGCAGGAGCGTGCAGACTGGAGCTGGTGTCCGCTGAGTCCGGGTTAGCCTTGTGATGAGGTTGACTCAGGAGTTGCGGACTGGAGTCTGCTGTTAGCGGACTTGATCGACGTGTCCGCTAAGTCCGGAGGTGCCTTGGCAATGAGGCAATGGACTTGGGATATGCGGACGGAAGCCGGGTGTCCGCTGAGTCCGGCAGGTGCCTTGATAGCGAGGCTGCGGGCTCGAGTTTTGCGGGCTGATGCCTTGTCCGCAGAATGGCGGACACAGCTGTTGTGGAGTCCGGCTGTGGGGTCCTGGCTTGGTCTCTGGTGGCAAGGCGGGCTGGATATTGGAGTCCGGCCTTGGAGAAGCTGGGGCGGATTGGCTATCTACACAGGAGCGGCGAACTGGAATGTGTGTCCGCGGGCTGGCGGACACACTAGTTCTTGCTGCAGGATGTGGCGGTGATCCTATCGGCTAGGGCGGTGACCATACTCATCATCGTGTCTATAAATAGGACCCATGTCATGTAACGCCCCGAAACTCAAAGGAGCTAAGGGGGATGTTTTGGGCCAGTTTGAGTTCTGGCTGCAGGCACACGGCCTGGGACACGGGCGTGTCCCAGGGCGTGTCAAGCCTGTGTCGACACTAAGGCGCGAAGTCGACACTTTGGTCTCGACATTGTGTCGAGACTGGGCACACGGCCTGCGACACGGGCGTGTCGACCCGTGTCGACACTTAGCCGTGAAGTCGACACAATGTTTTGACGTTGTGTCGAGACATGGCACACGGCCTGCGACACGGGCGTGTCGCAGGGCGTGTCAACCCGTGTCGACACTCGTCCCGCGAAGTCGACACTTTGGTGTCGACAATGTGTCGAGACATGGCACACGGCCTGCGACACGGGCGTGTCGCAGGGCGTGTCGACCCGTGTCGACACTTAGCCGCGAAGTGTCGAGACCGTGTACACGGCCTGGAGCCCAGGCGTGTCAAGGTGACACGGGCAAGGACACGGGCGTGTCCTAGAACCCGTGCAGTGCTCGGGTTGAAAACGGGGAAAAATCATGGGGTACACGGCCGGCTACACGGCCGTGTCAGTTGGAACACGGGCGTGTCAGCTCGAACACGGGCGTGTTCGATACCTGTGTGAGGTTCCAGGTGAGTCGATTTTGACGGCGAATGAGGCACACGGCCCTGGACACGGGCGTGTGCTAGGCCGTGTTCGGTCCAGATTGGGCATTTCAGCCCCGAATCAAAGCCGTTCGTTTCCTTAGGTTGAGATCCAACGGCTGGGGGTTGTTCCTGAGAGGATATACCCGTGAGTTGACTTAAAAAACCTCACTTTTCTTCACATGTTCTCTTTCTAAATCCTTGGAGAGAGGAGAGCTAAGGCAAGAAGAAGAAGAGCTAGATCCGCCATTGGAGGAGCTTCGGAGCTCCGAATCGCAAGCCGACTCCGGATCCACGGAGGCAACGCTAGTGCGGTGATTTCTATCCGATTACTTTTCGATGGCGCCAAAGAGGAACTCAAGGGTAACGATCCTCAACTTGAGCATGAATAGCTCTCTTTCTTTGCATAGGAAGCCCGCTCTCGCGAGTTTGCGGAGAGTTGGAGGCATTCCTTCGGGTAGATATGTGAAGTCCCCGTTGTTTAGAGTCCGTATGCGAGAACGGACATAGGCATGATGTGTGAAGCCTACCCGGACATGTTGGTCTGGATCGGTGATGTTGCATTGCATAAGGCCGGAGAAAACTCCGTGCTATTGGTTGTTTTTCGGGTTTTCTACGCGGTAGATTGCAGCAGGGAGCCTTGGGGACTAACCCAAAGGTGCACCCGGAAAACTGGGCGGACACGAGGTCTTGCCAACTTGGTGGCCTGAGAGCCAGCTTGAACATAACGGGGTTATGTGATTTGTGTTAGAATGGGACTCGGTGGAAGTTTGACCCGCGCAAATGGCTTAAATTATCGTTGCGATATGAGCACGGGTTAGATGGAACCGTACCCGCTCTATGCCGTTCGGGTTAGAGAGACCTAAAGTTACATGGCACTCGCCGTTGGCATAGATGTGAGTCTTTGGCGGTCTATGGCTTAAATTGACGTGACCCATGCCAGGAAGACAAATTGCTCATAGGATTGGCCGTCAGTTGGCGGTGGTGAGTCCGGAATGTTGGTGGCTTAAATTGACGCGACATAGACCGGTTCACCGAGAATGTGCCCTGAGTGCACGGGGCGTGTGGCCGTGCGAGCCAACGCCTGTGATGAAATGGCTATGGTTATATAAATTGCTCGCTTATGCTAATGAAATGCAGGGAAGGAGCATCGCCGCCCCGAGTTGGGGGCGGGATCGTTATAATTTGGTCAGCATTGCTGACCGTTGCCTTGTTTTGCCACCGTGCGGTGGTTTGTTGCTTGCAGGTGCAGCTGGACCAAGCGGTCAATAGCGGGCTAAAGCCCTTTTTGCGAAGCCGGCCCTCGAAGGCTCGAATGGAAATGTTTATTGCTTTATTCATGTATGACCGGCCTGCGTGCCGTGGTTTGTAAATCATGTAACAGTCAAGTGAAACATTTTGTAAGGCCTTAAGGCTTGTTTTGAGTATTTTGTAATAACATTCCTTTTGGAATTAGTGGACATTCATGCTTGTTGCTGGGTTCTTGTTGTACAACTCTTAAACTGCTTCCGCTAGAATGCTCTGTGTAGGACGTTGAGATTGGTTGGATGGTTTCCATAAGTAACCACCCGGTCTGTCTGTGGTATATGGCGTCGGGCCCCGGCCGGACCTACTGCTATATGCTATGCGACGGATAGGGGGTGTTACAATTTGGTATCAGACTACTGGTTTTGGTCGGGCTTAAACTGAATTCGTGGGCGAATTCTTTTTAAGGGGTGGTGAGCACATTGTGTGCGTCATCGTTATAATGGTAAAAGAACCCATGAATGTCCACTTAGGAATGAAAATACTCGTGTTTGAGGAACCTGCGTGTTCCTATAATTGCTATTTGCAATTTATTTGGTCGCTTAACGGTGTTTTGTATCACTATAGGTGACCCGAAGTGGTGTTGGGCCGTCAGAACGCCGAGTTTCTGAGGCTAGTAGTGCACCGGATATTGCTCCTGCAACACCTCTGTCAGCTGAAAATATACGATTGGTGGCTGAAGCGGTGTTGGTCGTGATCAATGCGCAGCCCAGAAGGCAAGCGCAGCAGCCCGCTCCTGTGATGGAGCAAGTACCTCTTCAAGAGGCTGAGCCGAGGAGGGTGGAGCAAGTGGTTGTAGAACCGATAGTGCCAAGGAGGGCAACTGAGAGGCAGTTGAAGCATGTAATGAGCTTTAACCCTCTGTTATTCTCGGGGTTGGGAACCCCATCTCAGGCTGAAGACTGGCTCTCCAGGGTGAAGAGAGTCATGACAGCGACAGAGACGGAGGAGTGGCAAATGACCACCATCGCTACGTTCCTGCTGGACGGTGAAGCGAGGATGTGGTGGGAAGGTTTGGAGCTGCACTTGCTGAGAGGTAGGCAACTTTGTGATGTCTCGATGGAGGAGTTCTCGAGATTATTTTTGGCTAGATACCTCCCTTCGATGCAGAAGATAGCGTTGGAGAATGAGTTCCTGAAGTTAGTACAGGGTGAGAGGAGCGTGGATGAATATCTCCACGAGTTTACGCGTTTGAGTCATTATGCTAGCTCTACCATCATGGATGAGGAGCGCAAGACTAATCGCTTTTATGAAGGCCTGAGGGATGAGTTGAGATTATTACTTTCAGGGCCGATGACGCAGGGTTTCTTAACCTTGGTCAATACTGCCCGGTCCTTGGAGAAGGACATGAAGAGCGTGCAAGCGAAGAAAAGCTTGAGTGAAAAGAAATCTGAGTTCAGAGTGCCGACTGCTTCAAAGTCCGGCTATCGGAGGTCTTTCAAGAAGTATAGGATTTCGGGTCCAGCTCCTTCTGGCGCTTCTGGGGCGATTACGGGTCGGACCTCAGGTGCGTGTTTTACATGTGGAAAGACGGGGCATTTCGCCCGTGATTGTTAGAGCGGACGTCCTAAGTCCGAGAGGAGGCCGGGAGCTACTTATGAAGAAAAGGGTAAGGCGGTGGAGTCGACCGCATCCCACTATGCTCCGGCCCAACCAAGGGTCTATACTCTTGGCCAACATGAGGCCATTAAACAAGCTGACGTGGTGACAGGTACGGTTTAATTTATAGCAAGTCAATTATGCTTGTTATGCACATGTTATCTTACCACTACTTGTTTAGGATTTGTGTTGATTTGTGAGAATCCGGCACGAGCACTCTTTGATACGGGAGCTTCACACTACTTCTTGTCCGAAGGATTTATATTACGCATCGGAGTCCCTTCTTCGATGGCGAAGGATAAGTTGGATGTGTTGTTGCCAAATGGGTGTTCGATGCGAGCGGATAGGATCTGCGATGTTAAGATTCGCATTGGAGAGCAGGAGTTTGACCTGCGGGCGTCCTTACTTCCGTTGGTGGAGTTCGACGTCATATTTGGCATGGACTGGCTCTCGGAGCAGCAGGCCCATATAGATTGCGGTAGCAAGGAAGTCAAGCTGGGAGCAAGTCGTGAGACGACTTTTACGGGCTTAAAGGGGTCGAGCAAGACGTTGATGTCTGCTCTTCAGGTGGTGAAGGCGGTTCGTGCCGGAGCAGAACTGTTCTTTACACTAGTGGAGGTTGCAAAGCCGAAGCCCGCTTTGGATTGTATTTCAGTGGTATCAGGAATACCCTGATGTGTTCCCCGCAGATCTTCCTGGAGCCCCGCCTCAACGGGAGATAGATTTTACGATCGAGCTAGTGCCAGGTGCAAAGCCTGTGTCACGATCTCCGTATCGGCTAGCGCCTAAGGAAATGGCGGAGCTGAAAGTTCAACTACAAGAGTTGTTGGAGCAAGGGTATGTGCGCCCGAGTTCTTCGCCTTGGAGCGCACCGGTCCTCTTTGTTAAGAAGAAGGACGGAAGCTTGAGGTTATGTATTGATTATCGAGAGCTGAAACAAGCTGACGGAGAAGAACAAGTACCCGATCCCCCGGATTGATGATCTCTTCGATCAGTTAGTCGGGTCGACGGTGTACTCGAAGTTGGATCTCAAGGCTGGGTACTATCAGCTGCGGATAAGGGAGAGTGATATCCCGAAGACAGCGTTTAGTACGAGATACGGGCATTATGAGTTTACGGTCATGCCGTTTGGGCTGACTAATGCGCCGTCAGTGTTCATGGATTTGATGAACAGGACTTTCAGGGAGTACTTGGACCATTTTGTGATCGTCTTCATCGACGATATTTTGGTGTACTCGCAAAGTGAGGAGGATCACTTCAAGCATCTCCATTTGGTGTTGGAGACACTCAGGAGAAATCAGTTGTATGCCAAGTTCTCGAAGTGCGAGTTTTGGCTATCCTCAGTGGCGTTCCTCGGGCATATAGTGAGTGGAGAGGGTATTGCTGTGGATCCGGCGAAGATTGTTGCGATACGGGAGTGGCCTGAGCTTGCTACGGTAGCAGAAGTCCGGAGCTTTTTGGGGCTTGCCGGCTATTATAGGCGCTTCGTAGAGAACTTCTCGCGGATAGCGTTACCTCTCACTACTTTGACGAGGAAGGAGCATAAGTTCGTTTGGACGCCGGAGTGCGCGCGAGCTTTTGAGGAATTGAAGTGTCGGTTGACCACGGCGCCTGTGCTGAGTTCGCCATGTGGAACCGAAGGCTATGAGATATATAGCGATGCTTCAGGCAGCGGTTTGGGTTGTGTGCTACTGCAGCACGGAAGCGTGATAGCTTATGGCTCGAGACAGCTAAAAGTGCACGAGGGGAATTATCCGGTCCACGACTTGGAGTTGGCGGCCGTGATTTTTGCCTTGAAGCTGTGGAGACACTATTTGTACGGTGTGAAGATTGATATCTACACCGATCACAAGAGCCTGAAGTATCTTATAGATCAGAAGGATCTGAATATGCGGCAGCGTAGGTGGATGGAGTTCCTGGGGGACTATACTTTCAAGATCCACTACGTGCCTGGCAAAGGGAATGCGGTTGCGGACGCGTTGAGTCGCCGAGCCCCAGCTCAAGCGAATTGGCTATCAGTGCATGATGAGCGGTTGGTGCAGGAGTTGGAGGCGTTGGAGATTGTTTGTGTGGATAGACAATCTAGTGCTGAAGCAGTGCTGAATTGGACTGAAGTCCAATATGACCTGGCTGATCGGATTCGGCAGGCTTTGGATATGGATGCTCATATGGAGCAGTTCATGATAGAGGCTCTGGATGGGTCAAATTCCCAATTCGTTGTGGTGGACGAATTGCTGTGGAAAGACGGTCGTTTGTGCGTCCCAAGTGTGGGCAATTACGGGTGGAGTTGTTGTACGAGGCACACCATACCAAGTACTCGATTCACCCGGGGAGCACGAAGATGTACCGCGATATAAAGAAACTGTTTTGGTGGCCGGGCTTAAAGAAGGATGTGGCGCTATACGTAGCAAAGTGCCAAACTTGCGCCTTGGTAAAGGCGGAGTGCCAAAAGCCGGGAGGATTTCTTAAGTCCTTGCCTACTCCGGAGTGGAAATTCGACGACATCTCTATGGACTTTGTGCATGGTTTGCCAAGGTCGCAGAAGCGGAACGACGTCATTTGGGTGGTGGTCGATCGATTAACGAAGGTGTCGCATTTTATTCCGCATAGGAAGGATGATCCGGTGGAGAAGCTGGCAAAGCTTTATGTGGATAACATAGTACGGCTTCATGGTGTGCCCCGCAGCATCGTGAGTGACCGAGATGGGCGGTTCACGTCCAATGATTGGAGGCTGGTGCAGCAAATGTTGGGAACAAAGCTGAAGTTTAGCACAGCCTTCCATCCACAAACGGATGGGCAGACCGAGAGGGTTAATAAAACGATGGAAGACATGCTTCGCATGTGTGTCTTGGATTTTGGAAAGCAATGAGAGGACCACCTTTATTTGGTGGAGTTCGCATACAACAACAGCTACCAAGCAAGTATTCAGATGGCGCCCTTCGAGGCCCTATATGGTAGAAGATGTCGCACGCCGTTGTCTTGGTTAGAAACGGGCGAGTCAAAGTTGTATAAGCGATCGGAAGTGGATGATGCTACTTCTTTGGTGAGAACCATTCGGGAGAGATTGCTTATCGCTCAGGACCGGCAAGCAAAGTACTATAATGCCAAGCACAGGAACGTGGAGTTCGCTGTAGGCGATTATGTATACTTAAAGATCAAACCGTTCAAGGGTGTCTCGCGGGTGCGGCGATTGAAAAAGCTAAGCCCGAGGTACCTTGGACCGTTCGAGGTTCTGGAGCGAGTAGGAGAAGCGGCCTATCGGCTGAAGCTTTCAGTGGAGCTAAGTGGTTTACATGATGTATTCCATATTTCGGTGCTTCGGAAGGCGGTGCAAGAGCCTACGCAAGTGATCGCAGTTGATCAAGTGCCGGTGGATAGTGGGCTAACGACAAAGGTCAAGCCCGTGCGGATTGAGGACTCAGAGGTCAAGCGACTACGCAATAAAGAGATCAGGATGGTCAAGGTCCGGTGGGACAATTGCAGTCGTGAGGAGCTCTCTTGGGAGCGAGAGCAGACGATGCTTGACGAGTATCCGGAGTTGTTCCGCTCCGGTACAAATTTTGTTTTTGTACATGTTTTTCCCTTTATGTAATTTCGTGGGCGAAATTCTTTTAAGAGGGGTAGAGTTGTAACGCCCCGAAACTCAAAGGAGCTAAGGGGGATGTTTTGGGCCAGTTTGAGTTCTGGCTGCAGGCACACGGCCTGGGACACGGGCGTGTCCCAGGGCGTGTCAAGCCTGTGTCGACACTAAGGCGCGAAGTCGACACTTTGGTCTCGACATTGTGTCGAGACTGGGCACACGGCCTGCGACACGGGCGTGTCGCGGGGCGTGTCGACCCGTGTCGACACTTAGTCGTGAAGTCGACACAGTGTTTTGACGTTGTGTCGAGACATGGCACACGGCCTGCGACACGGGCGTGTCGCAGGGCGTGTCAACCCGTGTCGACACTCGTCCCGCGAAGTCGACACTTTGGTGTCGACAATGTGTCGAGACATGGCACACGGCCTGCGACACGGGCGTGTCGCAGGGCATGTCGACCCGTGTCGACACTTAGCCGCGAAGTGTCGAGACCGTGTACACGGCCTGGAGCCCAGGCGTGTCAAGGTGACACGGGCAAGGACACGGGCGTGTCCTAGAACCCGTGCAGTGCTCGGGTTGAAAACGGGGAAAAATCATGGGGTACATGGTCGGCTACACGGCCGTGTCAGTTGGAACACGGGCGTGTCAGCTCGAACACGGGCATGTTCGATACCCGTGTGAGGTTCCAGGTGAGTCGATTTTGACAGCGAATGAGGCACACGGCCCTGGACACGGGCGTGTGCTAGGCCGTGTTCGGTCCAGATTGTACATTTCAGCCCCGAATCAAAGCCGTTCGTTTCCTTAGGTTGAGATCCAACGGCTGGGAGTTGTTCCTGAGAGGATATACCCGTGAGTTGACTTAGAAAACCTCACTTTTCTTCACATGTTCTCTTTCTAAATCCTTGGAAAGAGGAGAGCTAAGGCAAGAAGAAGAAGAGCTAGATCCGCCATTGGAGGAGCTTCGGAGCTCCGAATCGCAAGCCGACTCCGGATCCACGGAGGCAACGCTAGTGCGGTGATTTCTATCCGATTATTTTTCGATGGCGCCAAAGAGGAACTCAAGGGTAACGATCCTCAACTTGAGCATGAATAACTCTCTTTCTTTGCATAGGAAGCCCGCTCTCGCGAGTTTGCGGAGAGTTGGAGGCGTTCCTTTGGGTAGATATGTGAAGTCTCCGTTGTTTAGAGTCTGTATGCGAGAACGGACATAGGCATGATGTGTGAAGCCTACCCGGACATGTTGGTCTGGATCGGTGATGTTGCATTGCATAAGGCCGGAGAAAACTCCGTGCTATTGGTTGTTTTTCGGGTTTTCTACGCGGTAGATTGCAGCAGGGAGCCTTGGGGACTAACCCAAAGGTGCACCCGAAAAACTGGGCGGACACGAGGTCTTGCCAACTTGGTGGTCTGAGAGCCAGCTTGAACATAACAGGGTTATGTGATTTGTGTTAGAATGGGACTCGGTGGAAGTTTGACCCGCGCAAATGGCTTAAATTGTCGTTGCGATATGAGCACGGGTTAGATGGAACCGTACCCGCTCTATGTCGTTCGGGTTAGAGAGACCTAAAGTTACATGGCACTCGCCGTTGGCATAGATGTGAGTCTTCGGCGGTCTATGGCTTAAATTGACATGACCCATGCCAGGAAGACAAATTGCTCATAGGATTGGCCGTCAGTTGGCGGTGGTGAGTCCGGAATGTTGGTGGCTTAAATTGACGCGACATAGACCGGTTCACCGAGAATGTGCCCTGAGTGCACGGGGCGTGTGGCCGTGCGAGCCAACGCCTGTGATGAAATGTCTATGGTTATATAAATTGCTCGCTTATGCTAATGAAATGCAGGGAAGGAGCATCGCCGCCCCGAGTTGGGGGCGGGATCGTTATAATTTGGTCAGCATTGCTGACCGTTGCATTGTTTTGCCACCGTGCGGTGGTTTGTTGCTTGCAGGTGCAGCTGGACCAAGCGGTCAATAGCGGGCTAAAGCCCTTTTTGCGAAGCCGGCCCTCGAAGGCTCGAATGGAAATGTTTATTGCTTTATTCATGTATGACCGGCCTGCGTGCCATGGTTTGTAAATCATGTAACAGTCAAGTGAAACATTTTGTAAGGCCTTAAGGCTTGTTTTGAGTATTTTGTAATAACATTCCTTTTGGAATTAGTGGACATTCATGCTTGTTGCTGGGTTCTTGTTGTACAACTCTTAAACTGCTTCCGCTAGAATGCTCTGTGTAGGACGTTGAGATTGGTTGGATGGTTTCCATAAGTAACCACCCGGTCTGTCTGTGGTATATGGCGTCGGGCCCCGGCCGGACCTACTGCTATATGCTATGCGACGGATAGGGGGTGTTACATGTCACATCAGGAGTAATAGGACCTAGACCGAAGTAAGTGAACAGTAATTGAGCTCGCGTAAGTTGCTGCGGTCTGGACTTTGGTGTCCGCGCGGATAGAGAGTTGACCCGGTTGTACTGTGCAGGTTGTGCGGATAGCGCTGGAAAGCCAGGACTTGGCTCTGATTGCGGTCAGGGACAGTGCAGACTCTGCGGTTAAGCAACATGCGGTAAACAGCAGGTCACGGATAGCGACCAGACGGTCTTCTCTTTAGCAACTTGGTTTGGGGTTCAGGAAGTCGCCTGCTTCAGGCGGACTGTTCCATTCGGTGACGCAGCTTGTGCGGTCTGGCGGCTAGGCGACCTCGCGGTCAGGCGGCTTGCAGATCGGCGGTGAAGAACTAAGCAGGGGTGAGTCCGCGCGGCTTGGGTTGCGGTCTGGCGACCTGGCGGACTGAGCGGACTCCACAGCAGTAGGTCGGCGGCTTGTTGAGTGAGTCCGCGCGGCTTGTTTTTTGTTCTTGTCTTTGTAACTGTCTCTGCTTTCCCGGTGTTGGGATTTGGTGAAGCATGTCTCGCCATGTATGTCTCGCCTTGTAAAGAAGTTTGCTCTTGATCAATAAAGAAGCTTGTGCTGCATGTGTTGCTGGTTGTTACTGCTTTGTTGAGATAATCCCTGCTAACTCCACGATCCGGGAAAACTTTCAACATTATAAGTGGGCGTATCCTCCTTCGGTTTGTTGAGTTTTCAACAGGGTATCCAAGGGGGCGTCTGCGGGTTGTTGAATTTTAACATGGTATCAGAGGGAGGTTGTTGGAGTGGTCAAGCAGTTCTCAATGGAAGTAGTTGCTCTTCTGTAGAGGAAACCAGTGGTAGAACCATGACAGTGGAGGATGCAAGTTATCTTGGAATTGATCTTCTTACAGAGACGAACTGTGAACGGTGGAAGTCCTGTATGAAGAGCTTTCTTCTTGGCAAGGACCTTTGGGAGGTTGTATGCGGAGCAGGAAGACAAGAGGATACTGCTGGAAATGCTGAGTCGATGAGAGCTTGGAAGGAGGCAAATGCGAAAGCGGAGTCTATTCTCAAGCAGGTGATCTCATCGGAGCTCTTGGACCACATCAGTGGATGTCGGTCAGCTGCGGAGGTCTGGACTTCCCTTGATGGGTTGTTCAGGAAGGAGGTGAAGGTTGATGCTGACGATGGTCCCTCTACTTCGTATCAGGAAGAAAGGAGTGTTTCTCCTAGGCGTGATAGGAAGAGGAAGGAAGGACCAAGGTGTTATAAATGCAAGCAGCAAGGTCATCTTCGGAAGGAGTGCAAGGTTGTCTTGCTCTCGGCGAACGTAGCTCATGTAGGGAGGAAGGAGAAGAACGTGGTTGGGATATCAACTAGTTCTGGAGCTGATCGGATGAATGTCAGTGATAGTGCAGCTATCTGGCATGAAAGACTGGGGCATGTAGGGATGGACAAGCTGAAAGCAATGGCGGAAAGAAGACTCGTAAGAGGCTTGCCTAGATTGTCATCCTATGGCGATGGTCGGGGGTGTGCGGGATGTCAGGAAAGTGGAGCCTATCGCGTCATGGTTGACAAAGCACAATCCAGATGTAATGCACCATTGGCGGTTGTCCATTGTGCTCTGGTGGGACCGACCGTCACGGCCAGTCTTGGAGGCAGCAGGTTCATGCTGATATTGGTTGATGACTACTCTAGGTATACTTGGGTATACTTTATGAAGAAGAAGTCCAACATGGTACGCTTGTTTGTGGAGTTCAAGAAGCTTGTGGAAGGCCAGCTTGGCCGAAGGATCAAGGTGTTGAGGACAAGTATCGGTGGTGAGTTTGGCTCAACCGAGTTCTCACGCTTTTGCAGGAAGCAAGGGATCCGGATGGAGCTTTCTTGTGGACATACTTCACAACAAGGCAGTATTGCAGCTCGGATGGTCCGTTGGTTAACGACGACCTGCAAGTGTTGGCTTCAGAGTAAAGGCGTTCCGAAGGCTCTTTGGGCGGAAGGGATGGCCTGTGCTGCTCATGTCATCAACCGGATGCCTCTTAGTCCGATCATAATGAAGACTCCTTATGAGCTGATGTTCGGAGTAAAGCCCTCAGTGAAGCACCTTCGGGTGTTTGGATCTACCTGCTATTTACATTCTCCGGGTGCTCTCAAGACAAAGCTAGTCTTTGTTGGGTATGATGAGCAGAGAAGAAGATGGAGGTGTATGGATCCTGCGACGAAGAAACTCATAGTGTCGAGAGACATTGTTTTCGATGAGTTGATGCCGTATTGGGGTAGCTCTTATGTGGAGCTAGAGATAAGCAGGTCAGTTGGTGGGCTGAAGGAGGCTGCTACTAAGGAAGTGGAGTTGCCTGAGTCACCAGGTGCTCCAGGTTATTCTAGCTCCGGGGCAAAGGAGTCAGAGTCGGTAAGAAGGGGGAGCAAAGCTCCAGGAACTTCAGACTCGAAGGCGGAGGCTTCCGGTTCAGGAAGCAGGGGGAGCGATGTTCCAGGTAGTTCTTGTTCAAGAGGGGAGTCTTCTGGTTCAGGTAGCAAGGGGAGTGTTTGTAACAGCCCGGCCCATGGCACTCAGAGGCTGCGCACAGCATGGCCCAAGCTCCGGCACTGCTACAGGGCTGCAGCCCAATACACCCCAACGCCTCCCCGGCCTGTTTCTCAGCACGGCGCGTTGTTGGCGCTAGGTATCGAACCCGCAACCCTTGATAGATCACTCTTCCAACAGTGACCATCACCAGCTGAGTTGCAGCTCAGTTGGTGATGGTCACTGTTGGAAGAGTGATCTATCAAGGGTTATGGGTTCGATACCTAGCGCCAACAACGCGCCGTGCTGAGAAACAGGTCGGGGAGGCGTTGGGGTGTATTGGGCTGCAGCCCTGTAGCAGTGCCGGAGCTTGGGCCATGCTGTGCGCAGCCTCTGAGTGCCATGGGCCGGGCTGTTACATAAAAAGTGCACTTTTTATGTAACGGACTCAGAGGCTGCCGTACCCACGCATGGGCCGCACAGCTTGGACCGCTACAGGGTTGCAGCCCAATACACCCCAACGACTCTCCGGCCTGTTTCTCAGCACGGTACGCTGTTGGCGCTAGGTATCGAACCCGCAACCCTTGATAAATCACTCTTCCAACAGTGACCATCACCAACTGAGCTGCAGCTCAGCTGGTGATGAGCACTGTTGGAAGAGTTGCTATCAAGGGTTGCGGGTTCGAAACCTAGCGCCAACAGCGTACCGTGCTGAGAAACAGGCCGGAGAGGCGTTGGGGTGTATTGGGCTGCAGCCCTGTAGCGGTCCAAGCTGTGCGGCCCATGCGTGGGTGCGGCAGCCTCTGAGTCCGTTACATAAAAAGTGCACTTTTTATGTAACGGACTCAGAGGCTGCCGCACCCACGCATGGGCCGCACAGCTTGGACCGCTACAGGGCTGCAGCCCAATACACCCCAACGCCTCTCCGGCCTGTTTCTCAGCACGGTACGCTGTTGGCGCTAGGTTTCGAACCCGCAACCCTTGATAGCAACTCTTCCAACAGTGCTCATCACCAGCTGAGCTGCAGCTCAGCGGGTGATGGTCACTGTTGGAAGAGTGATTTATCAAGGGTTGCGGGTTCGATACCTAGCGCCAACAACGCGCCTTGCTGAAAAACAGGCGGGAGAGGCGTTGGGGTGTATTGGGCTGCAGCCCTGTAGCAGTGCCGGAGCTTGGTCCATGCTGTGCGCAGCCTCTGAGTGCCATGGGCCGGGCTGTTACATAAAAAGTGCACTTTTTACATAAAAAGTGTCGGAGCTTGGAAGAGTTGCTATCAAGGGTTGCGGGTTCGAAACCTAGCGCCAACAGCGTACCGTGCTGAGAAACAGGCCGGAGAGGCGTTGGGGTGTATTGGGCTGCAGCCCTGTAGCGGTCCAAGCTGTGCGGCCCATGCGTGGGTGCGGCAGCCTCTGAGTCCGTTACAGTGTTGCTCCAGGTGCTTCTGGTTCCAGTAAGGAGGCGTCTTGTTCGGGAAGCAAGGGGAGCATTGTTCCGGGTTTGCCCAGGAACGGAGCTGGTTCAGAAGCAGCGGAGGTGGTTAGCCATGATCCGGTTCTTCGGAGATCGAAGAGGATCAGTAAGCCACCAGCTCGATATAGCGAAGGGAATACGGCGGACTTGGTCCCGTGTTTCTTTGTTAGCCCTCAGGTCGAGCAAAGTACTTCTAGCTGTGATGACCTCACTCGAATCAAGGAGGTGGTTGACACCAAGGCTGAAGAGGTGACTTCTCTCAGAGGCAACGAGGCTTGGACTTCAGTGTCCAAGGAAGTTGGTGATACTCCTGTGATGCAAGAGTGGAGGTTGAAGCTGAAGAAGGCAGAGGGAAGCATGACTCCTTTTTGGAGATGCTGGAGGGCTCCCTCATGGTACAAGATATGCGGGGCGAGTACTATGTCTTTGACATCTCTTCGTAGATGCTATCGGAAGGACCAGGTGCAAGGTTACGGGAGCTGCTGGAGTTATTCACCACTTCTCACTTCAAGGGGGAGTGTTGAATTCTGTGAAGTGAAAGTGGGTGAATGGAAGGCTTGGGAAACCTATCCGCGCGGACTACGCGGACAGGGTTGGCGGACTGCTAGGTCGGCAGGGATGTTGCAGGCGGTTTGCTCTGTGGCGGCCTGGGCGGTCTGTTCGCGCGGACTACGCGGACAACAGCAGCGGTCTGACAGGCCAGTGTATGCTCAGCAGGCGGTTGACTCCCAGGAAGTAACCGGGCGGATAGGAATGCTATCCGCAGAGTCCGGCATAAAGCGGACTGAAGAACTGGAGCTCGGCAGACCGGTTTGGCAGTTGCCTTGGTCTTGCTCTAGTGAAGCGGCAAGTGGAAGCCGCGGAGACCGCCGGTCAGCGCGGACAGAAACTGGAGGTCGCCCGGTATGGCGGGCTAGATCCAGTGTCCGCCAGTAAGTGCGGACTGGCCCTTGCGGCCAGTGGGCTGGACTTGGTGGGAATTGAACCAATTCCAGGTGCCTCGGTCTGGGGAGATCGCGCAGTGGAGCGCGGGCTGCATTCTCAGTCCGCCAAGCGTAGTAGAAGTGTTGTTGCCTTGTTTGCTAGCTTGGGGATATGCGGACTGGAGGATTGCTTGTGCAGGAGCGTGCGGACTGGAGCTGGTGTCCGCTGAGTCCGGGTTAGCCTTGTGATGAGGTTGACTCAGGAGTTGCGGACTGGAGTCTGCTGTTAGCGGACTGGATCGACGTGTCCGCTAAGTCCGGAGGTGCCTTGGCAATGAGGCAATGGACTTGGGATATGCGGACGAAAGCCGGGTGTCCGCTGAGTCCGGCAGGTGCCTTGATAGCGAGGCTGCGGGCTCGGGTTTTGCGGGCTGATGCCTTGTCCGCAGAATGGCGACACGGCTGTTGTGGAGTCCGGCTGTGGGGTCCTGGCTTGGTCTCTGGCGGCAAGGCGGGCTGGATATTGGAGTCCGGCCTTGGAGAAGCTGGGGCGGACTGGCTATCTGCACAGGAGCGGCGAACTGGAATGTGTGTCCGCGGGCTGGCGGACACACTAGTTCTTGCTGCAGGATGTGGCGGTGATCCTATCGGCTAGGGCAGTGATCATACTCATCATCGTGCCTATAAATAGGACTCATGTCACTTCAGGAGTTATAGGACCTAGACCGAAGTAAGTGAACAGTAATTGAGCTCGCATAAGTTGCTGCGGTCTGGACTTTGGTGTCCGCGCGGATAGAGAGTTGACCCGGTTGTGCTGTGCAGGTTGTGTGGATAGCGCTGGAAAGCCAGGACTTGGCTCTGATTGCGGTCAGGGACAGTGCGGACTCTGCGGTTAAGCAACATGCGGTAAACAGCAGGTCGCGGATAGCGACCAGACGGTCTTCTCTTTGGCAACTTGGTTCGGGGTTCAGGAAGTCGCCTGCTTCAGGCGGACTGTTCCATTCGGTGACGCAGCTTGTGCGGTCTGACGGCTAGGCGACCTCGCGGTCAGGAGGCTTGCAGATCGGCGGTGAAGAACTAAGCAGGGGTGAGTCCGCGCGGCTTGGGTTGCGGTCTGGCGACCTGGCGGACTGAGCGGACTCCACAGCAGTAGGTCGGCGGCTTGTTGAGTGAGTCCGCGCGGCTTGTTTTTTGTTCTTGTCTTTGTAACTGTCTCTGCTTTCCCGGTGTTGGGTTTTGGTGAAGCATGTCTCGCCATGTATGTCTCGCCTTGTAAAGAAGTTTGCTCTTGATCAATAAAGAAGCTTGTGCTGCATGTGTTGTTGGTTGTTACTGCTTTGTTGAGATAATCCCTGCTAACTCCACGATCCGGGAAAACTTTTAACATTATAAGTGGGTGTATCCTCCTTCGGTTTGTTGAGTTTTCAACAGGGTATCCAAGGGGGCGTCTGCGGGTTGTTGAATTTTAACAGAGTGTCCCAGTGCGTTTCTTTCCATCAGTTTGTATTTTGATCTATAGCTCCAAAGAGGACTCCAATGATAACGATCTTCCTCCTTGGACATGTTAAATCCTTTATTTTGGCGTGTGAGGGTAAACGCTCCATGAGCACGTGGAAGCGATTCTCCCGACGTGTTGATCAGTTATATCTCTGTTATCTTTGCATTTAAAATCCAGAATCTAAGTACGGAATAGACATGTTGTATGAAGCCTATCTGGACAGGTTGGTCTGGTTTGGTGATGATTGTTTTGGTATGTCGGAGAAGACTCAGTGGTAAGCATGTAATTTACAGAGTC
The DNA here is from genome assembly GCA_039583875.1 of Platanthera guangdongensis. Lineage (NCBI taxonomy): Eukaryota > Viridiplantae > Streptophyta > Magnoliopsida > Asparagales > Orchidaceae > Platanthera > Platanthera guangdongensis. Next base: position 1,822,113 of record CM077156.1, read on the forward strand.
ACAGGGTGTAAGACCCCCCTTTTTTTTCTTTTTGGACACCGGGGTCGTAGGCCCAGAACCGCCGTTTTGCGGTGACTCATTCACGCCCTGAAGGGTCATCACCACAAAGCGCCGATTCTGCCGGCCGATTTCGATCACAGAAAAGTAGGACTATGAAGTAAATGCAAATTGCAGTCCACAGAGAATCACATGTCATAATAAATATAACTCCATGAAGGGAGTGTCCACAGAATAAAACATCAGAGTAGCAAAAATACGGGCTTATGCCCGGTACATCATATCCTCACTACAAAATCTCTCATGCGGAAGCAAAAGCTGAAAAACTACTCAAGGTCGAGACTCACGGTCCCGGCTGTATGAACTCCGGAGCTAGACTGCCCCACCTCCAAACGTACCGGTCTCTGGGGCTGCTCCTCCATGCTGGTCTCCATGATCCCCTAAATGATGCGGTTCGAAAACCGTTAGTCTAAAAGACTAAGTCCTATCATCCCCCGCCCCTTCCCCCACGGCTCCTAGGCACCGAGCGGAGAGGAAGAAAGGGGAGGACTTGAAGGTGGAGAATATCAAAAGCAGATGGCAGCGGTCCTATACTAGCAATTTCTATAGCAGGTAAGACAATAAGCTGAAATGTGAAAAGTAACCTTCACTTATGTGCAAACACATAAGCCAAGGGGTCTTCTGCGAGGCTCCCATCGTATAAAAAGTCTCATACCAATTTATACGTTGGGGTGTCGGTTATCAAACAGCAGTAAATATATATATCAAAATTAACCTTAATTTATAAACTTGCCCACACAAGCTTATAGACCAAGGGGTCGTTTTGCAGGTCCTAATGTATAAGCGTCCCATTCCACTTATACTTTAGGTGTCAGGGGTTAAATGAATCGATTATGCTATGACAAGCAAGTGAGTATGATGGACATGCAAGTGCAACGCACACACCCGACTCTGTGCACACAGACCTTTAGTTCCCCATTTCTGGAGCCATAACCTCCCAGGATACCTCCGTAGTGGCAGACGGAAGCGGTGGGTTGGGCCTCGCCCACCTCTAAACCAGTAAAGCACTACCGGTCAGACCTATCGTACGCCTCAACGCTTGGTGCACGAAGCGGACTCCTGCGTACTCTTGCCGGCTGGCGCACCGGACTTCTGTTGGCGAAGTGCTAACCACACTTGCCGAGTCAACGTATTGGCGTCGGTGCATCGACCCTCCAATACCGAAGACCCACCACCTTAATTTCCTTTCCTTTTTATGCACATGCAAATTAGCGTAATCAAGAACCGAGCCGAAGCTCCCCGGACCAACACGTCCGTCTCAAACAATCGAGCCGAAGCTCCCCGGACACAAAGTCCGCCTTTTAACCATCCGAGCCGAAGCTCCCAGCTAACTTCCGATGCTAACAGTGTTTGTGTAAGGTGCAACCCTAATTACTAAGTTACTCTTTTCAGCTTGTTAATACAGTTTACGTTAACCCAGGACTGCCCCCGGTATTCCCTGTGAAGGGCTCTCAAGGGGCACTAGGAACTGTGTTGGGATTACGCCCAGCGTTCCCTTTCGCAAGGTACTTAATTTGTTATTGGTTGATTCCCTTACCCATTACTTTCTCATATTCCGATATGCTAATCATAGGGTGATTTGACTCCAACTCTCCTAAGGTAGGACGATCTTTCGTCGGACCCGAACGCCTATAAACCCTAGACAAGACCACACCCTACTCACTCATCTTCCATAGATGCAGCCCATTCCCCTTATCCTTCCAGCAAACCATCAAGACTCATCATACGTGCCCTAATTCACATCCAAATGAATTCCTGCAGTTTTGCTATATGGAGACCACTTAAGCTACATGACCCGTAAAAAGGGAAGTACATGAAATACTCATTCAGTACCCTTATGATAATTATTAGAGGGCTAAAATGACATTTTAAGCATAAATCCAGAAATCCATAATTTTCCTATTTTGACTGATAATTAATTTATTTATTCTAGTATCCAAAAAGCCCAAGTTTAAACATGAAGTAGCATTTTCAGACCAGATAATGTTCCAATAAATTTATGGTAATTACAAAATGCATAATCAACCCTAAAGCCTAAGTATTCAAATTTTTCAGCAAGGTTTATGCCCTTAAATTAATTTCAAAGATATCCCATAAAAAGTCATTTTAAAAGATTTTACAGCAATTATACCTTCAAAAATTCAGAGGAAATTCAGGGATGATTATTATGGCCTACAAAGACCCTAGAAAAAGTTTCATAATTTATTATGTAAAAATAATGCAATACTTGATTTTCTCATGAAATATCAGGTTTATGGGTTAATGGACAAAGTATACTAATTAACCATCAAAAAATTCCACCAAAATTCCCACATGATACTATTGAGATAGAAACACTTTGTATCAAGTTTCATGATATTTAACTAAGTATTGGGCTCTTGTAAGAATTATTTAGTATATAACCCAAGTAATGCGCTTGTGAAGTAGATGCCCTAACAATATACCCAAAAATTTTATCAAAATTCATACATGATTAGTATAGTCTAAAACTACCTCTGCCAATGTTTCATGCCCTTTAAATGGGCAGTGAGACCACAATAGCCAATTTAGTATTTAGGGCAAATCTATTGGTTACAAATGAAGTGCTACAAATATTGATCAAAACTCCTCAAGTAAATTACCAGAGGCTCAACATATCCTTATTCCCTCACTACCCAAATTTGGTTAAGTTTCAAGATGTTTAGCTAACTTAAACCTACACTATAAGTTTTAGGTCTTAAGCTAGGGTTAGGGTTTTGGGGACCCTACCTTTTTCAAAATTAGCTAATATTTTTAACATAGGGTTTTATATATCCTAGGAACCTCCTTGCAAAATTTGGTATTCATCCAAGGTGTTTAGGACTCATGCCCTTCACAAGGCAAAAAGGTCCCTCCTTAGGGTTTGGCCTAGGAACTTAGGGCAAATCTATTCCTCACTACCCCTTATTCCATGGGGATGTGATAAGTGTCATAACAAGTCAGTGGCCCAAATTTCAGCCTCTGTTGAGGTGATTTGGTCACTCAAAATCAGAAATGCACTTTTTGACCAAAATACCCTTATTAAGGTATAGTTAGGGTTGTGTCAATACCTACTCAAAACACATCCAAATTAGGTGAAACTTTATACAGATACATAACATGAGTCCAGGGACCCTTCACCAAAATTTGGGAGGGTTTGGAGGTCATTAGACCACTTAATTAATTTACCCTAGTATTATTAAAGAAAAGCAAACACTTTAGGTAAAGTGTCTCCAAAAAATCCCTATTTTGGACAGACCCTAGGTATTGTCATGCATGATCCTCTGTCCAAATTTCAGCCAATTTGGACAAGGGATGAATGGTGGGCATCCATTTGAATCTCAGGATAACCCTAGGTACAGGTCTCACCAAAATGGGTGCCCTGGTCCAACCAGAGGGCCAACTTGGTCCAAATCAATTTTGGATTACAGTAGACCCATAGGTCTCCAACTTTAATATTGCACGTTTTCCCACCATATGGCCCTAAGTATTTTTAATAATTAATGCAAAACAGCCCAGAAAATAGGACAGAAAATTCAGAAATCAAAACTAAATAAAAGAAATGATGCTGCACGAATCTTAAAACAAATCGTGGGGCTCCTGGTCATCTTCTTCCTCCAGCCAAGGGCCATGATTGACCGAACCTGGAGCTTATTCCAAGAGCATTTCCCGGCCACACGGCCACCTCCCTGGCCGGCCACCACCGCCACCACCTTCGTTGAGGTGGGGGATATCGCCGGGCGGCGGCACGGCCGCCGGAGGGGTGGTTTTCGGCGAACCTGGCTGTTGAAGTTGGTGACCGGGCGGCCTGGCGGTTTGTCTTGGCGGATTGAAGACCGCGCGGTCTGGCGGTCTGTCTCAGCCGGCTTGGAGACCGGGCGGTCTGGCGGTCTACCCTGGCAGTCTCGCTTCCTCTCTGGTGGTAGCCGTGTGGTTAGCCCTGTTGTCTAACCGCGCGGTTTGTGTGGTTTGTCTTGTATAGTCCGCTTAGTCCTGTAATTTTTAGTCTCACATCTCTTATTTGTATTCTCTCATCTCTCCTCCATTCTATATAAGAGAGGGCATACCTTTGTAATAGATATCTTTTTTGGATAATAAAATTTCAATTATTCAAAAGTTTATTCGCTTGTTCTCTCATTTTCGCTACTTTTTTAACATGATATCAGAGCACACGGTCATTTCCTCCTGATTCTGTGCGCTCTCTGTTGTTTGCGCCTTGTTTTCTGTGTTCTGCGACTTATCTCGCGGCTTGCCTTCTCTTCTGTCCGCGCGGCTTGTTTCTATCCGCGCGGCTTGTTTCTGTTCGCTGCCCTGTTCGCGCGGCTTGCTTCTTCTTCGTTCTCTTCTCCTACTGCTATTCTTCGCAGCGACCTGTTTCCTTGTCGCCGCGCTCCTTGTTCTTTCTTGCCTCTCCGACTTCCTAGTCGTTGCGGCCTGTCTCTGTCCGCGTGACTTGTCTCTACCCGTTGCGGACTTCTTCTCCCTGTCCGCTTCTGCTTTCCCCATATCCGCTTGTCTCTGTACTCGCGGTTTGCTGCTGTGATCTGCCTGACCGTGCGGGTTGTTCCTGTCTCACCCGCATCTTGGTCGCGGTCACCTGCTCTTCTCTTCTCTTCTGTTCACTCGGCCTTCTCAGTCCGCGCGACCTCTTCCCCGCTGGGCCTTTGCCTGCTTTTTAGCCGCTTGATTCTCCGTCTGCCCGCGCGACCTGTCCGCGCGTCTTGCCCCTTCTTTTTCGCGACCGTTTTCGCGATCTCCTCTATTCGCTGTGCTCTACTTCTTGTTGCCTTCTACCCGCTCCTGCTTGCTAGTCTCCCCAGCCTCATCTTTGGCCGTGCGACTTATTCTCCTCTGTTCGCCTGACTTTTTCAGGCCGTGCGACTTCTTTCCCTCTACTTTGCTCGGCTTCTTGGTAGCGGCCTTCCTAGCCGCCCGACCTGTTTTCTGTTCGCCCGGCTTGGTTCTCTTTTCTCTTCTCGCGGCTTGTTCTTCTCGTCGCGGTTTGCTCCTCTCTTGCTTCCATGGCTTTCCTCTCCTCCAGCCTGTCCGCCTTCGTGGTCACCTCTTCTGGTAGTGCTCATGTTGTGACTCGCGGACGATGGCTCATCGACTCTAGTGCAACAAATCATATGACAGGCAACCCTCAATGTTTCTCTCTTCTTGACACACAGGCTCAGTTGCCCCCGGTCATTGTTGCTGATGGCTCTCCCTCCCCGGTCCATGGGACGGGCATGGTTCAAGTCACTCCATCTCTCTGCTTGGCTGATACCCTCTATGTGCCCAAGTTTCCGTGCAATTTATTATCGGTTACTTCTTTATGCAAGCAACTACGGTGTTCTGTCATATTCACCCCTACCTCTTGTGCTTTTCAGGATCCGGACTCCCAACGGACGATTGCTACCGGGACTGAGAGTGGTGACCTCTACTTTCTCGACGACGTTTCTGCTCTATCCGCCTTCTCCTCCTCCTCTACAGATCTTCTCCAATGGCATCTTCGCCTTGGACATGCTCCTCCCCGAATTCTACGACAGCTCCTGCCGCACCTTCCTCCTCATCATCCTCCTCTAAACTGTGATGCATGTCAACTTGGCAAACATCACCGCTCCTCCTTCCCACTAACGCAAAGTCGGGGCTCTTCCCATCCGTTCGACCTCGTTCACTCTGACATATGGGGTCCCGCTCCTAACCTCACCATCGGTCGGGGTAGTTCCTATTTTGTCACCTTCATTGATGATTTCTCTCGATGTACGTGGGTATATCTTCTCAAAGATCGCTCCGAGCTGTTCTCTGTTTGGACCTCCTTTTATTCTATGGTTAAAACTCAGTTTGCTACGTCTATTAAACTCCTTCGTTCTGACAATGCTAAGGAGTATCTTAGCCACGACTTCTCCTCCTTTTGTACTCACCATGGTGTTATTCGTCAAACCAGTTGTGTCTACACCTCACAACAAAATGGGGTGGCGGAACGCAAAAACCGTCACCTCCTTGATGTCGCTCGCACTATGATGACTCAAATGCATGTTCCTCGCTCCTATTGGGGCTATGCTGTCCTCCTCTCTTGTTATCTCATCAATCGCCTTCCCTCCACCGTTCTCCACGGTGCTACCCCCTTCTCCATTCTTTATCCGGACAAGGATCCCTTTCCTCTTCCTCTGCACATCTTTGGGTGCACCGCTTTTGTGCACTCTCCCGCTGCCACCCGTGATAAACTCTCACCACGTGCCACCAAATGTGTCTTTCTGGGCTACTCTCCCACTCAGAAAGGATATTGTTGCTTTGACCCTGTTACCCGCAAGCAATTTGTCTCTGCGGATGTCACCTTCTTTGCCAATGCATCTTACTTCTCTCCCGCTTCCTCTTCTACTCCTCCTGCTCCTACTTCTTCTACTAACCCATCCATTCCCTCTGCTCTCACTGATGTTCCGCCCTCTCCACCCACTCCACCGTCTTCCTCATCCTCCTCATCTCCACCCTCTACTCCGCTTTCTCCCTCCACTCCGCTGTCATCTCTCTCTACTCCCGGGCCAGCTCTCTCCACCACGGATACTCCGGATACTGAGGCACCTACTGACCTGGATCTCCCTATTGCTCTTCGCAAAGGGGTTCGGGCATGTACCCACCATCCGCTTGCTGCAGTTATTTCCTACGATCGTCTTACCCCTGCTCGCCGAGCTTTTGCACTGGCTATCTCGGCCACTGCCACCCCCCGTTCCTACCAGGAGGCCCTTACTATTCCTCACTAGAAAGTTGCCATGGATGAGGAGATTGCTACTCTCACTGAACGGGGTACCTGAACCCTTGTTCCGCCTCCTTTCGGCACAGATGTTGTTGGTTGTCGCTGGGTCTTCGTGGTGAAGTTTCTCCGGGATGGCAGTGTGGATCGTTATAAGGCTCGCCTGGTTGCCAAGGGTTTTACCCAAACTTATGGGATTGATTACTTTGACACTTTCTCTCCCGTGGCTCGCCTCAGCACTATTCGGGTTCTTCTCTCTGTGGCTGTCAACAGGGATTGACCCATCTCGCAGCTAGATGTTAAGAATGCCTTCCTCTATGGTGATCTGCAGGAAGATGTTTACATGGAGCAACCTCCTGGGTATGTTGCTCAGGGGGATACACGGGTATGCCGGCTAAAGAAGGCTATTTATGGCCTCAAGCAGAGTCCTCGTGCCTGGTTTGACAAGTTCAGTGGCATTGTTGCGGCCATTGGTTTTACACGAAGCTCAGCAGATCACTCCTTGTTTGTTCGGAAAACCGTCTCTGGTCTTGTTGTTCTTGCGGTTTATGTTGATGACATTCTTCTTACTGACGATGACCAGGATGGGGTATTGATGACCAAGAAACACCTTCGTCAATATCTGGTTACAAAGGATATGGGCTCCCCGAAATACTTTTTGGGGATTGAAATCTCTAGAAAGCCCAACTCCATGGTCCTTTCACAATGGAAGTATGCTCTTGATCTTTTAAAGGAGGCAGGACTCACTGGTGCTAAACCTGCACGTTGTCCTATGACTGCTAAAGAAGATAAAACTTGGACAGATGACTCACCTCTTCTCTCTGATCTTACGAGATACCGGCATCTGGTGGGCAAGCTCATATATCTCACGGTAACCAGACCCGACATCTCTTATGCTGTTGGCAAGGTGAGCCAGTTCATGCAAGCTCCGAGGGAGTGTCATCTACAATCTGCTCTGAGGATATTAGAGTATATTAAAGCTGCTCCAGGGAAAGGACTCCTATTTCAGAAGAATGGTCACCTAAGGGTTGAAGCTTACTCTGATTCAAGCTATGCGGATGACAAAGGGGACCGCAAATCGACTTCAGGTTTCTGCACATTTGTTGGAGGCAATCTTGTGAGTTGGAAGAGCAAGAAACAGTCTGTCGTTTACAGGTCTAGTGCAGAGGCGGAATATCGTAGCATGGCATCGACTACATGTGAGTTGAAGTGGTTGAGGGCTCTCATGCTTGACTTAGGAGAGGTTTACAACTATCCTCTTCCTATGTTCTGTGACAATAAGATCGCGATACACATTTCCAAAAATTCGGTCTTTCATGAGAGAACAAAACACATAGAAGTCGACTGTCATTTTATTCGGGAAGAAATATTGAAGAAACAGATTTGCACTCCATTTGTCACGTCCGACAACGAGTTGGCAGATGTCTTCACCAAGCCGGTGTCCGCTTCCTTTTTCCACATCTGCGACAAGCTGGGCATGATCGATATATATGCTCCAGCTTGAGGGGGAGTGTTGAAGTTGGTGACCGGGCAGCTTGGCGGTTTGTCTTGGCGGGTTGAAGACCGTGCGGTCTGGCGGTCTGTCTCAGCTGGCTTGGAGACCGGGCGGTCTGGCGGTCTACCCTGGCAGTCTCGCTTCCTCTCTGGTGGTAGCCGTGCAGTTAGCCCTGTTGTCTAACCGCGCGGTTTGTGCGGTTTGTCTTGTATAGTCCGCTTAGTCCTGTAATTTTTAGTCTCACATCTCTTATTTGTATTCTCTCATCTCTCCTTCATTCTATATAATGGAGGGCATACCTTTGGAATAGATATCTTTTTTGGATAATAAAATTTCAATTATTCAAAAGTTTATTCGCTTGTTCTCTCATTTTCGCTACTTTTTTAACACCGACCACCATTTTTTTTGGAAAAACCATGAAAATGAAAACTTGGATCGACTCAATTGAGTCCGATTCTTGTCCTAAACGATTCCTAAGATCTACCCACGGAAGAAGGAGTAGAGGAGGACTTTTAACCGAGCTTGTCGTCGTGTGTGGTGGTGGTGCGCCATGGCCGGTGGTGGAGCTTTCCGATGCTTGCAACTTCACTACCAAACCGCCCGGTTTCTTTAGGTGAAGGGTGGAAACGATTTCTATTGGCCCATGAAAGCTTTTAAAAGCATCAAATGGGGGAGAGGGAAGGTCATGGCTTCAAAGCCATTAATGACCATGAAAGGGAATTTCGGTTTTGGAGAAAATCCATGGAAATTCATCTCCCCTTTGTCCCAATTCATCTGGAAACTCCTCAAAACTGATAGGGGAGATGAATACTAATTAATTGGTGAAGAATGGAGGGGTGATTCACCTTCTCCACCATGAATGACCTTCTCTTTCTTCTTTCTCTCTCTTCCCTATTGGAGGAATTGATTTCAGCCACCTTGAATGGCTGGCCATGGCTATTAAACTCCTCAAAACTGATGAGGGGGAATTTATTCAGCCTTTGGAATCAATTGGAGAGGCCCTTGATCTCCCTTGGCCATGAATGACCTCTTTTCTCACTTTCTCTCTCCTCCATTAGAGAGAAAAAAGGAGCTTTCTCTCTCATACTCACCATGGCCGAATTTTGATCTCTCCTCCAGCCTATTGGCAGCCCCCTAACTCATGTTAATAATACAATGAGGTTAGCCCAAGTGGGGGAAATGAGTTTGAGCTTGGGTTAGCCCATTTAGGCTAATTTGACCTAACACTAGAATAGAGTTGACCTTGGTCAACATGACCATTTGAGTTGACCCCAATGGGTCCTTGGTGACCCATTGGACTCCCTTAAGGTCTAAGAAGACTTGAGTAGGGTTGGTTGGGCATCTTGGGGGTCACATGCCCCTTGATAAGGACACTTTGACCATTTTAGGGCTAGAGTTGACTTGGGTCAACATAACCATTTGGGTTGACCCCATTGGGTCCTTGGTGACCCATTGACCTCACTTTAGGGTTAGGAGGGCATAGGTGGGGTCCTCTAGGATAGGAGCAGGTCACTTGACCCTAAGTAGGCTAGTTTGACCCATTTAGGGCTAGGGTTGACCTTGGTCAACTGAGCCTCTTTGGTTGACCCTAATAGGTCCTCATGGCTCTAATGGGCCTCCCAAGGTATTAGGGGTGTTGTGGTAGAGTCTTGGGGTTAAGGTGTAGCCCATGGTGATCCTAAATCATTGCCCAGAGTTCTACTATTTGCAGACCATGATGATCTTCGACATTTTGTCCCCTATCTCTTGGCCCATTTCTGACTTCCTAGGGTTTTGTCATGACCTAGTCATGGCCAAAACCACTCTTAGGGGTCTAGTTGGAAATAAGATGTTACAAATCCCAATAAACAAAACAAAGATTTCGTCCCCGAAATCAAGGTTGAGCCTACGGGACTTACTACCAAAGAAAAGAACCTTGTAACATCCCATCATGACGCCTTGTTTGCTAAATTAGGTTTAAAGGAAAACCTAGATCTATGACCATTTCACCCAATTGGCAAACCAAGATCCCAATAAATAAGGATAAGCCCCCAATAAATAAAAGATAAGCCTCTATCTGCCTAGAGCAGCCCTTAGTAGTTTAAGTAGGGAAAATAATTAAAACCTCTTGAGGGGTGTGTGAGGTATACCTGACGGAACAGCTCTGGGTATCTTTGTCGCATCAGGTCCTGCGGCTCCCAGGTAGGCTCCTCCTGGCCGCGGTTCCTCCACAGGACCTTGACTAGTGGGACCTTCTTGCGTCGCAAGACCCGTACTCCTCGGTCGTCGATCCCCACCGGCTCCAAACGAACAGACCGGTCTGAAGCTACTGACCCTTCAGTGGTCAAAATCTACTGCTCCAGAGCCCTCCTCAGTGAAGAAATGTGGAAGACGTCGTGCAGAGCTGCCAGCTCTGGTGGCAACTCCAGCCTGTAGGCTAGGGGCCCGATTCGCTCCAGGATCCTGTAAGGGCTCATGTACCTCGGCTGAGCTTCTTCCTCTGACCACGCACCCGTGAAACTTCATGCATGGGATGGATCTTCAAAAACACTCGGTCTCCCACCTGAAACTCCACCTGATGATGTCGGGCGTCATAGTACTTTGCCTGTCTGCTCTGTGTCTCTAGCATCCTGTCTCTGATCAGCCTCACCTGAGCCTCGGTATCTTCAACAAAATCTGATCCCAACACCTTCGGATTCTCGTCCTGAATCGATGAAAGCGGAGTCCTACATCTCCTTCCGTACAAGGGTGGAGAGTTGTGTTGAATGTTGACCGAGAGCCCAGATAAGCCTGGACTGATCTTCTATCCTTGGACGTACACTATCCATCTTGATTCAACACGATCATCTTGAGCACACCATTATAATGATCAACTACTCACAAAACTTATGAAACACCTACAGACGTTTTCTTTTGGGTCAGGGTGACCCTAGATATCTCGGCAAGTCTATCGTTGATGTTTCATTTATAATTATGCCCGGAGTGCGGATGAGAATCGTGTATATGAAAATCCCTAATTGTATCCTCGAACTTCCACTCTAACCGGGCGGTGACTGTAATAGTTTCCCAAAAGTTCTTGCACTTAACCTTCATCGGGAGACGGACCTCACTGTGCATCACAAAATCCATGACGCCCTTCTTCACTCTAGGGAGATACACATTCCGAGATACACCAAACTTCCGATGATTAATTTTTCTCGCTTATACGGGTAGACAACGACTCTATAAAATCCCCACTTCGCAATCAGATTCATGACGCAAACTTTTCTAGATGAGATCTAAGGGAAACCCAAGTCAGTAACTAATTTGCCCAATAAACAAAAGACACGCCCCCAATAAACAAAAGATAAGCCTTTACCTGTCTTGGGCTGAGTATCTTTGATATTACCATGTTATATCTGTCCTAGCTGGGTGCACAATCCTTAGGGCATCAATCTTTGACTTGGGGTTCCAACCTGAATCTGTTGATATACTTCATATTTTAAACCCTCTGAGTCATATTTACGACAACCTTATCCGGGTCAAAATATTCCCAATCCCAACTAGGTCTCTTCCGAACTGAATTCCTATCCGACCTTCAGTGTTTGTCGTGATGGTGGTCTCCAGGTAATCTTGTTACTGGCATGAGGGTTGAGACTATGTATCTTCTACCATTCTGCTAATGGATTATTGGTCTCAATTCTCTTTAAAGCAGTCCTTCCGACTTGAGTAATCCTTGATAGGGACTGTAGGGCTACCTGAGTTTATGGCTTAGGTAGTCATTCTCATGTTATACTCCTCCTTTATTCTCTTTAGGTATCTCCTTAGCTTAACCAAGTTCATACCCAAAGTATATTTCAAACTAGGGCATACTATAAGTTATCATGGTTAGTCATGTCTCCTAGTGGGTTGAGTCTAACTCATTGACTAAAGAATTATAAGGTGAGACCTTCGTATCCTAAAGTGCTCCCTGCTGGGGGCAGGGTTTGCCGCAGGCTACAAAGAAGGATTCCAATTGTTAGATAGCGTACAAATGGAAAGAATGGACAAGATAAAGTGGACTTTTAAATGTGATTTCCCTTATGGGTACACCACTGCTTCCGCTGCTTAGTTTGTCCCCAAACTAAACTCGTGCGGGGGTGACCCAGGGTTGTGGACTGCTACTTTTCGATCGAGGTCTCCTCGGATACCACTTGTAAGACCCCCCCTTTTTTTTCTTTTTGGACACCGGGGTCTTAGGCCCAGAACCGCCGTTTTGCGGTGACTCCTTCACGCCCTGAAGGGTCATCACCACAAAGCGCCGATTCTGCCGGCCGATTTCGATCACAGAAAAGTAGGACTATGAAGTAAATGCAAATTGCAGTCCACAGAGAATCACATGTCATAATAAATATAACTCCACGAAGGGAGTGTCCACAGAATAAAACATCAGAGTAGCAAAAATACGGGCTTATGCCCGGTACATCATATCCTCACTACAAAATCTCTCATGCGGAAGCAAAAGCTGAAAAACTACTCAAGGTCGAGACTCACGGTCCCGGCTGTATGAACTCCGGAGCTAGACTACCCCACCTCCAAACACACCGGTCTCTGGGGCTGCTCCTCCATGCTGGTCTCCACGATCTCCTAAATGATGTGGTTCGAAAACCGTTAGTCTAAAAGACTAAGTCCTATCATCCCCCGCCCCTTCCCCCACGGCTCCTAGGCACCGAGCGGAGAGGAAGAAAGGGGAGGACTTGAAGGTGGAGAATATCAAAAGCAGATGGCAGCGGTCCTATACTAGCAATTTCTATAGCAGGTAAGACAATAAACTGAAATGTAAAAAGTAACCTTCACTTATGTGCAAACACATAAGCCAAGGGGTCTTCTGCGAGGCTCCCATCATATAAAAAGTCTCATACCAATTTATACGTTGGGGTGTCGGTTATCAAACAGCAGTAAATATATATATCAAAATTAACCTTAATTTATAAACTTGCCCACACAAGCTTATAGACCAAGGGGTCGTTTTGCAGGTCCTAATGTATAAGCGTCACATTCCACTTATACTTTAGGTGTCAGGGTTTAAATGAATCGATTATGCTATGACAAGCAAGTGGGTATGATGGACATGCAAGTGCAACGCACACACCCGACTCTGTGCACACAGACCTTTAGTTCCCCCTTTCTAGAGCCGTAACCTCCCAGGATACCTCCGTAGTGGCAGACGGAAGCGGTGGGTTGGGCCTCGCCCACCTCTAAACCAGTAAAGCACTACCGGTCAGACCTATCGTACGCCTCAACGCTTGGTGCACGAAGCGGACTCCTGCGTACTCTTGCCGGCTGGCGCACCGGACTACTGTTGGCGAAGTGCTAACCACACTTGCCGAGTCAACGTATTGGCGTCCGTGCATCGACCCTCCAATACCGAAGACCCACCACCTTAATTTCCTTTCCTTTTTATGCACATGCAAATTAGCGTAATCAAGAACCGAGCCGAAGCTCCCCGGACCAACACGTCCGTCTCAAACAATCGAGCCGAAGCTCCCCGGACCCAAAGTCCGCCTTTTAACCATCCGAGCCGAAGCTCCCAGCTAACTTCCGATGCTAACAGTGTTTGTGTAAGGTGCAACCCTAATTACTAAGTTACTCTTTTCAGCTTGTTAATACAGTTTACGTTAACCAGGACTGCCCCCGGTATTCCCTGTGAAGGGCTCTCAAGGGGCACTAGGAACTGTGTTGGGATTACGCCTAGCGTTCCCTTTCGCAAGGTACTTAATTTGTTATTGGTTGATTCCCTTACCCATTACTTTCTCATATTCCGATATGCTAATCCTAGGGTGATTTGACTTCAACTCTCCTAGGGTAGGACGATCTTTCGTCGGACCCAAACGCCTATAAATCCTAGACAAGACCACACCCTACTCACTCATCTTCCATAGATGCAGCCCATTCCCCTTATCCTTCCAGCAAACCATCAAGACCCATCATACGTGCCCTAATTCACATCCAAATGAATTCCTACAGTTTTGCTATATGCAGACCACTTAAGCTACATGACCCGTAAAAAGGGAAGTACATGAAATACTCATCCAGTACCCTTATGATAATTATTAGAGGGCTAAAATGACATTTGAAGCATAAATCCAGAAATCTATAATTTTCCTATTTTGACTGATAATTAATTTATTTATTCTAGTATCCAAAAAGCCCAAGTTTAAACATGAAGTAGCATTTTCAGACTAGATAATGTTCCAATAAATTTATGGTAATTACAAAATGCATAATCAACCCTAAAGCCTAAGTATTCAAATTTTTCAGTAAGGTTTAGGCCCTTAAATTAATTTCAAAGATATCCCATAAAAAGTCATTTTAAAAGATTTTACAGCAATTATACCTCCAAAAATTCAGAGGAAATTCAGGGATGATTATTATGGCCTACAAAGACCCTAGAAAAAGTGTCATAATTTATTATGTAAAAATAAGACTATACTTGATTTTCTCATGAAATATCAGGTTTATGGGTTAATGGACAAAGTATACTAATTAACCATCCAAAAATTCCACCAAAATTCTCATATGATACTATTGAGCTAGAAACACTTTGTATCAAGTTTCATGATATTTAACTAGGTATTGGGCTCTTGCAAGAATTATTTAGTATATAACCCAAGTAATGCGCTTGTGAAGTAGATGCCCTAACAAGATACCCAAAAATTCTATCAAAATTCATACATGATTAGTATAGTCTAAAACTACCTCTGCCAATGTTTCATGCCCTTTAAATGGGCAGTGAGACCACAATAGCCAATTTAGTATTTAGGGCAAATATATTGGTTACAAATGAAGTGCTACAAATATTGATCAAAACTCTCCAACTAAATTACCAGAGGCTCAACATATCCTTATTCCCTCACTACCCAAATTTGGTTAAGTTTCAAGATATTTAGCTAACCTAAACCTACACTACAAGTTTTAGGTCCTAAGCTAATATTTTTAACAGAGGGTTTTATATATCCTAGGAACCTTCTTGCAAAATTTGGTGTTCATCCAAGGTGTTTAGGACTCATGCCCTTCACAAGGCAAAAAGGTCCCTCCTTATGGTTTGGCCTAGGAACTTAGGGCAAATCTATTCCTCACTACGCCATATTCCATGGGGAGGTGATAAGTGTCATAACAAGTCAGTGACCCAAATTTCAGCCTCTGTTGAGGTGATTTGGTCACTCAAAATCAGAAATGAACTTTTTGACCAAAATACCCTTACTAAGGTATAGTTAGGGTTGGGTCAATACCTACTCAAAACACATCCAAATTAGGTGAAACTTTATACATATACATAACATGAGTCCAGGGACCCTTCACCAAAATTTGGGAGGGTTTGGAGGTCATTAGACCACTTAATTAATTTACCCTAGTATTATTAAAGAAAAGCAAACACTTTAGGTAAAGTGTCTCCAAAAAATCCCTATTTTGGACAGACCCTAGGTATAGTCAAGCATGATCCTCTGTCCAAATTTCAGCCAATTTGGACAAGGGATGAATGGTGGGCATCCATTTGAATCTCAGGACAACCCTAGGTACAAGTCCCACCAAAATGGGTGCCCTGGTCCAACCAGAGGGCCAAATTGGTCCAAATTAATTTTGGATTATAGTAGACCCATATGTCTCCAACTTTAATATTGCACGTTTTCCCACCAGGTGGCCCTAAGTAGTTTTAATAATTAATGCAAAACAGCCCAGAAAATAGAACAGAAAATTCAGAAATCAAAACTAAATAAAAGAAATGATGCTGCACGAATCTTAAAGCAAATCGTGGGACTCCTGGTCATCTTCTTCCTCCAGCCAAGGGCCATGATTGGCCGAACCTGGAGCTTATTCCAAGAGCATTTCCCGGCCACACGGCCGCCTCCCTGACCGGCCACCACCGCCACCACCTTCGTTGAGGTGGGGGCTATCACCGGGCGGCGGCACGGCCGCCGGAGGGGTGGTTTCCGGCGAACCCGACCACCATTTTTTTTTGGAAAAACCATGAAAATGAAAACTTGGATCAGCTCAATTGAGTCCGATTCTTGTCCTAAACGATTCCTAAGATCTACCCACGGAAGAAGGAGTAGAGGAGGACTTTTAACCGAGCTTGTCGTCGTGTGTGGTGGTGGTGCGCCATGGCCGGTGGTGGAGCTTTCCGATGCTTGCAACTTCACTACCAAACCGCCCGATTTCTTTAGGTGAAGGGTGGAAACGATTTCTCTTGGCCCATGGAAGCTTTTAAAAGCATCAAATGTGGGAGAGAGAGGGTCGTGGCTTCAAAGCCATTAATGACCATGAAAGGGAATTTCGGTTTTGGAGAAAATCCATGAAAATTCACCTCCCCTTTGTCCCAATTCATCTGGAAACTCCTCAAAACTGATAGGGGAGATGAATACTAATTAATTGGTGAAGAATGGAGGGGTAATTCACCTTCCCCACCATGAATGACCTTCTCTTTCTTCTTTCTCTCTCTTCCCTATTGGAGGAATTGATTTCAGCCACCTTGAATGGCTGGCCATGACTATTAAACTCCTCAAAACTGATGAGGGGGAATTTATTCAGCCTTTGGAATCAATTGGAGAGGCCCTTGATCTCCCTTGGCCATGAATGGCCTCTTTTCTCACTTTCTCTCTCCTCCATTAGAGAGAAAAATGGAGCTTTCTCTCTCCTACTCACCATGGCCGAATTTTGATCTCTCCTCCAGCCTATTGGCAGCCCCCTAACTCATGTTAATAACACAATGAGGTTAGCCCAAGTGGGGGAAATGAGTTTGAGCTTGAGTTAGCCCATTTAGGCTAATTTGACCTAACACTAGAATAGAGTTGACCTTGGTCAACATGACCATTTGAGTTGACCCCAATGGGTCCTTGGTGACCCATTGGACTCCCTTAAGGTCTAAGAAGACTTGAGTAGGGTTGGTTGGGCATCTTGGGGGTCACATGCCCCTTGGTAAGGGCACTTTGACCATTTTAGGGCTAGAGTTGACTTGGGTCAACATAACCATTTAGGTTGACCCCATTGGGTCCTTGGTGACCCATTGACCTCACTTTAGGGTTAGGAGGGCATAGGTGGGGTCCTCTAGGATAGGAGCAGGTCACTTGACCCTAAGTAGGCTAGTTTGACCCATTTAGGGTTAGGGTTGACCTTGGTCAACGGAGCCTCTTTGGTTGACCCTAATAGGTCCTCATGGCTCTAATGGGCCTCCCAAGGTATTAGGGGTGTTGTGGGAGAGTCTTGGGGTTAAGGTGTAGCCCATGGTCATCCTAAACCATTGCCTAGAGTTCTACTATTTGCAGACCATGATGATCTTCCACATTTTGTCCCCTATCTCTTGGCCCATTTCTGGCTTCCTAGGGTTTTGTCATGACCTAGTCATTGCCAAAACCACTCTTAGGGGTCGAGTTGGAAATGAGATATTACACAGGGTATGCAAGTTGCCGTAGTGAGGGTACTGAAGTAGGTCTCCAGGAAAGCACCCGTTTTGGGGAAGAAACAATAGTCTGTCCCCTACCGCCGGCAGTAGCTCTCAGTGAGCAATGATTGTGAGGCTTGTCCCTTGGAGATTGAGGGGGGGGGGCATTGTGTTGAGCTGAGAGACTGTAGGACCTAGTTTTGGTGGTCGTGAGTGTCAGCCTTGGAACATACATGGTTATGTATGTTTTGGAATTACAAGAAAGCAGAAGCTGTCCCGTGTCGATGTCGTTAATTGGCACGACGATCTAAGCAACGAGAAAAAGTTGAACTGTACTTGCACTATGTCGTTCGACTAAACAGGCCTAAAGTACATGGTCGTTATCGTTGACATAGGAGAGAGTCGTAACTTTAGTCTGGGCTAGTAATGCTCAAGTGAGTCCGTCCAGTCTGGGACTGAGGACGGTGCTGGGAATCGTGAAGATCCCTGTGTGGGTGCTTTGGCACCAGTGATTGCCATAATGGCATAGGTGAGACCCTGAGTGATCCCAGTACACCGATAATGTGCCCTGAGTGCACAAAACGTTAGGTCGGTCGAGCCATCGTCTGTGTTGGTTGGTGCTTAAGTTGCACCTTTGCGTATATTATGCACATGCTATTTACCTGAAGGGAAGGAGCACCCGCCGCCCCAGGTGTGGGGCGGAGTCATTATAATTTGGTCAGCTAATGTTGATTGTTGTCTTGTTTGGCACAGTTGGGGTGGAATGCTTTTATGCAGGTGCATCTGAGCCAAGTGAGAAGTAGCGTGCTAAAGCCCTATTTGCTGTGCCGGCCCTCGAAGGCCAAACAAAGTGTATTTTCCTGTTTCATGTGTGACCGACCTACGTGCCGATGTCTGTAAAACACTTATTATTGAAAAAGCATATTGGGTCCGGCGTTCCTTCACTTGACCTGTGACGCTCTTCTACTTATTTAAGAAATTAAGTAGCACCCTTTCCAACAGTCCGGGCTTTTGGAACAGTTGGTTATGCGCTTGATCCTTCAATTGGTATCAGAGAAGGTCACAGGTTCAAGACCGGGGGGGGGGGGGGGGGGGCGCTATTAAATCCTGATTTTTCCCTTCTACCTGTGTGGGTCCGGCGGGTCAGACAACCGTGGACATGTGGTATCCCCACCTCTGAGCCGTGCAACCGTGGACATGTGGTAACACCACCTCTGAGCCGTGTGGGCCATGTGGTAACCCCACCTCTGAGCCGTGTGGGCCATGTGGTAACCCCACGTCTGAGCCATGTGGGCCATGTGGAAACGCCACGTCTGAGCCGACTGGTTGTGCTGGACGCCGGGGGGGATTGTTGGGTCTGACGTTCCTTCACTTGACCCCGTGACGCTCTTCTACTTATTTAAGAAATTAAGTAGCACCATTTCCAACAGTCCGGGCTTTTGAAACAGTTGGTTATGCGCTTGATCCTTCAAAGCAGTTGTAAGACCTTAAGGCCATAACATTTAGTGTATTTGAGTTTTCATTCTTATTTTATTGTTAGTGGACATTCCTAATTTTGGGTTCCAAACAGTTTAATTACCTCCGATAGAATGCGCTCTGAGTTAGGATGCGCGTCTAATATGGTCTTAATACGTAACTTCGCTAACTGTCTGTAGAATATGACATGAGGTCCCGGTCAGATCATCTGTTATATTCTATGTGATGGATGGAAGTGTTACAGCGACCGAAGCCGCCTACGGCGGGACGGCTACGGGGAGGCCGCCCCCTTGGCGAGGCCTCAACCGAGACTCCCTGCTGGGGTTGCGGTCGAGGCCGCCTGCGATGGGGCGGTCGAGGGGTGGCCGCCCCTACGCCGGTGACCAAGGGCGGCCGACCCCTTGCAGGAGTCGGCCGTGGCCGAGACCGGCCTCGAGACCGGCCTCGGCGAGGCCGGCCGCGGTTGTGATCAGCCGCGACCGAGATCGCCCCTCTCTGGGTGGCGGAGGTTGGGACCGGCGGACAGGATTGGATCCCGTGCACGGTAGTTATCACACTGATCGGGTGTGTGGATCATACATGCGACGATTACGCGCGTAACTTCCCACTATCCAAGTGAGGGAGTGGAAAATCCACTACTTGCAGTCCATTTTTCTTTATGAATTGGGGTCAATCCCATTCGTTCTAATTTTTTTTTGCACTAATAAATATAAATGTTGATCTTATAATTCAAAAATCTTATATAATTTAATGATATAATTAATACACACGAAAAAACATAAAATAAATTCAAATCAAATGTATAAAACTGAACCGAAGGGGAAAAATCGAATTGAACTGATTAAGTTCGGTTAGATTTCGGTTTTGGGTGTCTAAAACCGAGACTATTCGGTTCAGTTTCGATTTTACAAAAAACTGAACCGAACCGCTTGAGGTCTATGAGTGCCGGAGGCGCTACAAATGAGCCAGACAGAGATCATCCAACATGCAGGCCTCGATTCCACCATCTATCTCCAAATCTACATTCTTGGATTCAATTTCAAGCATACTTTACTTGGGTTCTAAACGCATTAATATAAGGCTCCGTTCGGTGGGACTTATTTTCACCGGTCAAGCGGTTACGACCGCATGAACCGGAACTTAATTAAGGTTTGGTTCATCCGGTCGTAATCGCTTGACCGGTAAAAATAAGTCCCCCCCCCCCCCCCCAAACGAAGCCTAAATCAGTTTGTAGGAGATTGGCGAGATGTGAGATGATAACGAAGAGGAAGAAGAAAAGCAGCAGACAAGCCAAAAATCAAGTTGTTGCAATCCAAAAATCCGGTTACTGATAATTTTTCTAGGTTATGGTTAACATTGAAGAGTGACAAGTCAAGCACCAGTTAAGATTAACTACGGTCTTGACTAGAATATTAAGGCTTCGTTTGATTGAGCGGTGGCGGGAGGAGCAAGTGGGTCCAAACAGAGCTTTCAAACCGGAGGGGTGAGGTGGGGGTCGAAACGGAGCGGTAGAGGGGCGTTTCCTTTCTGCTGCGGATGCAAATGGTGCAAACGGAGACGAAGTTTCGTTTGGTAACCGACCCTTCGGCGGCGTTTGCTCCAAACGCCGTCCGAAAACGCCGAATCAAATGAAGCCTAATATATGAGTAACACATTATTCCATCGATGTATTACTCGTCCAACCGTCCATTTTGTGTTCTACGACAACAATTTTTTTACAAAAATATGAAGGTATCAAAAAAAGGAAACCGGGGGAGTAAAATGCACTTGGTGTACTTTACGGTGCAATACGACATCCAACGTATACGAGCACATCTCAGCTCGCACGCACACCTCTCAAAGCGAGATATGATGTGCATGTAAATATTTCGCTTTGAGATATATGTGCACAAGCTGAGGGCTCTATTTGGTGCGACTGCAGCGATTGGAAAAACAGTGGTGGAGTAATCAGCTGTTTTGCAGAGTTGTGACAGAATCTGCAAATCTGTTTGGAAAAACAGCATTTGTAGTGCTTTTAATAATTTTATTTTATAAATAATATTATGATCATTAATAATATATACCTTATAATTATATTAATTTAATAACTTATAAGTTATAATATAACTTATAATATAATTTAATATTAATTTAATATAATAACTTATAATATATTAATATTAATGTAATATATATATATATATATAATATAATAATTTATAATATATTAATTATGTTAATATTATAATTTTTAATATTAAAAAATTATTTTTTTTTAATAAAAAACGGTAGCAACGCTGGAGCCATTGGCTGCAGCGCTGCTGCTATTTACGAGTGAAAAAAAATTTCTGCGACTCGAAAATAGCGAGCCACCGCTATTTTTAGCAGTGGTGTTAGCCACTACTACCCGACAAATTATTGTTTGGCATGGCGGTGGCAAAATCAACGGCGTGTCGGTTGAAAAACACCGCACCAAACAGAACCGAGATGTGCTTACGCATCAGTTGTATGCCGCATTCAACCATAAATATTTCGATCAATCTAATATTTTTAATAAATGATGTATTTGGATCAATCAAATATTTTTAAGTACTAACAACTAACAAGATGTTTATCACTAACAAGGCGTTTATGCCTAGAGAAAAATCTCCATGCTTCCCTCCTGGCCTTCGCGGTGGAGAGGGAAATTATTACGTCCGGACTCCGGGGCGATTATTTTGCTCGCGTGCGACTACAAAGAATTTGCTCGCGCGTCTCTTTGCTTTGCTCGTCTTTCCTCTCTCTAAATCGCGCCCGTTGATACCTCCACTCGGCAACACCTCATCTCACCCGGACGCAGTGACGGATCCAGGAATTTAGAAAAGGGGGTGCACAAAAAAAAATTTAATAGCATAATATAGAAAATGAAAAATTTCTGATATTATAAAGTTATACACCATTACATATAAATGTCTTAATTGAAAATTACCAAATACCAGAAGAAATTACAGTTGTCCGCGACGAGTTTTCATTTTTTGAAAACGATCAATAACATCATCATCTGAAACTTTCAAAAATGCGTCTCTTTCAATGAATGTAACCAAACAGCCATTCAATGTCTGATCGCTCAAACTATTGCGTAATCTGATCTTGACATAATTCATGCCTGAAAAAACTCTTTCAACACTTGCAGTGACCACAGGAAGAATTAGTACGAAGTTCAATAGCTTGTATAATTGTTGATAAGTAATATGTTTCCCGGTTTCAACAAGTTTCATAGAGAGATGACCTAGATCGTTCCAATCAAAAAACCTCAGGACAGTGACAATGGAATATTCCGGCAGTTCAGATGGTGTTTGGGTTAGAGATGAGAAGTGAAATAGAGAGAATGTGACGGTGTTAAACCTCAGGACAGTGAAACTGTGAAACTGGGATCTACCTATAAAAACTGGAATATTCCGGCAGACGGCAGTTCAGTTGGGACTCGGGAGGGAGAACCGGACTACCGGAGAAGGATGAGACCGCCGCAGTGCTGCCTGGACAATCTGGAGAAGTGGAGCGGTGAGTCGGTGACCAGGACTTAAATACCCCGTGAAAAACAGCCAGAGACAGCGATCGTCGATCGCCAGGCCGCGTTCGACGATCGCGAACGCCGAACCGCGTTCGAGACAGCGATCGTCGATCTCCAGGCCGCGTTCGACGATCGTCGAACGCCCCGACAGAGAAACGCGATTACTTTAAAATTTTGGGGGTGCATGGTTTAAAATTTTGCCCAACTAATACATATTTTCGGTCTATATAAATAACATCTCATAGATGTGCACAAAAAAAGGGTGTGCCAGTGTCCCTTTGGCCCCCCTTTAAATCCGCCCCTGCCCGGACGGAGATTTAGGGACGGAGCCCGGTCGTAATAATCTCCGCCGTCGAGAACCTCGCCGTCTTTTCTCCCGGGTTTTATTCCGTCCGGGTTCAAGAGCACTCGCGCGCGATTAGAAGTGCTCGCGCGCGGGGCTTCTCACGCTTTTCCTTTTCTTCC
This sequence comes from Platanthera guangdongensis, assembly GCA_039583875.1. Classification (NCBI taxonomy): domain Eukaryota; kingdom Viridiplantae; phylum Streptophyta; class Magnoliopsida; order Asparagales; family Orchidaceae; genus Platanthera; species Platanthera guangdongensis. Next base: position 1,845,241 of record CM077156.1, read on the forward strand.
TCTAAATCGCGATTAGAAGTGCTCGCGTGCGGGCTTCTCGGCCTAAAAATCCCTCCTTTTCTCAGGAAAATATTATGTCCAGGCTCCGGGGCAAGTATTTTGCTCGCGTGCGACTAGTAAGAATTTGCTAGCACCTCTCTTTACTTTGCTCGTCTTTCCTCTCTCTCTAAATCGCGCCGTTGACACCTCCACTTGCCAACACCTCCTCTCATCCGGACGGAGCGCGGTCGTAATAATCTCGCCCTTTTCTCCGCCGGACTCCACCGCGTTTCAAAAACAGGGAAAAAATGGCTTCCTCCAATTCCAAAACCCCCGTACTAGAAATTCTCCAACCAGCTAAGCGCCTCCGATCTCTTTCTCCTTCCTGCGAATGTCGATCGCCCAGATTACACTGCCTTAGCGATCCTTCTCCCGCTGAACCTAAACAGGATCCACCAGTTATCATCACGGACGACGAGCGAAGAAAAATCGAGTTCAATAAGTATTTGGCGAGATCAAAGAGAAACGCTAATCTCTGCACCGAGAGAGCAAAAGGTATGCCCTATTTGCACGTTCTCACCTTCGTGCTTCTTTTTTTTCTCTCCCGTCCGTACCATCTTCTTCAGATGTCGCCCTGGATTTCGAATGCAGGTCAAGGGATTGGCTGCTTAAAGCTGGAGGAACTTCTTGTGGAAGAGACGTGGATGAAAGCTCTGTCAGGGGAGTTCCAAAAACCCTATGCCATGAATCTTTCCAGGTTTGTGGAGAGTGAGCTCCGGGGAGATGTTGCCGTATATCCTCCGCCACACCTTATATTCAATGCCCTAAACTCTACTCCGTTTGATAGGGTCAAGGTTGTGATCATTGGCCAGGTACCCACTCTATACTGAGTGAAGGCATCTATCTTTCTAGTTTCTTGCCGTTGGAAATTTGATGCGACCCGATGGGGGTCCGGAGCTGGTCCGCCTTGGATCCATGGTTGGTCCGTATAGATTGCATCAGGGTTGCGACCCATACACCCCAAACCTTCTCCAGTGGGCTCCGAGCCTCTCCGCCTTGGATCCATGGTCGGCCCCACATGGCGGGTTGTTGAGGCTGGGGCTCGATACCTAGACCTCTTAGATAAGTTAGGCTCTCCCGCTTAGTTGGTGATAGCCGATAGGTGTACGGGAGAGCCTAACTTATCTAGGAGGTCTGGGTGTTGAGCCTCAGCCTCAACAACAACCCGTTGCATGGGGCCGACCACTGGAAAAGGGTTGGGGGTGTGTGGGTCCCGGCCCAGTGCAATCTGTACGTAACCGACCATGGATACCTTTTGGAGCGGCGATTGCATCAAAATTCTTCTGTGGAGATTTTTTTTCGGAAGAGGAATGTGTTTTGAGGTATCATGTAATGAACAAGGAGAAAATGACTGCTAAATTTCTCCATTTTGTGCGCGTTTCAATTTCTGAACAACAATTTCTAATCTAGTCTTTTTCTGATTGAGCATGTGTGAACTTAGTTATTGGAATGCTACAGTTATATGGAGTGCATGATAAAGTTGATTTTTGTAATGTTTGCTTTAGATTATGGTTCTATTTGGGGGGGGGGGGGGGTGATGGCGGTGAAAAAAATAGTGGTGGAAAATTAGTGGTGATATTAAAGCTGTTCTAAAAACTGTTTTAAAAAACTATAAATTGTTTGAAAAATATCTATTTAAGTGTTTTTCATAAATGTGTTTTACATTTTTCTATTTGGAAGAACAACTTTTTAATAACAGTTGTTTAGTTTTTTAATAATAAAAAGTATTTTATGCTAATCATTTATTGCATAAAGAATTAAATATTATATGAATCATAATTCATAAATAAGCATGTTACAAAAGGTTAATGACGAGCAAGAAAGATCGCAAATAGGTGAAGAATCACGAATGGGGGAAGAAAACCTTTGCAGTGCGATAAGAAGAAAAGTAGGCCGCGAATGGTCGGGTGTAGCTTTAGTAAACTCCCAAATAAAAGAAGAAAATTTGAAAGCAGAGAAAATGATTTTTATTTGCAAAAGTCATGTTGGACCTGCCATTGTCACAGACACAACGCTGGGCCTGCGACCCGCACTCAAGCCTTATCCAGTCCGCAGCCTCCGTGCAGCGACTTAGCTCCTTTAGCCGCTTGCACCCTGCGGCCTCACAATAGCTAACTCCTCCCGTGGAACCTTCACCTCTTCTCTAGCAATATAATTATATGCACACACACAAGTATATGGTGGAAAGGGGGGGACTCTTCCTGTCCGCGCGACACTCAATAATACTCAAACTTCTATTCGACTTTTCAGTCGCCAGCTTTCTTCTTGGTCTTCTTCAGTGCCAGCTTTCGCCACTCGCCAGTTCGCCACTCGCCAGCTCGCCAGCTGACTCTTCCTCTTGGTGGCTTACACACATTGCTTGAATTGATCGCCAGCTCCAACATCGCCTCCTCCTCTTGTTTTCGGCTCGCCAGCTCGCCAGACTGTCGCCAGCTCGCCAGCTCCCTCGCCGCCAAGCTCTCCGTCCGCCGCGCCTGACCCAGACCGCCGCGGCCTGAACCGCCGCGATCTATCCCATTTTTATAAACTTCAGCTCGCCGCGACCTCATCCAGGGGTTTTCCTCTGAACTGCCTCCAGGGAAGACTCTAGAAACTCTCTCCCGCCCGCTGCGGTCTTCTAACTCTTCTAAACTATGCGGCCTCTACACTTCTCTCATAGCTCGCTGTACAAGTCTCCATGTCTACTCTGCAGACTCCGTTGGTACGGCAAACGCCCGCCCTCTATTCACCAGAGTCCGCGACGAGCTCCGGATAGACTATTCTAGAAGAAGAACTTTGTGGAATGGGCACACTCAGTCGCCGTAACCTTTACAAAGGGCTTCCTTCATCATCTGCCAGACCGTTCTAGATACCTCTACACATTTAGAGTTATCTAGAAGGTTCCACACTTTTCTAGAATATTCTAAAAATCTCTATACTATTTCACAATTTTCTAGAGCCCGGTCTTGGTTGAGGCTACACGACTCTAGAATCTCCTGGAAGACTCCACATCATTGTCTCATCTTCAAGACTTCTCTCCAATGCTCTGGAGACTTTCATATCCTTTTCCACCATAAGATATCATGGCTATGCTTAAACCTTATTCTTGACATGCTCTCATTGTGCATGATCTTGATTATGGAGTCATACTTGTTCCAAGGGCTCCCACACCCAAGTTTTCAACATCTTTTATGCCTTATCTTGCTCACCTCCGCCTGCCTCGGTTGCCTCGGCTGTCTCTCTCCAATACATGGCTTATTGCGCCATCCGTGCAAGAAACCATGGTCACAGTTGCGTTTGAACTAGCAGCCCCGTATGGCATTCTCCCACACCCATTCTCGCGACGCCCTTGCCGGAACCATACATACTTCTTCTTCTTTTCTCATACAGATAACAACATTGTTCGAACCTTTGCACCTCTGTCACCGAGATTGGCAGATCTTCTTCCAGCCTCCGGAAGGCTTTCCTGATTCATCGCTACTTGGTGGTCTTTAACTCCATAAATTAGTGTCGCCAACTCAACGTTGAGTGGTGACTTCTCCGCATCTTCAAAGATCACAAATTCACATGATGTAGACTCCACGTCTACGTTTGCCACCCTCTGCTCTGAGTTCTTCTTCACCAAACTTACACACCACAACAGAATGGTGTCGCTGAGCGCAAACTTCAATATGAGCTTCGCTCCCCAAACCATTGGATATTCGACTCCCTCACATCCCTCTGTATACTTCATATTGATCATTGTACATGGCGCCCTTGTATGAGCATTTCCTTCGCGGCTCTTGGACCCTCGTGCCACCAAGCAGATCTTTCCCAAATTGTTAACCTCTGTACTCCTTGACTTCCATTCTTTCCTGCTCCGATCCTCTGCATCCCGTCAGCCTCGCCCCCTTGCCTCCGTCTCACCACCACCGGATGCTCTATTCTTGATCCCCATGATTCGTGGCTCCTCCTTGCAAGCTTCGTCCCCTTGGCACTCAGGGTCTTTGTCCAAATCCTGCTCGACATCTCATAACACCACTTCTTCCTCCGCGGAAGTGTTGTCCTTTTGGCAACTCGACTCCACATCTTGCTTGGGCTTGATGCAGGGTTCTTTTGGGAGAGTCTTAAACCCATGCCCGATTGGATAACTTTCCAAATCATGGTCTCACCGCCGCTGGCCCCTTCATCAGCTTGATGCGCCTTTTTGATGCCCTTCAGGAAACTTACAGGGAATCCGCTGTCTTCTCAAAAAGTCCATCTATGGACAACGGGCGTGGTTTGACAAGTTTAGCAAGGTGGTTCGGGACATGGGGTTCTCGGAGCTTGAGATTTCTCTTTTTACCTTGCATCTAAAGCAATGACGTGTTGGCATCACCATCGTCTTCTCTGTCTCGATTCTCAAAGAGAATTTAGCCTGCGTGTACCCCGATGGAGGCAAATCACAAATTATGCGCTCATGTCGGATAAGTTTTCTCTTGAAATCTATCTCAGTCCAAGTATATCTTGATTGTCCTTCTCTTCCTCATATCAAGCCACCAACGTGAAGCTTCTCATACCAAGTGGAATCGAGCGAGAGGCTGAATCCTATTGTTTCAGAACTCACATGGGTTTCCTAGGAGTAAAACGTGTTCTATTTTGGTGGCCGCCATCATGCAAAGAATCCGGTTCTTTCATGCAAAAACATATCGAGTTGACTGTCACTTTGTTCGTGAAAAGGTTCAATTGAAGAAACTTGAATTAAAGCTGTTCCATGTCAAGTCCGACATCCACAAAATTATGTTTGTCAACTGGGTCTTCTATACGTCCAGCTGCGGGGAGGTTTGTGGAAAAGCACTTAACATTAGATTTGATAGCATTTATTGCTTTTTCTCTCTCTCTTTTAAATCACTTATATATGACTCATTCTTTGTATTTGCATCAAGTGGACATAATACAAGGTTGGCTTTCTCCATCTTACATTGGTGGAGTGATGTCAAGATCCGTGCACCCACGCTAACTCAACCTCCCCTTTCTAGCAATTAATTATATGCACACACACAAGGTTTCTTGCTTTAAAGCAACATGGCTGGTAGGGTTTCCCTTCTCTTCCCATTTTTATAAACTTCAAGGTTTTCTCAACATCAAAAACATCCTGCATGTACAAGTCTCTTTGGACCTAGACCTAGATTACCTCCTTACAAATTCCATGCCATTCTAGATACCTTACACACATTTAGGTTATCTAGAAGGTTCCATTTTCATGAGTCACACGACTTGAATCTCCTGAAGACTCCACATTGTCCATCTTCAGCTCTCCAATGCCGGAGATTTTCATATGATATCATGGCCACTTAAACCTTATTCTTGTCTCTCATTGCATGATCTTGATTATGGAGTCAACTTGTTCCAAGGGCTCCACACCCAAGTATTTTTATGCCCATCAATACATGCATTGCGCCACTCAAGAAACCATGTGATGCTGTCTTATGACCCATTGACCTCCAACAAAACTCTACCCTCATATGTCTTGTTGATTGATGTGCCTATTGTGTTCGCTCCCTTGGAACCTTGATAAATTCTCCCAGCTTGGTCGAACCTAGCTTTGATACCAAATGTCACAAACATAGCGCTAAACCCATGCTCAAACCTTGATCCTTTTGTGTGGCCGTAACTACTTTGGACAATTTGAGCCCTTCGCAATAGCTTACTCAGCCTTCACCTCTTCATTAGCAGTAGTCCGCAAGAAAGTTTGCTCTATACAAAATTATCAACTTCTTCTGTTCACACAAATCACTTGAGGTTGGTGATCTTACATTGTATATGGTGGGTTTCTTGCTTTCAAAGGCTGGTAGGGTTTCCCTTCTCTTCAGGTCTCAACACAAAAACATCCTGCATCTCTCTTTGGATATTTTGGCTACTCACTTGGATTTGTCCACGCCGCATTTGGACTGTCGCCATGGCAAACTCACCCATGCAACTCTGTGATGCTTTTATGACCCTTGAGCTTTATTGATGTGCCTATTGTGTACTTGATAAATTCTCCCAGCTGGTCGACTCTTTATACCAAATGTCACAAACATAGGCTTACATACATTGCTTGGATTGATTTCATATATGAAAGGCAGAACACTCAATGTACTTTCAACGGCTTTGACTACCCCTTTAGTGGCATCATTGCTTGGATTGATGATTGCTTTCAATACTACCCCCATCAAATAACTTCTATTCCTTTTTATAGACTTCAAGAGGTTTCCCTCCAACTAAGGGAAGACTCTAGAGATTCTATTCTAGACTCTTCTAAACTATTCTACACTTCTCTCATAGCTATGTACAAGTATCCATACTATTCTATAATATTCAAAAGTACTCTAGATTATTCTAGACTACTCCAACTTCTACAAAACTCCATACCATTATAGATGCTTCTACACACATCTAGAGTTATTTAGAAGGTTTCACATTTTTCTAGAATATTCTAGATTATTCTACTTACCCCCTTCTAGAATATTCTAGATTATTCTACTTATCCCCTTCTAGAATATTTTAGAAATCTCTACACTATTCCATAATTTTCTAGAGTCTTCTACATGACACAATAATCTTCTGGAAGACTCCACATCATTCTAGAGTCTTCTCTCATTTTCAAGACCTCTCTCCAATGCTCTGGAGACTTCCTCATCCTTCTCCGCCATAGGTTACCATGGCTGTGCTTAAGCCTTATTCTTGACATGTGCATGGCCATCTTGAGTATGAAGTCATACTTCTTCCAAGGGTTCCCACACCCAAGTCTTCGACATCTTTGACGCCTTATTATCTCAACATGTGGCTTATTGCACCATCCGTGTAAGAAATCATGGTCACAGTTGTGTCTTGAACTAATAGCCCATGACATGCTGCTCAAAAAGCCCCCAAAACTCCTTTCTTGAAAATGCTCATCATCGAAACAACCTTAAAAAGGTGGTGGCGGTGGGAATCTAGCTTCTACACCCCCACCGCCGCCCCAAACAGAGCCTAAATTTTTTGAATTCTTGGAAGTGACTTTGATATCCCAGTGTACAATGTGTAAGGAGTTTGTTCAGAGATTTCCATCTGGATGTGCAAAAATTTCAAGATTTAATCATGTTAAGTGTTATTATCATGTTAAAAATTTTCATGGTGTATTTACTTGAGCCCTTTTTTTGGTTGCTTAGCTACTTATTATACTGTGGTGGCTATTAAGCTATGAAAAATGGGCTTGTAAGAAAATCTTAGCACTTTTTAACAAGTATGTGTGTGTAGCACTTTTTTTATTTATTGAGTGTGTGTAGCACTTTTTTTCCACATAATAGGATTTTAGTGCATTTGTTCCTTTTGAAAGAATTTGTGCATAAGATAGACATTTCAACAATTAAAATACTTCTTGAGAGGATAAAGATACAAAAAATCTATTGCAAATCCATTTGTGCTTGCAATTAATATTCGTTACATGGGGTTAATTTAAGCTTTCTTTATCAGGACCCTTATCATGGACCTGGTCAAGCTATGGGCCTCGCTTTCTCTGTACCTAAAGGAATCAAGCCTCCATCAAGCTTAGTAAACATATTTAAGGAACTTAATAAGGATGGTGGGTATACTATCCCTTCACATGGAAATCTGGAAAGATGGGCAATACAGGTAAAAAGTTGTGTATTTATGGTGATTTTACTGGGTTTCTGTCTGTTCCTTTGTATTCATTTCAGAGAATTTATTGCATTATCTTTATATTGCCTTACTTGATATAATACGGTGTCCTATATGATATCTATAATATAATGTAGATGTTAAAACAGTATATGAATTTTCCCTTTCCCATAAATTTGAGAAACATTTTTTGTGCAAACACTAATATGAATAATCAGAGTATTTATGAGCACTTTTAAGCAATATGTAGCTAATATTCATGTTGTTCGTATGACACATTAATGTATTATTTCATTGGACTTTCTCAAACTTCTATGCTTATATTAGACCTGCAATTAAAACATGTTTCCTTTCTATTAGAGAAAAAAACATGGTATTGAACTGATATGGATATGACCTTGTGGACACACGTCTCCCTCTACATATGTTGCACAAGGGCATTATCGTATTTTGTATGCCCCAGTCCCCTGTATATAGGAGTGATAGTGTCTCTTTCTGTTCATCTTTGGAGATCTTGTGAGTGTTTGGCTCTCCTAGGTAAGAGAGACTCTCAGGGGAAACCAACTCTCGAGAGTTCGGGTCGAGCTTGTCTCGACATCTGTATCCCCATTTTGTATTCAATTTTATAGTGTCAATTCGTGATAGCGTACAACTATCAATTGGTCCGACCGACAACGCACCTGTCTTATAAAAAATGTCAAAATTATTAGAAATTACCAATTGTTAATATTTTATATTCACTTTAAGACATAAATCTAACTTTCCAATTTCAAGGATTTCTTTGATGCGGCTTTTCTTCCCGAGTAGAATTCAGCATTCTCCGCTTGTTTATTCAGGATTTCTTTGATGCGGCTTTTCTTCCTGAGTAGAATTCAGCATTCTCCGCTTGTTTATGAAGGGGAACATATTTCTTTTTTTTTAATTTGTAGCATGGAAATATTGATTGGTTCTTTATGCTCTGGATTTAAGTTTATTAGGTCAGTTTAAAATTGTCATATTTCTATTTGTCTTCTTGAGCATTAATGCAACCTGATGTTCTCATATAGGGTGTTCTTTTGCTCAATTCCGTTCTTACTGGTACGCAGCTCTATTCTTTCATTGCATTCATTGTTTATGTTGTTATATAATTGCCTCACCTATTGGTACATGAATAGGCTCTATTTTTTTTTTTTGCATTCCTTGTTTTCGAATGTAGAAATATACAATCTTGTTAAGCCTTATTTATCGATTTATAGTAGTGTATTTGCATAGTAGTTTCTCATGGAGGAATCTTATCATGGTTTTAAATCCATGAATACTAGATTTTTTTTAGCATGAAGAATTATAGAATGCCTCAAATTCATTAGATAAGATGTAGGGAAAACTTGTAGGTTCAGGATGAGAACCCATTATCATAAAATTGTTGAATGACTGGAAATTGCCTCTGGAAGGAAGGTCAGGATGGAGTTGAGTTGTATTGAGTGATGCCTCTTACTTTATTAGATTGAATCACTATGCAAACAATTGTTATAAGAAGCACTTTGATATTTTAAAATTTTGAATTCTCCTTCAACCAAATTTAATGTATGGATATAACTATGTTTTTTTACTACATATATGTTAAAATGTTGTCCAGGCTACACTTATGTGACAACTCCTAATCATGTGTACAATATAACAAAAAGGTTAGGCAAATTATGTGAGGGAGAAAAAAATATGGAAAACACTCAACTTAGAAAGCTAAATAAGTAAAGAGAAACTGTTAATTAATTCAAACAGCCAATTCCTTTAATAACCAACTTCTATCGGTAGTCCCACTAAACACAAACTGTAATAATCAATTCTTTTACTACTCCTTTATGATGTAGGACGGCTCTTAGGGTTTGTGCGCTTGTTGGCTTTTTCTAGGAAACCCTAATGCATGCGATACAACAACACTCAAGCCTTTATCCCACTATAGTGGGGTCGGCTATATGGATCCTTTGTCTCCATTGTGCCATATCTTTTGTCATAATCTCACTAATGCCTAAGTACATCATGTCTTTCCTTATAGTTTCATTCCAAGTCTTTATTGGTGTGCCCCTCCCTCGTTTAACATGACTAGTGACTATACTCTTACAACGCCTAACAAGTGCCTCTAATGGTCTCCTTTGTACGTGTCCAAACCATCTTAGTCGAGCTTCTCGCATCTTCTCTGTAATTGGTGCTACTCCTGTCTTATCCCTGATACATTCATTCCTAATTTTATCCAGTTTCGTGTGTCCACACATCCACCTAAGCATTCTCATCTCCGCAACTCCCATTTTTTGCTCATGTACACAATTCACTGCCCAACACTCAGAACCATAGAGCATCGCAGGTCTAATTGCAGTACGGTAAAACTTACGATCACTCAGAACCATAGAGCATCGCGGGTCTAATTGCCCTTAAGTTTTAGTGGTACTTTACAATCCCATAAGATCCCTGACGCGCCTCTCCACTTCAACCAATCCGCTTGGATTCTATGTGTCACATCTTTATCAATACCCCTGTCTTTTTGAACTATCGATCCAAGATATTTAAAACACTCACTACAAGAAATATTTTGATTACCCAATTTAATAACGAAGTCATCCGTCCTTCTTGTACTGCTAAATTTAAGCTTCATGTACTCCGTCTTTGCCCTGCTCAACCTAAAACTCTTCTTTTCTAAAGTATCTTGCCAAAATTCAAGTTTTGCGTTTACACCCTCGCACGTCTCATCAACCAAAACGATATCATCTGCAAACAATAAACACCAAGGTATTGCTTGTTGGATATGTCTGGTGAGCTCATCTAAGATAAGGGTAAAGAATAAACTTTAATGCATGCGATGAATAAATTAATTTTCGTTTAAATAAAAGAAATTCGAGCGGATTGTTTGCATTATCTTAAAAAAACTACTATTAATTTGTTTGTAAAGCATAAATTTAACTATTTTTTGTTTCAAAATGATTTTCTCGAAAATAGTTCAAATAAAAATCCGGGAAAGAAGATTTGTAGTTTTCGTTCCTTTCCCCTAGCCGTAGCAAAACGAAAATCGTGAACTCAAAATTACGTTTCCGATTGGAGTTTTCGACGTAACTTTCGTTGACAAAATCTATTCGAAGATTCAAAAATGAGTCTATTATCCTAAAGAGAGAATTTAGACACACAAAGGAGGGTGAAAAAACAAATTACCCATGGAAAGAGCCGTTTTTCTGCAATCGAAGTCGACGGTGATCCCACGATGCGCTACTCGTCACCTTTGATCTCCCGCTTCCAGGTCAGCCGCTATCGTACACGACACTAAGGAAATGATTCACTCACTCTCATAGTAGTGGCTCCACGAAATCTCACCAAACACAGAATTAAATTGCACTCAACTGTTTACAGAATCAATCAAACTTTCATATTTCATTTCACAGAAGCAGCAAGCATATTTTTTTTTCAACTCCCAAATCGGAAACAACAAACAACATCAAATTTCTCTATTCACTCCAACTTTACACAAAAGCCAAAAAATGAAACATCAAGTTTTCATCATCTTCCCTCTCAACTGAAGGCAAGCAGCAAGCATCAAATCTCTCATCCAACGTTAACTCTAATAAGAAGCAACAACAAGCTTTCATCATCCGCTCAAAAAAAAAATTACACCAACCCTTTTTATAGGGTATCAACAAAATCAAATAACAAAAAATATTTAAAACATAAATCTCTCATCTAACCTCAACTCTAATAAGAAGCAACAACAAACTTTCATCATCCGCCCAAAAAAATTACACTAACCCTTTTTATAGGGTATCAAAAAAATCAAATAACAAAAAAATATTTAAAAATAATTCCCCAACCGTTGGCTTCGTGGAAGAAGAACGGCTATGACAAAAACTTGGATAGGAGCTAAAACCGCCGGGGAGAGGGGGTCTTGGTAGCGGAACACGACCGAGAAGATGCCCGATGTGCGGAGCGGAAGCATGGACGGCACTGGATTGTACTCTGCGGAGCGGTTGGATCGGAAGGCGCGCAGCGTGCCGGGGGGGGGGGGGGGGGCTAACCGCGTGCAACGATGAAGTCGGGGAAGACATCTGCTGTTCTGGCTGATTTGGAGGAAGATTTACTGAACCGGGTTTGTCAAGGCTTCTTGGGCCGATGCTTTTAATGTTTCATTTAGGAGAGAAAGAACAAAAGAATAAAATAAAATGTCCCAACATAAAATTAAAATACAATGCAAAACAACACAAAATAAAATGCAATAACTCAGGGCCGGTAGGGTTTCAGACGAGTGCGGCGTCGGGTACTTTGCGTCAATCTGATCTGGGCTGGTCTCCACCAACCCTCCCCCTCTCGAAATCACTCGTCTCTGGTCGGTGCTCTGATCGGTAGTGATGTAGAAGATCAACATCCATGTGTTTAACTCCTCGATCAAGACCCAGTTGGTCACGATCTCTGGTCTGCCATGCCAACAAACTAAGTACCTCTGAAACCACCATCAGCAGTGGTCACTATCTCGTCATCCAGGATCTGCTCGGGAACCAAGATATGTCGTGGAAGCCTGTCAGCTGCTCTGGGAACTGGTATAGTAGTATCACCTAGTGTCACATGCTCGACTTGAAAGCTGTCAGTGGCAAAAGGAAGAACTGCAGATGACGTGTCAGTGATTGAATGAGTGTCAGTATGTCCCAAATGTGGCTCCTCACTATCACTCATCAATCCAAAAGAATCAAACATAGGAGAATGTGGATCCTCTTGGGGGTGGGACTTGCTCTCCCCGAGGCACATTCGACCCAACCAGCTAGTGAGAGCCTGGATGAGGAGATCCTCTCGGGGGTGGGACTTGCTCTCCCCGAGGCACATTCGACCCAACCAGCTAGTGGGAGCCTGGATGAGGAGATCCTCTCGGGGTGGGGCTTGAACTCCACCGAGGCACATTCGACCCAAACAACTAGTGAGAGCCTGGATGAGGAGATCCTCTCGGGGGTGGGACTTGCTCTCCCTGAGGCACCTTCGACCCAACCAGCTAGTGGGAGCCTGGATGAGGAGATCTTCTCGGGGGTGGGACTTGCTCTCCCCGAGGCACATTCGACCCAACCAGCTAGTGGGAGCCTGGATGAGGAGTTCCTCTCGGGGGTGAGACTTGCTCTCCCCGAGACACATTCGACTCAACCAGCTAGTGAGAGCCTGGATGAGGAGATCCTCTCGGGGGTGGGACTTGCTCTCCCCGAGGCAAATTCGACCCAACCAGCTAGTGAGAGCCTGGATGAGAAGATCCTCTCGGGGGTGGGAAACTAGGCGTGTCACTTGAACTCTACCAAATCCAACATCCTCAAACGGGGAAAAATTTGGGTTACATGATCCCCTGACCCAGCCGGTCAGGGGTAAAGCTTGTTACAGGATAAGAAAGAGTGAAAGACTACACCAGGACGAGGCTTCTTCAAGGGGTCTGGGCATGATGGCCGCCATCCTTCCCATCTGAGACCTCCATCTTGCTCAGGCTCTCCATAATCCTCTCCATCTCCTCTGCCTAGGCCAGCCAAGAGATGGTGTTGACGGCCGTGACATAACACTGCCTTGCCATCCTGGAGTCTCCCTTGACTCTGACCTGGATCCCTCCTGAGCTGAATTTGAGGCACTGGTGGAACGAAGACGACACGCAACGGAAGGCGCTGATGAGGGGCCTTCCAAAGATGGCGTTGTAGCTGCTCGGAGCGTCAACTATGACGAACCGGCAGTTCCTTGAAGTCCCTCCCAATTTCACTTCGAGTCCTACTCCACCTTCAACCTCCTTCCTCTCTCCTGAAAATCCGAACAGGGGTCCGTCCGAGGTCAACACCCTTCTTGGCTCCACCTTCATCTCGTCAAATGCCTTCTTGAAAACGACGTTGACGGAGCTCCCGTTGTCCACCAAGATCCGGGAGACGGTGAAGCCCTCGATGGCTGTCTGGATGACCAGCGCATCTCAAAACGGATCCTCATGATCCGGCATGTCCTTCGTTGAGAAGGCGATCCTTTCCTCTGGGGGCGGGGTCTGGGATGTTGAAGCGACGCTCCGTCGGTACATGACATGGAGGCTTGCCTTCCGAGTGGCCTCAATCCTCACTCCACCGTGGATCACTCCTATACCTCCTCGGGTTCCCACGTCGACCCGGTCCTCACACATGTCATCCCCCCTTCTCTGGGTAGAACCTCCTCAACCTGCACTGGCGGCTGCGGCTGGGCAGGGCCTCTCGCCCCCCTCACTTCCAGGAACTCAGGGCAGGTAGCCGTGGCGTGCCCCTCCACCTGGTGGAAGTCACAGTACGGTAGCGCTCCCCCCTCCTTCGGCGGGTTGGGCGTTCTTTCCTGTTACCTCTTCCTCCTCTTATCGCCAAGGCTTGCTGTGGCGGGGGTAAGAGCTGTCTTGGGGCTTGCCTCTGAAAGTTGAACCTCCCTTGCCCCCCATGAAAGTCCCCGCCGCCCTGGATGAGAGCTCTTCCGGGACCCTGGGCAGGTCCTCCATGTTGCCTCCAGCCTGGTTCCGGACCCTCCTGTCCCTGGAACCCCTGAGCTCTCTGCTCCTCTCTCCTTCTTCCTTCCGGATGCCTTGAGCCACCTTGCTCCTTTGACTCTGTCTCTGTCAACCTTGCCAACTTCTTGACAAATGCCAGTTTGGCCGCCTTCATGGCTATCTCCTCAGCCGCCCTTTCCATCAACTCCTCGAAGGAAAGGGGGGCCTTTCAGGTCAGGCTCATCTTGAAGAACCACTCGCGCAAGCCCATCGTGAACGTCATCTGGAGGGCATACCCTGACATCTCCTGAACCTCCAGGATCTCCTCTTAGAACCTGTCAACGTAACGGGCCAGCGACTCCTCGGCCCCTTGCCTTATCAGGAAGATGGACTCAGGACTCCTCTTCCTCTTCTTGGAGGTGGAGAAGCAAAGCTGATAGCTCCGGCTCAGGTCCTCGAACCCATAGATCGACCTCAGAGGGAGTTGATGAAACCAGTCCCTTGCCTTCTCCTTCAACGTGATCGCAAAGAGGCGACACTTGAAGACATCCGTCATTGGCCTGATGGAGACGGCATCCTCGAACCACTGCAGGTGCTGGACGGGGTCATCCTTCCCGGTATAGTAAGCCATGTCAGACTCTCTGAACCCCTCGGGAACGGGAGCCGAGATGATCAGCTCGCTGAAGGGTGACCCCCTGAGGGGTGCTCTCGCAACCTCTACTCGCGTGACCTGCTCGCCTGGAGGGCTAGCACTCGTTGGGCTGGGGAACAACTCCCGGCCGGGGAGGTCTCGCTCGACCCCTTCTCCCATCCTCTCCTTCCCTGGACGTCTCCCTGGTGCACTTCCTTCTCCCCCTGCTGGGGTTATCTCGCTTGGATCCCTTGGAGGAAGCTCACCGAGACTCCTGGGAGCTAAGTCTTGAGGGGTGGGAGTTGAGCAGTTACCTCGAGGAGCGATACTTCGCAGCATCTCCATGATGTCTTTGATGGACGACATGAACTCTTCCCTCCCCACAAAGGGTGATGGGTTGGGGAGCTCGCCGAGATCATCACTACCTCCCTGATCTCCAGTCATGACACTCTCCCAAGATCTTCTGTGCCAGTCACTCTCCACGCTCACCGCACCAAGATGTTGAAACCAAAAACTTGGTCTCTGTGGAGTTCGGGGTCCCAAAAGAGGGGTGACCTCACACCTACTACACTCGGGGGAACGTCACGGACCAAAGACTTGAGAAACTAGGAACAGACCCTCGACTCTAGCGTGGAGGTCCCACCTCACACCCGAAAGACCTTTGAGGTTTCCCCCTCCCTAGCCAATGCTGAGCTAGGTGCCTTGGAGGAAGAAAGCAAGGGGGTTCAAATGGCTAAGAAGTCATCCTCTCCAAGACACCCCTAAGGGTCTATTTATAGTTTTCTGGGAATGACCTGCATATAACCAATCTACGTTGCTCTGAAATTACTGAAATGCCCCAAAATTGGTCTGCCAACAGCCAAATCTCGTTGTTCTAAACAGCTAAATGCAGTCCACCAGGGGCAGCCCCTCGAGCAAGGAGAGCAGGCGGCAAGGGGCGAGCTCGGCGGCCTGGGGAGCTCGGCGGCCTGGGGAGCTCGGCAGGCTGGGGAGCTCGGCGGTCTGGGGAGCTCGGCGGACTGGGGAGCTCGGCGGCCTGGGGAGCTCGGCGGCCTGGGGAGCTCGGCGGCCTGGGATGACCTCGGCGGCCTGGGTTGAGCTCGGCGGCCTGGGGGAGCTCGGCGGCCTGGGGTGACCTCGGCGGCCTGGGGTGAGCTCGGCGGCCTGGGGAGCTCGGCGGCCTGGGGAGCTCGGCGGCCTTGGGAGCTCGGCGGCCTGAGGAGCTCGGCGGCCTGGGGTGAGCTCGACAGCCTGGGGTGAGCTCGGCGGCCTGGGGGAGCTCGGCGGCCTGGGGTGAGCTCGGCGGCCTGGGGTCACCTCGGCGGCCTGGGGGAGACCCCTCAAAGGGGTCGGGGGGAGACAAATATCTCATTCCCCCTACTAGTATATTTCCAAGGCCAAGCCAAAATTGGCCACCAAGAGTGCAAAATCTCTCAAAAGCTTAAAAAACATAAAGCTGGTCCTGCGCCTGCCGAGGGGACCCTACTCTGCGAATACGGGGTTGTACACAGCTCCATTTCTGCCAGACTGAAGCTCAGATCGCGGATGCCTTTACTAAGCCCCTGCATCGAGAAAAATTCATCAAGTTTCGAGAAGCAACGAAGATCGTGGGATGTCCATATGAAGGGGGAATGTTGGAGAAGTAATCTGTTCCATCTCAATGTCCTTGCAGAAGCCAAAGCATCCCACCACCTATATTTATTGTCTTTATGTTCCTGTTTAATGTTTTCCTGTTCCCAGTGTTAGTCTCTTTGAATTCCTGCATCATCTTCTGCTATTTATATGTATCCAGTTGTTAGTAAGAATCATGAAATATCAAAGCACTTTTCCTTTCTCTTAGGCTCCGTTTGTGGGACTTATTTTCACCGGTCAAGCGGTTAAGGTCCGGTTCATGCGGTCATAACCTCTTGACCGGTGAAAATAAATCCCCCCAAACGGAGCCTTAGTCTCCTATCCTTACATTTTATTACAGTATTCCATTATTCTCATGTATTGTATGTTTCATAAACCATCAAACCATCAATTCTAATCGGAAACAAATGGTACACATTTCTAGGAAAATAGCGAAAAGAAAACGGAAATCCATCAAGTAATCACCAAACAATCTCACGGATTGGGGCAAAACCAGAAAAAAACCTTACATGCGGCCGGCCAGAGAAGAGAAGAAGGATCCAGTCGCACTCCAACGGGCTGGAGTCGCGAGCGCTTTTCTTTGTTAAGTAATATGCGAATTCTATTAGTTGTACGATTTGGGGTCTGAAAAACACATAGCTTCTATCTCTTGCTTCTCTTTGTATGTTAGCAATTGGAAATGGAAGAGATGAAAAATCATGCATTCTAATGAAAAATCAAAATGTTTTTTTTCTAAAGAGTAAACCCATAACACCATAGGTCTCGATATGCTTTCTAACCGGCCTTCCGTGGGGACAGTACTCGATACTGTAATCCTAGTCTTCATAGTGAACTTATGGCATTACGGCATTACCCGTGAATTTATCTTTTTTTTGAGGCGAACAATATATTTTTTCCAGTTTCGTGAGTTTAAGATTCTCGGTTTTCTATTTTGCTTTTTATTGGTGAAACCTGCTTATCGTCAAAGGTGTCCCAAATCCTTTTAAAAAGCTCTCCATTTATACATGGGCTGTCATACAATGACTGCAATGGAAGACTTTTTTTTCATAATCAGTGAGAAAGAATCAAGCTAATTCTCATGCCAGAAAAGGATGGGAGTCATTTACTGATGCAATCATACAGACAATATCACAAAAGAAAGCCGGGGTTGTCTTTATTCTCTGGGGCAATTCAGCTCAAGCCAAGTCCAGGTAAGCAACTATTTTCTTGGTAAAATCCAAACTATTTGAATGGTATATTGACTTGCTCACTAGTTTTTTTGTTGGGTGTGACTATCAAAATGGCAAATTCGAAGGCTATTAGATATTAGAACTAAACCATCCACCCTAAAACTAATTGTTATAGGTGGAGGCGATCAGAATCTATATTAAGTGAACAAATCTGCATGAGTTTCTCGATGCGGGACTGTGTTGTCAACACACGGTGACACGAGACAGGTTTAGGTTTAGTGATATGTATGGGTAGAATAACTCGATGAATAACTATATGTTTTTTAAAGTTTATCCGACACTAGACTTGTAAAAAGATATCCATGAGTAAACAACAATATCAACGGGGAATGAAGCGGTTTGTATCATTCTAGGGCGGTTTGCGAAAGTTATGTAGAGTTGTGAGGAACTTGAGAGGAGGGGGAGGGTGGCCAGCCAAGTTGATGGCTTGAAGTGGGGGGAAATGGGGGATGATGGGGGGCCAGCCATGGGTGACGCAGGACGAATCTACAGGCGGGGGAAAGATCTGTGACCTAACCCTACATGCTATGCAAAGTCCGACGGATTAAATCATAGATTGAATAATAAATAATAACATTCCACACAGATAATTCAAAACAAGGCAAAATATTTTATTTGGGCAAAATAAGCTTAGTCTTTCCTCCGCGTGGAGGGCCAAAGCAAGAGTGCGTGATGAATAAATTCTGCAATTCACAATAATTATCTAACAGTCCACCACAATACAAGGTATCCAAACTAAAATGGTGATCCAACCCAATAAAAAAGTGCTGAAAATAATAAACCAATATAACAAAATCTCACCAAATAGTGGGCTGACCAAAACACCGAAGATTTCAAAACCGGATGCGTGGAACAACGATCAAATGTGGGACCGACGGTGGAAAAAGAGGGAGGTGGTTGTCCTCGACGGTGAAGGGTGGGATCGGGCCAAAAATAGATAGATCCGGCCTCATAGGGGTAGATCCGGGCGAGGGGTGAATGAATCCGTTGTTTAGTCGCGTATCCGGGCTTAGGAATGAGGTATGGGTGGAGGGAATGACAAATCAGGGGCTGAAATTCTCAGATCTGGACTGATCTTGAGAATAGGGGTTGTGGGAAGTGGATTCACAGAAGAGAAGATGGAAGCCAAGGGTGGGAAGATTATGGTTCGATAGTTGCTGCAGGAGAAAGGAATTGGAGGGCAGTGGGTGGTGGCTTTGCGGGTAGAAGGGGAGGCTGTAGGTGCCTTTGTGCATGGAGGAAGGAGGGTGGCTGGTGGCTGGGCTGCTGGGATGGAGACGGGAGGCAGTCGACTTGGTTGCTGAGAGGAAAAAGGGGGCAGCCTGCAGCAGCTTCAGCAAGGAAGGCAGGGGCCGACTGCTGTTTCGGGGGGATCAGGGCTGAGCAAACGTTATAGATGAACAGTTCATTTCATTTATGAATAGTGCAATGAAATAGAAATAGGAATTCTGTACAGGAGGGTGCGATGGAATTGGGGGGCTGGTAGGTGGATGTAAGTGGGAATTGGAGGGGGAAAAGTGGCCTAGGGTCAGGGTAAACCTTGGGGTGGGAGATACACAACTATGAGTCATCACCTAGGGTTCCACGAAGTCGGCACCTTGGCGGGATCGCGGGAATCCGGGGAAAACATTATTCAAATTTTGCAATGATCTCAAAACCAGCCCCCTACTCTCCTATTTATAAGAAAAACAAACTAGGGCATCCCGCAATCAACGACTATGATTGGCCGGAGGAGGGTCCCTCAAGATACATGAAACTGAATGCAAAAATACTAAAATAATATATGTTTTTGACTCGCGGAGACAATCCGGAAACATCTGCAGAGTTGGATCGGCGATCTGATCAAGCCTTCTTGCGTGAATATATGAACGTGAGTCCCGCCTTGCGGCGAACCTCTCCTGGTACACGATCTGATGGCTCCCCATCAACTCCCCCTACTGAAAATCCATCTTCGATGAATGAAGACGATCGTACTGAAGTGGAAGTCCAGGGGCGAGTCGATCGAGCTCCGCGGGTAGTATCCAAGCGTCATTTGCAGTTGGGCGGCCCTACCAATGTACCAAGTAACGACATCGCGACCCATCTGTGGTGGGATCTGATCTCTGTGATGCTCTCATTGCTAATCCTTCGAGTGGTGGATCCCAGTGCGATCGCCGGTGTCAATGGTGTAACCGAAGCAAACGAATCCCCAGGTGGGTGGGTCTCAGTAATGAGCGTACTGTGGTGGCTATCAGGAGAAGGTGGACTATGAGAGTGGTAAGGTAACGAGAGTGGGGGTGGCTGAGTGTCTCCACTGCTCGGATCCACATACTCGTGAGTCTCGTGGTATGGTGTCAGATCCTCAACATTAAATACTGGATGAATTCCCATACTTGCCGGAATATCGAGCCGGGAGGCGTTTGACCCAATACGACTTATAATAAAGTAGAGGCTCATTCACCTGACACTTAGTTTTTTGGCAGGCCCCGAAGGGAGCCTCTCAGGGAGGACTCGCACAATTACCTTCTCGCTTACTTGAAATATTTGTTTCCGCCTTCTATTATTTGCATGTGTTTTATAATTGTCATTGCTCGTTATTATCCGTCGACGGACTGACTCATGCAACTCATGCAAATGTCGTGCAAAAGACTCAGCAGACTCACTAGGGCGTGACTCTAAAGGGCTAGGAATGAGGTCTATAGGCTTCCTAGGGTCATAGCCTGACACTACATGAAATGGACTCAACCCAGTAAACCTATTGACGGAATTGTTGTAGGCAAACTCTGCGACTGAAAAGACAAGATCCCAACTACCTACATGCTCTCCTATTAGACATCGCAATAAGTTCCCTAAACTACGGTTGACTACCTCCGTCTGTCCGTCCGACTGTGGGTGATATGCCGAGGAGAGCCTAAGAATGATGTCAGTCTTGTGTCATAGGGTCTTCCAAAAACTGCTCATAAATCTAATATCGCGGTCTGACACGATAGATTTAGGTAGGCTATGCAGTCTAAAGGCGTCGCTCATAAAAATGGATGCTACGTGTGAAGCATCCACCGTCTTGCGTCAGGCGATAAAATGCGTCATCTTCGAAAACCGATCGACCATCACGAAAAGGGAATCATGTTGACGTAGAGTGCGGGGAAGCCCGAGCACGAAGCCCATGCCGATGTCCTCCCAAGGGCGATGTGGGATTGGTAAAGGCGTGCATAGACCTGTGTTTTACTTTGTGCCCTTTATCGTCTAACAGATTCGGTAGTGGCGGACAACACGAGCCACGCCCTTGAGACCGAGCCAGTAGAGGCGGTCCTCAACAATGGCAATAGACTTATTCCGCCCAAAGTGCCCAGCGGCCCCACCCGCATGCAATTCCCAAATCAGGTAATCGCGATAGGAAGTCGGGTATGCACAGGTGGGAGCCCCGGTACAGATATCCCTCAAAGATCTGATAGCACTCAGTAGGGTCTGGGGTCTCGGGACAAGACAAAATAGATCTCGCCAAAATCGGGGCATGTCGGGTAATCTTGGATCACTTTTTCAATCCCATCCACTCGTGTGGTGATTGTTTGGAGCAAGGAGACACGACGACTCAGAGCGTCGGTCGGCTTGTTCTCAACACCAGCTCGGTGTTTGAGAACGTAGTGAAAGTCCGGTAGGTACTCGACCCATTTGGCATGCCGATGTCCCAACTTGCGTTGTGAATTCAAATAACGTAGCGCCTGGTGGTTTGAATAGAGCACAAACTCCCGGGGGAAGAGATATTGTCTGCAGTAGCGTAGAGACTGGACAATCACATAAAATTCTCGATCATAGTTCGAGTATTTTTGTTTGGCTTCGTTCAGTTTCTCACTAAAGTAGGAAACTGGATGTCCCTCCTGTCTCAATACACCACCAATACCTACACCAGAAGCGTCACACGCGACCTCGAACACAAGGATAAAATCGAGAAGTCTCAGAATGGGCTTCGTCATCAATCTCTCTTTTATTTCCTCAAACGCTCTAGTGATTGCGGGGGTCCACTGAAATTCTCCTTTCTTGAGGCAGCTCGTGAATGGGGCCATAATCGTACTGAACCCCTAGACAAACCTCCTGTAGAAGGTGGCAAGCCCGTGAAAACTGCGAGCCTCGTGAATATTCGTTGGTACAGGCCAATCATGAATAGATTGGACCTTCTCAGGGTCAACGAAAATACCAGTAGACGACACAATGAAGCCCAGAAAGTGAACCGACTCCGAGTGGAAGGAGAATTTCTTTAAGTTCACATATAATTTCTCTCGACGGAAGGTGCCAAAGAGAAGCCTCAAATGATCAAGGTAGTCGGCCTGAGTCTGGCTATAGATCAGTATATCTTCGAAATACACTACTAGGAACTTGCCCATGTATGGTCATAACACCTGCGTCATAATTCTCATAAAAGTACTTGAGACATTAGATAGCACAAATGACATGACCAGCCACTCATACAGACCATCCTTGGTCTTAAAGGCCGTCTTCCATTCGTCTCCCTCGCGAACTCGTATCTGATGGTACCCGCTACGAAGGTCGATTTTGGAAAAGATCTGGGCACCGGACATAGTATCCAACAAGTCATCGAGTCGCGGGATGAGAAAACGATACTTAACCGTGATTTTATTAATGACACGATTGTCGGTGCACATACACCAACTACCGTCCTTCTTAGGGGTAAGAAGGGCGGGAACCGCACACAGACTCAAACTATCACGAATAAAATGCTTCCGAAGAAGCTCGTCGACCTGCTTCTTGAGCTCAACGCGCTCATCAGGGTGCATACGATAATGAGGCAGGTTCGTGAGGGAACCCGGGACTAGATCAATGACATACCTCATCAGGGAGGTCATCAGGCATAATATCCGCAAACTCATCTAGGAGGGGACACACCGCTAGTGGGTGGTCAACAGGGGTGTCCTCAGATGCCTGAGTGGCAGCCACAACGTAAATGATGTCCGACTCAATACTGTCTTGCAGGAACTCACCTCGCCTCAGAATATGCAGTGGCCTCGATTCACTCGTACTCACAGATGGCTCAACCACACCCTTAGATCTCTCCCTGGGTTGGGTTGGCGTCAACATAATCTTTCGCCCCTTGTTGTAAAAGACACACGTGTTCGAACGACCGAAACACGTGACGTAGCAATCAAAAAACCAGGGGAGGCCGAGCAGCACATGAGCGACATCCATGGGAATGACATCACACCAGACTCGGTCCTAAAAGGAAGTGATGCTAATAGGCACAAGACAGTATTGGGTAATCTGAATCACAGTCTTATCTACCTAGACGACACGATAGTTGTGGGAGTGAGGCTCTGCCTTCACCTGCATACAGTCAAGCCCCTTTTGGGCCACGATGTTCACACAACTTCCACTGTCGATGTCCAACTTGCAGGGTCCGTCTGCACTCGGGAAGTGCGCGTAAAAGATGGTGGTGCGTCGTCAATCCTCATCTACACGAGGGATGTGTAGGACCTCACCTAATCACTCCCACCAATG
This sequence comes from Platanthera guangdongensis, assembly GCA_039583875.1. NCBI lineage: Eukaryota > Viridiplantae > Streptophyta > Magnoliopsida > Asparagales > Orchidaceae > Platanthera > Platanthera guangdongensis. The sequence goes on from CM077156.1 coordinate 1,868,318, forward strand.
ATCTTTTTGCGTCACTCTCCCAACATTTCTCGACAGTGGCCTTAATCTCTTTTGTAATCTCCTCATCTTCCTCTAAACCATGCTCCCCATCTTCAACTAGTAGGGTCCGCGTGGGGCACTGCGCTGCCACGCAAGGTTGTGAAGATAAAGATCTTTCTTGGGATCGGGAGGCATCCCTAAGATCGTAAAACGTAGGATTGACACGGATCACAAGATCGTATTATAATAAAAATTAAAATTAAAATTAAAATAATTACCAAGTGCCAAACACAAAGAACAATAAGGAGAAAAATCGGTTTAGGTGGGATCTGATAGTATAACAGCCGAGGAGAAAAACTTCCGAGTAGGGATTCTGCTGCACCTGCAAAAGAAACCGTTAGAAAGTGAAGAAGAAGAAGAAGAACGAGAAGAAATAATGAGAAGAAGAAGAAGAATGCGGGATGATCTAGAATGCGGGATTGCCCGCGGGAAGAAATAATGAGTGCTGCGATGGGAATAAATAAGATGAGAAGAAGAAGATTGTGGGATGACCTAGCCTGCGGGACGAAATAATTGCCTGAAGAATGCGGGATGAAGCAGAAGAATTTCCTGAAGAATGCAGGATGACCTAGCGGGAAGAAGAAGAAGAGAAGAGGAAGAAGAAGAAGAAGAAGAGAAGAGAAAGAAGAAGAAGAGAAGAGGAAAAATTGTCTGATGCGGGATGACCTAGCCTGCGGGAAGAAATAATTGCCTGAAGAATGCGGGATGAAGAAGAAGAAGAATTGCTTGAAGAATGCGAGATGACCTGGCGGGAAGAAGAAGAATTGCCTGAAGAATGCGGGATGACCTAGCGGGAAGAAGAAGAAGAAGAGGAAGAGGAAGAAGAAGAAGAAGAGAAGAGGAAGAAAAAGAAGAAGAAGAGAAGAGGAAAAAGAAGAAGAAATGACCTAGAAGGCGACTGCTGCGGGGAGCGATTGCTGCGGGAGACGCAATGACCTAGAATGCGGGAGCGCCTGCTGCGCGAGCGATTGTTGCTGGGATGAATAATGCGGGATTAAAACGCCGGGATCGACTATGATCGTAGGATCGCCCGATCCTACGATCATAAACACCGATCTTGGCGTTTTTGCAGGGAGTCCGATCCAGCATAGCTCGTGACTTGTTTTTCTCGTAAAACTCGTAAGATCGTCCGATCTTGAGAGCTAAATCGAAATCTTAACAACGTTGCCGCCATGTGTCCTCTGTCGGAACATCTATAACACAGAATACCCCCATATCGTTGGCCATCAGTGGCGACGTCCTTGCCCTTCGTGTCCGCAGGAACACGTGAGGGTGCAGCCGTGGTGGTCTGGGGCGGAGCGGGTTTCCTAAAAGTCGAGGAATCAGTCCGAGAGGGGAACTGCCTCGTGCTAGATGACCAGAGGTACTGCTCGTACTCGAGAGCGAGCTGAAATATCTGTTTGATGGTCTCTATGTAAAACCCCTATTTTAGTTTATATATGAAACAATAAGTGTGGGGTGCCATTAGAAAATGAAACCGGCTAAAAATTAAGTGAACCGGCACCTTCCGGTTTTTAACAAACGTGGCATGCGGGTGTTAAGCGGCGCCGATAGGAATAAAGCAAAGGAAAAAAACCGCTGTTTCTCTTATTTCTCTCCCGATCCCGCGATCCCGCACAGAAGTGCAGCAGGCGGAAATCAGCCGCACGCCGACGGACGCTCCCGAGCGCTCGATCTTCCTCCGTTCTTCGTTATTTTTCCTCCGATTGAAAGGTAATCACTTCCTCTCTACTCCTCTTGCTTCTTTCTTACTTCTTTCATGAAATTTTGCATGGATTGTAGTTGAAGGAAACTTTAGATTTTAGGGTTTTCTAAAATCTTTGTTTATTTTTATTGAAAAAACTTCTGTAAAGATTTCTCTAGCTAAACCCATGAATTTGGGGGAAACCCTAGTGCTTGATTTTGGTGTTAGGATTGAAATAGGTGAAACCCTAAATATCCTTAGCATGAATATTATGCTGCCCTTTCTCTAAACCTAAACCAGTGAAAGAGCAGCAAAACTCTAAGGGTTTAAAGAGGTCTTTGACCTAATTAGGTCAAGTAGAACCCTCAAAAGGGATTATGACCTAATTAGAGACCTTAGTGATATATTAGAAATGAACAAATCTTGTTGTAATAATTAGGACATCAATCTCTTAAAGGATGTTAAGCTAGGGAAGCAGAATTGGCTAGAGCATAATGTTCCCTCGCCAATTTGGACCAAAAGCCCCTTGATTTCTAGATAGAATAACCAACAATTAACACCCTAAATAACTCCTTGACCTAATTAGGTCACGTGGAGTCCGTCAAGACCATCTTGAAGTGGTTGACCAATTTATGTGTCTTTAACAATATTCTCAATGTAGGATATGACTTCACGAGGTAGTGGAAAGCAAAATGACGATGGTGGACGCAGGGATAAAGGAAAAGGGGTAGAAAGAGTGAGTTCTTACCCTTTTTTAATCACTTAATTTTCATTTATATTTTCATGCGTATATTTTTATGTGTATGCTATATGAAAGAACAATGAAAATTAAATATAAATGAAAATAAAGTAGAGAAAAAGTAAAAGAACAAAGAAAGGAAATGAGCTAAGTTAGGGGTCAACCCAACAGTGGAGGTGGGGTGAATGTCCTCCCAATGATGATGAAATGAAAGGAACGTGCGAATATGAAAAGACGCGTTAAGAAATGTGTGCGAATATGAAAAGGCACGCAAGCGCTATATAAATGAAATGAAAGGTTAATATTCCCTTAACACTGTCCAATAACAACATGAAAAATCTAAAAGAGACTAAGAGAGTCCAATCCATGAAACAATATATGTATGAGTAAAAGATAAATCAGAGAGGAAAAAGATTCATAATAAGAATATGATGAAAACGATTCATGTAATATAACGAGAGAGAACGTAATCAATATAAAGTATGAAATCCGTAAAATGCAAATAAGACATCATAATAAAAGGGAATAATGAGAATTCATTTAGTCTCTGACTAATAGAAAATGTAACTAAACAGGTAAAGGTGGAGGCTTCCCCTGCTAGCTCTAGCAGGCCCCCTACACGTCGGGAAAAGATGTACAAGATCTGGGTGGATGTCATTACAGCTGTCTTCGAAGTCATGGATGCCCACAAGGCGTCTTGTCGTGACCCCGACTGCCCCCACGACGAGTTTCAGTTTTTTTTCAAATAGTTACTTATGGTTTTCACATGTTACAGTATAGCTTTTGGTTCTGGGTTACTTGTATAGTTTTGAGCTGATGTGATAGTATCTGTATAGTTGTAGCTCAGATATTATGGTGACTCCTTTTTGTTATATATATGTATCAAGTCACCTGTACTATACTGTATCAGATGTATGATAAGTAAGATGAGATGTACTTTTCAGCACTTCTTTTACTCTGTCAATACTTATTTATATATAAGCAGTGATAATTATATAACTGTCATACTCTGAATTGCCTATGAAATATAGAAGATCAAAAGGAAATTGCGACGGCAGCCTAGTAAGAGGGGCCGTTAAAATTAAATGGTATCAGAGGCAGGTTTTTGTTTGGATTCGTTAAGGAGTAATAGAAATACAATGAATATAAGTAAAACAAACTGAAGTATCTAATTTGACGTCTTCCTGTCGCAGGAACCCTTTCGCACCTATTTGAGTAGACGACAAAGAGAAGAACTCGAAGGAGAAACTAGTCGCATGGCTAAAGACAAAATTAGGGAAAGATCAAATCCCCCTCTATCCGAAGTCATGCAAGCATTAGCTGAGGCTATCCGAATGGGCCATAGTGCTGTTGCGGTATCACAATCGTCAATGTCAAGTGAATCTTACGTGAATCAATTTCTGGAAATGAGACCGCCCTTATTTCGAGGAGGTTTGACCCCAATGGAAACTGAAGGCTGGATCAAGAGGATTGAATTAATTTTCAATGCTTTGAAATGCCCCGATGATCAAAAAATTGATTTAGTCGTCTTCCTACTAGAAGGAGAGGCTGATCGATGGTGGGACAGCATGAGGCAAGGAAAATTTGCTGGGCGGAAAAATTCAGAGATTTACTGGACTGACTTTTTGAAAGAATTTGTTATCTGGTTTGTCCCTCCATCTGAAAAACAAATGTTGCAGAAAAAATTTCTGAGATTAATGCAAGGAAATCGTACAGTGCTTCAATATGAAGCTGAGTTTGCGCAACTAGCTTATTATGCAGGAGATATGGTCGCAAAGGAAAGCGATCGTTGCTTTCGATTTCAATTGGGTCTACGAGAAGATGTACGGGTACATCTCATTTCACAAAGGATTAAGAATTATAATGAATTAGTAGAGACTGCTAAGTTGATTGAAAAAGATGTCGAGAGTTCGCAAAGGCGAATGGACTTTCAGAAGAAAAGACTGCCAGAAGGACAAAATATGGATTTCTCGCGAAAGAGTGGAAGTTCAAATTGGAAAAGGAAGAAAGGAGGTCCTCCATCACAAACTCAAAATGAAAGTGGGACTAGTAGTAATACGATGAAGCCCTTATGTTCAAAATGCGGAAAGAATCACTTTGGCGATTGTTTAAAGGGTACCGGCGTTTGTTTTAAATGTCTGAAGCCGGGACATCGCCGTCAAGATTGCCCGTTCTGGAAAACAGTATCCGAAAGAGGTGGTCCTAGTCAGATATCAACATTTCATCATCTTGATACCAGCTTAATTAGTAGAATGGATAAAGGTAAAGGAATTGATACATCAGGATCTATGATAGAAACTAGAGAAGACAGACAGGTGCAACCTAGAGTCTTTAATATGAACCAGCAAGGAGCGAAAGCTGATGATACCGTTATCACAGGTATGATCTATGTGCATAACCACCTTTTAAAGGTATTATTTGATACAGGGGCTGGCCAATCTTTCATCTCTACAAGTGCAATTAAACAATTAAGGTTGGAACCATATATATCGCTGGAAGAGTTGAGAGTTAAAATGCCTAATATTACTGAGATGACTACAAAGCTTCGATGTACAGTATGGCTAACAATTGATACCAGCCTAGTAGAAGTAGATGTTGCAGTTCTACCTCTATCTGAGTTTGATATCATATTAGGGATGGATTGGTTATCAAGACATGAAGCTATTATCAATTGTAAAAAGAAGGAAATTACACTCAAGCTGGACAATATACAGTGTACTTTTAAAGGACTAAATGAAGTTGCAAAAATTATGATATATTCGTTAAAGGCACTGAAGAAAATACGAAAAGGTTGTGACGCAACCTTGGTCATGATTAAGGGAATCAGTACGGTGACATGTGAGTCAACTGCAGTTCCTGTAGTATGTGAATTTCTCGAAGTATTTCCCGAAGAATTACCAGGACTACCCCCATCAAGGGATGTAGAATTTACTATTGATTTAGTGGAAGGAGCTAAGCCAATAGCAAAGGCACCATATCACATGGCTCCTAAAGAATTGACAGAATTAAAAAGCCAATTGCAGGAACTACTTGATACGGACTTCATCCGACCAAGCACTTCACCTTGGGGAGCTCCAGTACTTTTTGTTAAAAAGAAAGATGGTTCGTTTCGACTATGTGTCGATTATCGAGAACTGAATAAGTTGACAGTTCGCAACCAATACCCTCTACCTCGCATTGATGATTTATTCGATCAATTAAGTAATGCAAAAGTCTTTTCTAAAATTGACTTAAGATCAGGATACCATCAAATGCGAATAAAAGAAGACAATATTTACAAAACTGCCTTCAGCACAAGATACAGACACTTTGAGTTCGTAGTCATGCCGTTTGGATTGACAAACGCGCCAGCAGTTTTTATGGATTTAATGAACCGGGTATTTAAGGAATATCTAGATAGGTTTGTTATCGTATTTATCGATGACATCCTGATATATTCTGCAAGGGTGAACATACAGAGCACTTGAGGCTTGTGTTGCAAACGTTGAAAAGTCATGCGTTATACGCAAAATTTTCTAAATGTGAGTTCTGGTTAAATGAAGTTTCCTTCTTGGGACATGTGGTTACAGAACATGGATTATCTGTAGATCCAGCCAAAGTAGAGGCAATTATAAATTGGCCAAGACCGACTACAGTCACAGAAATTCGGAGCTTCCTTGGATTAGCAAGTTATTACATAAAATTTGTAAACGGTTTTTCAGCAATTGCACTACCGCTTACGAAACTAACCCGAAAGAACGTTCTATTCGTCTGGACGGATGAATGTCAGGAGGCATTTGACGAGTTAAAAGCAAGACTAACTACTGCACCAATATTGGTCATGCCCTGTGGCATAGAAGGTTTTCAAATTTATAGCGATACATCCCTGAAAGGTATTGGTTGTGTCTTGATGCAGAATGACAAAGTCATTGCGTATGCCTCGCGACAGTTGAAGGATTCTGAGCGTAATTACCCAACACATGATTTAGAATTGGCAGCTGTCGTATTTGCCCTAAAGATTTGGCGACATTATTTATATGGTGCTCAATGTGAAATCTTTACAGACCACAAAAGTTTAAAGTATATTTTCTCTCAGAAGGAAATAAATATGCGCCAGAGACGATGATTTGAACTTATCAAAGATTATGACGTCGAAATTAAATACCATCCCGGTAAGGCAAATATAGTAGCTGATGCGCTCAGTAGAAAACATTTGGCACAGGTGATTGTTCCGCTAACTGAACAAAAAGAGTTATTACGAGATATACAAAATCTTGAAATGCTTACTGTACAACCCCGTGTCCGGCGAGCGGGTCCCGCCAGGGAGGTCGAGCAGACCAAGTCCCGCGACCCGCACCCGAACGGCAAAGACAGATGAACGGAAGAAGGCCTGGCCCGCTCTCGCCCATTTCAGGTGGGCGAGTCAGCGAGGCGAGCGAGCAGGTCGCGCGGAGAGCCCGGCAAGGCGAGCGAGCCGACCGGGGTCGCAGTCGCCGCCGTCCAGCCCCACCCGCTACCTGGCCGCCGATCCGCCCCGGCAAAAGACAGGCGGGTCGCGACGGTCCGGCTCGCGCTCGCCCAGGGAGGATAGGCGAGTCGCCAGAGCCAGGTCGCGCCCGCCTCCCGCGGGGGGAATCGGAGGCGAGCTGACTCCCCATGAGTGCGAATAGCTACTCAGAACAGCGGAACCTCGCTGTTGGCAGACCAGGTTGGACTGCGCATAGCTGCTCAGGACAGCGGAGTTTGGCTGTTGGCAGACCCAACCGAGGGCTTTTTGGTATTTCCAGGTCAGTTCTTTCGGTTATTGGCAGTTCAGGTTCTGAAAATCTATAAATAAGACCCAAGGGGTACCTCAGAGGACACGCTTTTCAGTGCCTCCTGACTCTCATTTTCGAGTGCTCTCTGAAGGTACCTTAGCTCGGCTTCTGGCTAAGGAGGGGAAGCGCTCAGAGATCTTCCAGGTTTGTGGAGGGACCTCCCTGCCGAGCCCTTGGGTCTGTTCTTTCTTGTCTCTTTCGTCGTTTTTCTTGCAGGAGCAAAGTAGGCGCGAAACCACCCCTTCCCCAAGGGTCGAACTCCACAAGAGGCCGGATTCCGGTTTCAACACTTTGGTGCGGTGAGCGTGGAGAGTGGTCAGTGCAGAAAAGCTTCGGCGAGCTCAATGACGGGAGGTCAAGGATCTGACAGACAGGACTCGCCGCCCCCCCCCTGCCTCTCGCAACGGTGGGGATGTTGGAGGATTTCAGGAACGAGGTGCTGAACCTCGTTAAGTCCGCACTCGGCGCGCGGGCCGAGTGCTCGACTCCGGCGGCCCAGATCGCGGCCGCCCCTTCCTTAGGCGAAGACGCGCCTGGGAGGCGAGCCGGGAAGGAAGTGGCTGAGGAAGGCCGGGGGAGCGAGCTCTCGGGGCGCGAGCTCTTCCCCGGTTCGGCAAGCCGAGGCCGGTTCGGCGAATTGGGCTCGCGGGACTCGCCGGCTCGCCCAGTGGGGGGGGTGCAGTCCCTTCAGCGAGCTGGTCTCCTCCGCACCAGTGCCAGACGGGTTCAGGGAGCCCGAGATGTCCTACTACATCGGGAAGGGAGATCCAGTACAGCACGTCCAATGGTTCGAAGACGTGGTCTCCATCCGTCAGATGTCGGACGGATTCAAGTGCCGTCTCTTCGCCATCACCCTCCGAGAGAAGGCAAGGGAGTGGTTCCACCAGCTGCCGGCTAGTTCCATCTATTGCTTCGAGGACTTGCGCCGAGGGTTCATGTTAAGGTTCACTACCTCAAAGAAGAGGAAGAAGGAGTCTGAGTCCCTGTTCCACATAAAGCAGGGGGTGAACGAGACGCTGGGGAGCTATGTGGATCGGTTTCAGGAGGAGGTCACCCAGGTCCAGGAGATGCCAGGCCACAGTCTGATGATGGCCTTCACCCTGGGCCTGCAGCAGGGTTTCTTCCGCATAGAGCTGAAGAGAGTTCCCCCCCTCTCCTACGAGGAGCTGATGGAGAGGGCGGCGAGAGAGGTCGACGGGGAGGCGTCGAATCCGGAGTTCGCAAGAAAGCTAGCCAGATGGGCCACCGAGGAAGAGAAGGAGTCGAAGGGAGGAAGAGCGCAGGAGGAGAGAAGGGGGGAGCCCAGGCAGAGGGAGCAGAGGCAGCTCCAAGGACAGCAGCCGGGGTGGGGGCGTCAGGAGCCCGACCGTAGGCTGGGCTGGAGACCAGAGTGGCAGGGGCAGGGACCACAGAGGGGGTACTTCGGAAGGGGTCACTATCAGGGGAGGCAGGACCAGTTCCACCCCCCAGGCTGGAGGCAGGGTCAGAGGCCTCGGCTCCCCGATCAGGAGGAGGCCATGGCCATAGCTCTGGGAGCAAGGAGGGGGATCATGAGAAGGAGGAGAAGGGAGTTCAGGGTGGAGCTGCCCTATTGCGACTTCCATCAGGAAGAGGGGCACGCTACGGCCACGTGCCCGGAATTCCTGGAAATGAGAGGGAATAGGGGGCGGCAGCAGCAGCAGGAGGAAGCGCGGCAAGAAGTGAGGATCGAGGAGGTCCTGCCTCGGGCAGAGGAGGATCGTTGCGAGGACCGGGTTGATGTGGGGACCCGAGGAGGGATTGGGGTGATCCACGGGGGAGTGGGAATCGAGGCCTCCCGCAAGGCAAGCCTCCACACCATGTACCGGCGGAGCGTCGCCTCTACATCCCAAACCCCGCCGCCAGAGGAGAGGATCACCTTCTCCAGAAGTGATATGCCAGACCACGAGGATCCGTTCTGTGATGCGCTGGTCATCAAGGCCGCCATCGAGAATTTTACTGTCTCTCGGATCCTCGTGGACAATGGGAGCTCCGTGAACGTCGTCTTCAAAAAGGCGTTTGACGCGATGCAGGTGGAGGCTAAAAGGGTGTTGGCCTCGGACGGGCCCTTGTTCGGGTTCTCGGGAGAAAGGAAGGAAGTAGAGGGAGGAGTTGACCTCCATGTCACCCTGGGGGGGCAGTCCCGAAACTGCAAGTTCGTCATTGTGGACGCCCCCAGCAGCTACAGCGCAATCTTCGGGAGTCCCCTGATCAGCGCCTTCCGCTGCGTCCCCTCATCTTTCCATCAGTGCCTGAAGTTCAACGCTGAGGGGGTGCAGGTCAGGGTTAGGGGAGACCCAAAGGTGACACGTGAATGCTATGTCACTGCGGTGAACACCATCTCTTGGCAAGAGGGAGCCGAGGAGATGGGGCGGAGAATGGAGGAAGTCGAGCAGGGAGCAGGAGAGGAGCTGGAGGTGAAGGACTGTGCAGAGGAGGCGGTAGGAGGAGATCTGGAGGAGGTGGCCGAAGTAAGGGCCGTGGGAGGAGAGATGGAGGTAGAGGTCCTCGTTCTGGAGGAAGGGGACGCCGAAGGATGGGGGGAGCGGTCCAGGCTGGAGGTGGCAGAAGAAGTGGTGGAGCTGGAGGTGCTCACCCGGGGAGGAAGGATGGAGAAGATCCGCGTCAGCGGAGGGCTGATCCCGGAGGACCAAGGCAGGATGCTGGAGTGCATCCAGAAGAACGTGGACATCTTCGCCTGGAACGCCGCGGAGATGCCGGGGGTTGACGCGGATGTGGCCTGCCACCGCCTCAACTTGAACCCGGGGACACGCCCCGTCCAGCAGAAAAAGAGGTCCACGGCGGACAAGCTGGCGGAGCCCATCAGGGAGGAGGTGGCGAAGCTTCTCAAGGCCGGCTTCGTGTCCGAGATCCAGTACCCCGGCTGGGTCTCCAATGTCGTGATGGTTAAAAAAGGAGATGGCCGTTGGCGAATGTGTATCGATTTTTCATTACTCAATAAAGCTTGTCCTAAGGACTGTTATCCTTTGCCTCGGATCGACGTGCTGGTTGACTCAGCCGTCGGCTTTTCTATAATGAGTTTTTTAGATGCCTTTTCAGGTTACCATCAGATCAGGATGCACCCCCCGGACATCAAGGATGTCTCGTTCATCACAGGGGACGGCTGCTACTGCTACAAGATGATGTCGTTCGGGCTGAAGAACGCTGGGGCCACCTACCAAAAAATGATGGATATGGTCTTCAAGGAACAGAGGGGGAGGAACTTGGAGGTGTACGTGGACGACCTCATGATCAAGAGCCGGGACGTGGACTCCCACCTCCGGGACCTGGAGGAGACGTTCGCCACCCTGCGCAGATACAAAATGCGGCTGAATCCCCTTAAGTGTGTCTTTGGGGCTAGCCGGGGGAAGTTCTTGGGGCATCTCCTCACCCCCGCGGGGGTCGAGCCGAATCCAGACAAGGTCAAGGCCATCTTGGAGCTAGGGTCCCCGCGGAATGCAAAGGAGGTCCAACGGTTGACAGGGAAGCTAGCAGGACTGAGTCGCTTCCTTTCTCGGGCAGGGGAGAAGTGCTCCCCCTTCTTCAAAACGCTGAGGGGAGGCCAGAGGTTTGAATGGACCAAGGAATGCGCGGAGGCGTTCCAGGCCCTCAAGGCGCAGTTGACACAGGCTCCGCTGCTCCAGGGGCCGAAGGAGGGTGAGGATTTGTTCTTATATCTCGGGGTCGGGGCAGAGGCCTTGAGCTCCGTCTTAGTACGTGAAGAGGGGAAGAGGCAGCTCCCCATTTATTATGTCAGCCGGGTCCTGAGGAAGACCGAGCTCCGGTATCCGATCCTGGAGAAGCTTGCATTCGCACTAATCATCTCGGCTCGGAGGCTACGACCTTACTTCCAGGCACACTCGATCCGAGTGGTGACCGACCATCCTCTCCGCAACATCTTCGAGGGGGTGGAGCATTCAGGTCGGCTGGCCAAGTGGTCGGTGGAGCTAAGCGAGTTCGATGTCTCCTTCGTTCCGCGGCTCTCGATCAAAGCTCAGGCGATGGCCGACTTCCTGGCCGACTACGTGGTAGAAGTAGCGGAGGAGGAGCTCACCCGCCCGACTCCTTGGAAGGTGAGGGTGGATGGAGCCTCAGGAAGGCATTCTCTCGGAGTAGGAGTGGTTCTGGAAAGCCCTCAAGGGACTCAGATTGAGCAGACGGTGGTGGTGCATTTTCCCATTACCAACAACCATGCCGAATACGAAGCAGTGATAGCGGGGCTGCGCCTGGCCAGAGAGCTGGGGGTGCTGGATGTGGAGGTCCTAACCGACTCCATGGTGGTGGCCTCCCAGATCAACGGGGAGTTCGAAGCAAGGGAGCCCGCTTTGAAGTTATACTTGACCAAAGTGAAGGGGGTCATAGGGACCTTCCAGACCTTCTCCATCCGACACGTGCCAAGGGGAGAGAATGAACAGGCCGACCAACTAGCAAAGCATGGCCCCCGGGTGGGGGGCACCATCACCGACCTGTTCCGCCCCTCCATCGAAGAAGGGGAGCTCATGGAGATCGATCAGCAGCCTTCGTGGATGGACCCAGTAGTAGTTTTCCTCTCCACGGGAGAATATCCGGAGGGGGTAGACAGGAAGAAGCTGAGGCACAAGTCCGCCTACTACCTCCTTAAAGACGGACAGCTATACAGGAAGACCCTCTCCGGGATGCTGGCTCGCTGCGTATCCGAGGGTGAGGCGCAGAGGATCTTAGAAGAAGTCCACTCTGGGGAGTGCGAGAGTCATTCCGGGAGTCGGACCTTGGAAGGAAGGATAGTCAGACAAGGGTATTTCTGGCCCACCCTGGGCCGGGACGCCGCAGAGTTCGCAAGGAGATGTCATAAGTGCCAGCTATTTGCCCCCCTCCAGCTGCAGCCGGCCCAACAACTCAAGAGTATCACGGCCCCTTGGCCCTTTGCAATCTGGGGAATGGATTTGGTTGGACCGTTCCCCCAGGCCAGCGGCCAGCGAAGGGGTTCCTCCTGGTGATGATCGACTACTTCTCAAAGTGGATGGAGGTGAAGACGTTGGCTAAGGTGACCTCCCAAGTGATCAGGAATTTTGTCTGGGGGGAGATCATCTGTTGCCATGAGATGCCCCAGGCCATCGTCACCGATAACGGACCCCAGTTCGCCAGCGCCGAGTTCACCAGCTTCTGCGAGCAGCTTGGAATCGACCTCAGGTTCGCCTCGGTCCACCACCCCAGGAGCAACGGGCAGGTGGAGGCCGCGAACAAGATCATCGTCAATCTCCTCAAGAAGAAGGTGGAAAACTTGAGGGGGAGCTGGATGGAGCAACTCCCCGCCGTTCTTTGGGCCCTTAGAACCACCCCTAACACGGCCACGGGGGAGACCCCCTTCAAGCTCTCCCATGGATGCGAGACGGTGCTCCCCATAGAATTTGAAGTCCAAACGCCGCGAGTCGGGACGGCCAGAGAGGGCCGAGAGGAATGACAAGCCGAGGACGAGGAGGAGCTGAGACTCTCCCTTGACATGGTGGAAGAGTTGAGGGACCTCTCGGCCATCCGACAGGAGGAGGTCAAAAGGAGGATGGCAAAATACTTTGACAAGCAGGTCAGGGTCAAGCAGTTTGCAGAAGGGGACCTGGTGCTGAAGAAGGTGGATGCGGCAGGAAGGTCAGCATCCGTAGGGAAGCTCAACCCCAGCTGGGAGGGGCCGTTCATTGTGAAGGAAGCCCTGAAGTCAGGGGGCTATCGGCTCCAAAATGTAGAGGGTGAGGCCCTGAGTCTCACCTGGAGTGGAGACGACCTGAAGAGGTTTTTTCCCTAAGCACCTGTAAGCAACACGATTTGTTATAATGAAGCCCTTTTTCTCCCCCTCCCCCAGGATTGTCATATCCAGCTTGCACAGAGAATTGGAATGAGTTTAGACCCCGAGGAGATTGCACAGAGAATTGGAATGAGTTTAGACCCCGAGGAGATCCCGTTGCCAGGCTCTCACCTAGCTGGCAGGGCCGGAAGTCACTCGGTGTCATCCCTAGCCTCGAGAAGATCCCGCTGCCAGGCTCCCACCGAGCTGGCAGGGCCGGAAGTCACTCGATGGAATGAGTTTGGACCCCGAGGAGATCCCGCTGCCAGGCTCTCACCTAGCCGGCAGGGCCGGAAGTCACTCGGTGTCATCCCTAGCCTCGAGAAGATCCCGCTTCCAGGCTCCCACCTAGCTGGCAGGGCCGGAAGTCACTCGATGGAATGAGTTTGGACCCCGAGGAGATCCCGCTGCCAGGCTCTCACCTAGCTGGCAGGGCCGGAAGTCACTCGGTGTCATCCCTAGCCTCGAGAAGATCCCGCTGCCAGGCTCTCACCTAGCTGGCAGGGCCGGAAGTCACTCGATGGAATGTGTTTGGACCTCGAGAAGATCCCGCTGTCAGGCTCTCACTTAGCTGGCAGGGCCGGAAGTCACTCGATGACAATGAGTTGCGACCCAGATCGAATCACGCTGCCGGGCTCCCACCTAGCCGGCCAGGCCCGGAACTACTCGAATGGCGTTAATAGCAGACTGAAATCACGAAGATAAGCCAAAAAGGGTCTAACATGACCACCCAACCCCGAGAAAGACGGCAGAACGGAGACGAAAACCTAGGCGAGAACCCGCAAGAAATTCGATAACTCAGGCAAAGGGAGAGCCAGCTCGCCTCGCTTGGCGGGCGAGCAGCCGCCTCCTCCGGGGGTGGGCCGCAGAGGCAGGTCGCGTCGCACGGCGATAGCAAATATACGAACAAGGCGGGCGAGAAAGCATTTTATAAAAGCAGGTCGGAATCACAAAAGCTAATCAAAAAGGGAGGGGTCTAACATAGCCCCCCCAGCCCCAGGAGAGGCGGCCGAGTAGGAGGCGAGAACCTGGGCGAGAGTCCACGAGAAATCAGGCGACGCGACCAAGGCGTGAGCCGGCTCGCCCCGCTCGGCGGGCGAGCGGTCTCCTCTTCAGGGCCGGGCCGCAAGGGCAGGACGCGTCGCGCGGCAACAACAAATGTATAAATAAGGCGAGCGAGAGGACATTTATAAAAGCAACCATAACTGAAAAAACACAAAGTATAGGCGCAGCCCGCGCGTACATCTCAAAGCGAGTAAACATACATGATAATATACATCAAAAAGAAATATATATATATGTCAAAAGTCAGGGGAGACGCGAGATCCGGGGCGAGGAGCCCTAAATGGGCTGGAAGGCTTTGTCCCCAGGGTCCGGTATGGGGAGGAATAGCGCCGGCACCACGTCTTCCGCCGAGAGTTCCGCCGCCTCGCTCGTAAGAAGATCTGCGCGTCGCAGCATTTGCATCGTATACTTCGCGGCGCTGGCGGCGTTCTTCTGCATCAGGACTTCCAAGTCATAGTCGGAGTGGTGCTCGCGCGGGCAGACCCTGCTGTCTGAAGGAGGGACAGCGGCGGCGGCCTCCAGCTCGCGCACCCGCGCCTCCAGCGCCGCTTTTTCCTGGCCAAGGGTGGCGATCTCGGCACCCATTCGGCTCGCCGTCGCCGCATCCTGGGAGAAGAAATGAGAATAATCATGAGCTGTGTTCGCAAGAAGGGACGATAGTTCGGGTTGAGCACGTACCACCCCGCCCAGGTACTGCGCAAGGGTCTCCTCTGCCGCATCGGCCCGCCTCCTCTGAAGGTTCGCGTCCTCCTGAGCGAGCTTCTGGGCTGCCTCCCTCTCGTCCGCCAGTTTCTTCAGGGAGGCGGCGTTCCGCTCCAGCTGAGTGCAACGCCTCCCCACCATGTGAGCCAGCTCCAGGCCGCGCAGCTGGGCCCGCGCGCTCTCATGAACCAATACTCGCGTCTCCTCCCTGTCGTAGATGGCGGCATCTTCTCGCGAGTACAGGCCAAAGGAGAAGTTGTACGCCTCCCCGCCGATGGTATCCTGCTCCATCCAGCTCGGCAGCAGGGTCGAGATCATCGCGCGGTTCGACTCCTTATCCCACGACAGGAGCGGGACGCCGAGCTCGTCCAGGTACCTCTCGCCGTAGCCGAAGTTACGATGCCCTCTCGGCACCGGCTCCGCAGCAACTTGAGACCCGCCCGGCAGCGCGGAGGTGCCGCCGCCCTGACCGGGGAGTCGCTGGTCGAAGCAACCAGCGGGGGCGAGGGGCCCTCGGCCGGTAGGACCGCGGGATCCTTGCCCTTCCTTTGGCTCGCGGTGGGTTGTTGATCCACGGTCTTCGCCACCTTCGGCGGAGGGGCGGGCTGTCCGCCACCCGGCCGCTTCTTGGCCGGGACTGACGGGATGTCGCGCTGAGCGGCATCCGCAGCTTGAGCTCGGGCAAGAACCCCGGAGGGGATCCTAGCGCTCTCATAAGGGGGGTGAAGAGGGATGTCGCGTTCACCTGCAAAGAAGGAAGGGTGAGGTGAAGGAAAAATGGGAAGGTAAGGCCTAACAGCGGCGAGTGGCAAACCTCCCCCTGGCGGGACGACGGCGAGGTCGTCAAGATGGCGGCGTAGGTACGCGACCTCAAAATTCTTCCCGGCGAAGAACGCGCACAAGTCGGCTTCATGACCGCCTAGGCTGGGAGGCCGGTAGCTCGCCTCGCTAAGCTGTACCGGCGAGAAGGGGACGTTGCCGAAGTCCCCTTTGACGAACAGGAACTTCTTGAGCCAATTGTGGCTCTTATTGACTGTCTCCCGCATCTTGAGGTGGGCGCTGGAGAAGTAAGCGGTCTCGTCCCGATTCGCCCGGAAGGAGAACAGCTTCCGGAAAACGGCGAGGCTGAACTCCACTCGCTCCTCTCGCAGGAAGCATGTGAACCCCACCATCACGGCTATGGAGTTTGGGGTCATCTGACCCAGGACGACCCCGAAGTATTTCAGCACCTGGCGCACCTCGGGCCACAGGGGGAGTCGCAGGCCCACTTCAAAGTGAGCTAGCGGGATGGCGAGCTCATCCCTGGATAAGTCGTTGATCTTTTCCCCATCCCCGGGCCGTCTCGCAGAAAAGCTCGGCGGCACGTGGTCGCTAAGAGCATCCAAGTACTCGCGCTCAGAGATGACAGCGTGAGGAAAGTCATGCTCTGAGAAGGTCCAGGCACACTTACTTCGCCCGTCCACGTCGCCGCCGCCTCCGCCCATTCCCATCGAGTCGCCGCCGAACGCGCGAAACAGATCCAGGAGGCGAGCACGAATCGCACTTCGCGGGAAAAAGGAAGCGAGAGGATGTTTGGAGTCGGTGAGGAAATAAGAGCCGGCAAGACCTATTTATAGGGAAAGAGAAAGGGCGGGAAACTTCCCGCCGAAAGAGGGGGTGCGGATAGCAAAAATCAGCCCGACGGTTCGGCTTCCCCGCACGCAACCGCACCCCAAAGCCCGATGCGGCGCGGGTCTCGCCCGGCCGCGTCCGCGGAAGACCTGAGCGGGCGAGTCTCGACCCGCACCCGCACGGGGTTCCGCGCGAGACGGGAAACTCCCGTCTGGCGAGCTCCTCGGCTCGCCCTCGCCTCGATCAGCGCGAGGGGAAGAACGGACCTTTCCCTTAATCCACCCACAGAAAGCAATAGAAACAGCATGATATTTTCAATGAGCCTCAGCAGTAACAAGTTAGGCCCATAGGCGGGCTAAAAGAGTCGCAAACGATTACAAATACAAGATAACTCCAAAATAACAGCAATCCCGTGGCATCCCGAAAGCGGGTGGCCGAGAGCTGGGTCAGTACTCGACCCACTTCCACCTATGCCGCCGCTTCGTTCCCGATCGCGGCGGCACGCGAGGATCGTGGTAATCGCGAACCGCCACTAGCTCCCGCTCAGCCAGGCCGATCTGCTCTGCGGCGCTCCTAAGATGCCCCTCGACTCGCGATATATGCACGCCCGGCGAAGTCACATCGTCATCCTCCGCTGCGCGCCGAGGGCCCTCCAAGGCCGCGAGCCGGGCCTCAGTCTCGGCCTTGTCTCCATCGACCCTCTTCACGATCTCCTGCAGCAGCAGTGTGTGTTTTTGGAACAGCCTCTTCATCCCCACCGCATCGGTCGGGTCTCCCAGGTAGTCGGAAACACTGTCCACGTCGGGCGGAGGCGAATACCCCTCGCTCATCTCGGTTTCGGGGGAGGCCCTGTTATAGCCTGCAAACGGGGCGAGTCAGAAGGAGCGAGCGAGAGACGAAGCCAACGGTAAATACCAGCTCACCAGGGGTTGGCACGTCACCCGCACCGACGGATGGGCGAGAAGAGCCCGGCCGACCCTGAAAGGTTCCTCCCTCGAGGGTCTCAAGAGATTTCCCCAGTCCGTGGGAACCCGGCGGGCGGGGGGTTTCCGGAGGTGGGCGGTCCAGACCTGGGGAACTAGCGACCCTCTCAGGCGACGAGGGAGGGGGACGATCCTCTCCCCGGTTCCCCACCTCCTCACAAGGAATTACCTGCAGAGCGAAAAATCAGAGATGAAATGGTAATCCACGGAAGGCCACGTACCCCAGGGACGACCTCGACACCCGCCGAGCTGGAGCCCGGACAGTCACCCGCCAGAGATCGCCTGACAATCTTTCCTTTCACCGGCCTGAAGAGAGGGCCAGGAGACCCGCGTGATAGCCAAGGGGCGGCCTCGAGGGCCTCCTCCTGAGTCTTCAGGACCGCTGCCGCCAGGCGAGCGCGCACCTATTCGCTGACCGGCATCAAGAAACTAAAGTCTGCTCAAAGAAAATAAAGGGGTCTGGGGAGCCTCCTCCAGGGGTCAGCGGTATGTATTTATAGCCGGACAGTGGGGGCCCACCAGAAGATTCCCTGCCAGCTCAGCACAATGCTCGCCGAACACGCGGGTTGGATGATTCTTCCCGAGCTTGATTCAAGCTCGAAAAGAGCGGGGATTGTGTACAACCCCGTGTCCGGCGAGCGGGTCCCGCCAGGGAGGTCGAGCAGACCAAGTCCCGCGACCCGCACCCGAACGGCAAAGACAGATGAACGGAAGAAGGCCTGGCCCGCTCTCGCCCATTTCAGGCGGGCGAGTCAGCGAGGCGAGCGAGCAGGTCGCGCGGAGAGCCCGGCAAGGCGATCGAGCCGACCGGGGTCGCAGTCGCCGCCGTCCAGCCCCACCCGCGACCTGGCCGCCGATCCGCCCCGGCAGAAGACAGGCGGGTCGCGACGGTCCGGCTCGCGCTCGCCCAGGGAGGATAGGCGAGTCGCCAGAGCCAGGTCGCGCCCGCCTCCCGCGGGGGGAATCAGAGGCGAGCTGACTCCCCATGGGTGCGAATAGCTACTCAGAACAGCGGAACCTCGTTGTTGGCAGACCAGGTTGGACTGCGCATAACTGCTCAGGACAGCGGAGTTTGGCTGTTGGCAGACCCAACCGAGGGCTTTTTGGTATTTCCAGGTCAGTTCTTTCGGTTATTGGCAGTTCAGGTTCTGAAAATCTATAAATAAGACCCAAGGGGTACCTCAGAGGACACGCTTTTCAGTGCCTCCTGACTCTCATTTTCGAGTGCTCTCTGAAGGTACCTTAGCTCGGCTTCTGGCTAAGGAGGGGAAGCGCTCAGAGATCTTCCGGGTTTGTGGAGGGACCTCCCTGCCGAGCTCTTGGGTCTGTTCTTTCTTGTCTCTTTCGTCGTTTTTCTTGCAGGAGTAAAGTAGGCGCGAGACCACCCCTTCCCCAAGGGTCGAACTCCACAAGAGGCCGGATTTCGGTTTCAACACTTACATATATAACTACCGATCAGACTCGCGATTTATTCTTCCAACTCATGACAGAGCATTCCCTTAAAGATAGGGTCAGGAAGGCAATGAGCCAAGATCCTATATTTGTGAAGATTCTAGATAAGGTTAAAAGTGGACAATCAATTGCTTTTACAGAACAAGATGGAGTATTATTTTTAAATAAAAGATTATGTGTTCCTCATATTAATACACTTCAAGCGGAAATACTTTATGAAGCACATTACACAACATATTCAATTCATCCTGGGAGAACGAAAATGTACCAAGATCTCAAGCAGGACTTTTGGTGGCCAGGAATGAAGACTGACGTAATTCAATATATTGCTAAATGTCATACATGCCAACTTGTGAAAGCAGAACATCAGAAACCTGGCGGATACTTACAATCACTGTCAATTCCTGAATGGAAATGTGATGACATAACCATGGATTTTGTCATGGGATTACCAAGGAGTAAAACTGGGAACAACAGTATCTGGGTAATTATTGACCGATTAACGAAAGTTGCACATTTTATTCCTATGAAAAATGATAGCCCAGTGCAAAAGTTAGTTGATCAGTATATCGATATTATTATAAAATATCATGGAATTCCCCGGTCCATCGTGTCCGATAGAGATGGACGCTTTACATCAGATACTTGGAAACTCGTACAGAAGAAATTGGTCACAAAATTACTATACAGTATCGCCTTTCATCCTCAAACGGATGGTCAATCCGAGCGAACTATCCAACTGTTGGAAGATTTATTAAGAATGGTTGTACTCGATCTTAAAGGTTCATGGGAAAAATACTTAGCGTTGGTGGAATTTTCATACAATAATAACTACCAGTCAAGTATTCAAATGACACCGTTCGAGGCATTGTATGGACGAAGATGTCGCACCCCATTAAGCTGGGCAGAAGATGGTGATCAGAAGTTATTCCCAAAAAACCAAGTGGATAAGATAAATGATAAACTTACACTGGTACGAGAAAGATTGAAAATCGCCCAAGACAGACAACAAAAATATTATGATGCCAGACATCGAAGAGTAGACTTTAATGAAGACGATATGGTATGTCTAAAGATAAAGCCCTTTAAAGGAACTTCACGAATCCGTCGACTTGGAAAGCTTAGTCCATGGTATGTAGGACCATTCATCATCTCTGAAAGGATTGGACCGGTAGCTTATCGCCTAGTATTATCAGATGCTCTTCAAAACCTTCACGATATATTTCATGTCTCTTCATTAAGAAAGTATATAGCAGACCCAGAGAAAATAGTCTCTCCGGAGCAAGTACAAATAGAACCGGATCTATCAAGTCCAACCGAACCATACAAGATTGTAGATTGACAAAATAAGCAGCTTCGAAATCGAGAGGTTCGATTTGTCAAGGTCTGGTGGAAAGGGTATGGTATTCAGGAAGCAACGTGAGAAAAAGAAGAGGACATGAGAAATCTCTTCCCTCAATTGTTTGATGTACTTTCAGATTAAGGATTTTCGCGGACGAAAATTTAATGAGAAGGGGAGAATTGTAAAACCCCTATTTTAGTTTATATATTAAGCAAGAAGTGTGGGGTGCCATTAGAAAATGAAACCGGCTAAAAATTAAGCGAACCGGCACCTTCCGGTTTTTAACAAACGTGGCGTGCGGGTGTTAAGCGGCGCCGATAGGAATAAAGCAAAGGAAAAAAACCGTTGTTTCTCTTATTTCTCTCCCGATCCCGCGATCCCGCACAGAAGCGCAGCAGGCGGAAATCAGCCGCACGCCGACGGACGCTCCCGAGCGCTCGATCTTCCTCCGTTCTTCGTTATTTTTCCTTCGATTGAAAGGTAATCACTTTCTCTCTACTCCTCTTGTTTCTTTCTTACTTCTTTCATGAAATTTTGCATGAATTGTAGTTGAAGGAAACTTTAGATTTTAGGGTTTTCTAAAATCTTTGTTTATTTTTATTGAAAAAACTTCTGTAAAGATTTCTCTAGCTAAACCCATGAATTTGGGGGAAACCCTAGTGCTTGATTTTGGTGTTAGGATTGAAATAGGTGAAACCCTAAATATCCCTAGCATGAATATTATGCTGCCCTTTCTCTAAACCTAAACCAGTGAAAGAGCAGCAAAACCCTAAGGGTTTAAAGAGGTCTTTGACCTAATTAGGTCAAGTAGAACCCTCAAAAGGGATTATGACCTAATTAGAGACCTTAGTGATATATTAGAAATGAACAAATCTTGTTGTAATAATTAGGACATCAATCTCTTAAAGGATGTTGAGCTAGGGAAGCAGAATTGGCTAAAGCATAATGTTCCCTCGCCAATTTGGACCAGAAGCCCCTTGATTTCTAGATAGAATAACCAACAATTAACACCCTAAATAACTCCTTGACCTAATTAGGTCAAGTGGAGTCCGTCAAGACCATCTTGAAGTGGTTGACCAATTTGTGTCTTTAACAATATTCTCAATGTAGGATATGGCTTCACGAGGTAGTGGAAAGCAAAATGACGATGGTGGACGCAGGGATAAAGGAAAAGGGGTAGAAAGAGTGAGTTCTTACCCTTTTGTAATCACTTAATTTTCATTTATATTTTCATGCTTATATTTTTATGTGTATGCTATATGAAAGAACAATGAAAATTAAATATAAATGAAAATAAAGTAGAGAAAAAGTAAAAGAACAAATAAATGAAATGGGCTAAGTTAGGGGTCAACCCAACAGTGGAGGTGGGGTGAATGTCCTCCCAATGATGATGAAATGAAAGGAACGTGCGAATATGAAAAGACACGTTAAGAAATGTGTGCGAATATGAAAAGGCACGCAAGTGCGCTATATAAATGAAATGAAAGGTTAATATTCCCTTAACACTGCCCAATAACAACATGAAAAATCTAAAAGAGACTAAGAGAGTCCAACCCATGAAACAATATATGTATGAGTAAAAGATAAAGCAGAGAAGAAAAAGATTCATAATAAGAATATGATGAAAACGATTCATGTAATATAACGAGAGAGAACGTAATCAATATAAAGTATGAAATCCGTAAAATGCAAATAAGACATCATAATAAAAGGAAATAATGAGAATTCATTTAGTCTCTGACTAATAGAAAATATAACTAAACAGGTAAAGGTGGAGGCTTCCCCTGCTAGGTCTAGCAGACCCCCTACACGCCGGGAAAAGATGTACAAGATCTGGGTGGATGTCATCACAGCTGTCTTCGAAGTTATGGATGCCCACAAGGCGTCTTGTCGCGACCCCGACTGCCCCCACGACGAGTTTCAGTTTTTTTTCAAATAGTTACTTATGGTTTTCACATGTTACAGTATAGCTTTTGGTTCTGGGTTACTTGTATAGTTTTGAGCTGATGTGATAGTATCTGTATAGTTGTAGCTCAGATATTATGGTGACTCCTTTTTGCTATATATATGTATCAAGTCACCTGTACTATACTGTATCAGATGTATGATAAATAGGATGTGATGTACTTTTCAGCACTTCTTTTACTCTGTCAATACTTATTTATATATAAGCAGTGATAATTATATAACTGTCATACTCTGAATTGCCTATGAAATATAGAAGATCAAAAGGAAATTACGACGGTAGCCTAGTAAGAGGGGCCGTTACACTCTAAGCGATGAGAAATCAGCTCTCTTCGAATTTCAGAACGTAGACCTGCCTTAAAACGAGAGGCAGTGACGATATGCTCCTCCTATACGTCACTCCTGATGACTAGCTCGTCGAAATGAGCCATATAACTGGTCTCGGTAGGACGCGGGGAGGTACTTCTCGCTCAGCCTTTGCTTCATCTCATCCCACCTGACGATGAGGTAATAACCATCTCGCTCCAAAGCTCCCTCTACGTTAATCCAGAATACCTTAGCCTGTCACCTTTTTCATTTTTGTGAAGCGAACACAATGCCCGTCACTCCTATCATACCACTCGAAATAGTGGTCCATGTCGAAGAGCCAATCGCTGAAGGCTTTCGGATCCAGACGACCATCAAACAAAGGGGCGTCGAGTCGAATACGATGAGTGATGTCAAAGTAGTGACCACCTCTCCGTGGGTCGGGATAATCCTCAGGATAATCATCATGGGCATAGTCGTATCGAGCGGGCGGGGGACCGCGCTCTCTCCGACCCTTATGATAATACTCATCGCGGTGATGATCGTGGCGACCATGTGGGGGTAACTCTGGGGTCAGGCTGAGGCTGACATGACATTACGGTACTCATCACGCTGATGTGGAAGTCTATCACATGCTGGATCAGGATTTTGCCATGCCGGCGGAGCTGGGGCTCAGTGAGGAATATCACGACGGTGGCGGGCTACTGGAGGCTGACCAACTCTCGGGCGCTGGTCGAGACGTGGAGGAGCATCAGGGTCGTCCTCAAGTGAATTGTCACGCTGTGTTGGAGTGTCTGACATTCTCTAAGTGGTCGAAACGAAGATTCACCTCGACAAGATTATGATGCACATCGTTGAACTGGGCACCCAAGGTGTCAAAATGATCTAGGATAAGGCGCTGAAAAGCAGCAAAAACGGCACCCGAATTCGAGCTTGCCGCTCGGTCTTCGGTGATTAACGAATCTGACATGCTTGCCAAGGGGAGTGAGGGTGATTTCCTAGGCTTCATACCTTAGCTTCGGCTTCGGTGCCGGGTGACCAAAAGGAGGAATTCTCTCTCCATCATTCGATCTCTCAAAATGAAACCATCTAGCCCTATTTGTAGAGAGTTTGGAACTATCATGAACAATCATGATCTTCCGATGATGACGATTGTACAAATAAGCTCAAAAACGAGAAAAATAAAATAAAAACTTAATTTTTTGGATTGTCGATTCACACAAATGAATGTCTCTAATCGTTGTGTAAACTCTTGAATGGCATGATCCCCATCACATCATCTCTTTGAAGGATCCTTGACCTATAACACATGTTTTTTTTAATCGGTGAAAGAGTTATTTGGCCTGATCAACCTATGCATCCAATATATAACTAGTTATGGGTTGGATGCATTTCTGACTGACTCTATAGGAATTTGATTGTCTTCAAATTTTTTGATCTTACAAGTTGCAGCTAAATGGATTTTACCTCATCTACTAAGGCTTCGTTTGGTTGGGCTTTTTTGCCCGGCGCGTTTTATGAAAACGCTAAAAAGGAGTAATTTTATGTTTGTTTTTCCACTGTCCGTTCTAAACGCCGGCGTTTTCGTCCTTAAAGAAAAACTTGCTCTGCAAACGGCGGCCCCGACCGAATTCCACCTCCCGCCCTCCCGCCGTGCTCCGCGAAGGAACTGCCCTCCCGTATTGGGAATTTTTTTGGATTGCCGTCGGCGGCCTGTCCGGAGTCCCCCGGCGGGGTCGCCGGGCCCCGGCGAACCCGGCGGGGTCGCCGGGCCCCGGCGAACCCGGCGGGGTCGCCGGGCCCCGGCGAACCCGGCGGGGATCCGGAAGGGCCACCGCCGGTGGACTCCAAGCAAGCTGGCGGTGGAGTAGGGAGGAGGAATGGCAGAGGCCGGGAGGCGGAATGGCGGAGGCCGGGAGGTGGAATGGCGGAGAAATGACGGAGGAACAGTGAATAAAATAATCCATAGTATGATGTTTGAACAGTAATATATATATATATATGTATATATATATATATGTATATATGTATATATGTATATATGTATATATGTATATATGTATATATGTATATATGTATATATATATATATGTATATATATATATATGTATATATATATGTAAGACATAAATTAACAATTTAATTTATAAATTTTAAAATTAACTAAAGGTTATATTATAAACAGTAAAATTAATTAATAAAAATAATTAAAAGTATAAATATTATTTTCAACAATTTAATAAAAATTATTTATAAAACGTCACCGCTATTTTGTCAAACGGTTTTTTGTTTTGAACAGTTTTGCAAACACAACTACCCAAACAGATCTCCATTTCCAGGAACCAGTTTCTAACAGCTTCATTTAGAAACCTGCATTTACAACCGCTCTTTTTACAATCGCAACCGCTCTCCCAAACGAAGATTAAATATTCTTGTAAATTCATTTTCAAAAGTCATGTTTTTTTAAATATTTTTTTTTGCAGGCTAGTGGATGGCACAAAGCACCATATCCTTGAAGCAGCCCATCCATCAGGCCTGTCTGCTAATAAGGGATTTTTTGGTTGCAGGTTTGTCTTCCTTGACAATGTATTGTTTCTGCATGTTTCATATAATTATATCTAAAACTACATTAGAAAGAATTTTTTTTTTCCAACAACTCAAAACTTATAAATGTTAATTTAAGGCTTAATAGGATGAAAATTAATCATAATTATATCCTTTTTAAGTTTGATCTGGAGTCCTTCCTACACTCCAAGAATAAATTAACTTGATATTCCATGAACTGGAAGAAGTAATTAGATCTATAATTGCTTCTTCTTTCCTTTTTGAGTGATTTATGTATTCTTTTGCTTGTGAATTATGTTATGGTCCCGCCTTGGTCGCGTATTCGCCGACCCTTATCTAGTTTTATTTTCTATTTTTATTATGCACGCATTTTGATCCTCCGTGTCTAAGCCCAAGGAGGGGGCATTTGGGTTATGACTATTAATTCCCGGGCGGGGTGAACCAAGGAACTAAGCAAGAAGTATTTTCATTTTCAATTTCTCTTCCTCTCACCAGCTCTCTCTCCGCCTATCTTTTAATTTCCGGTTCACGGAAGTCTAACCCTACCCGCCCGCTCCGTGGTCCCCCTCCACACGCAGCCACCGCTCGCAAGCCGCAAGCCGCCGCCATAGCTCGCCGGCGCTCCTCCTCCTCCGCCATTGACTTCCCACCTCTTTCCCCGTGCACGCGCTCTCGATCTAGGGCACGTAATAGATTATCTATCCCTTTCATTTTAAGGCCAGATGACAAGTAAGGCTCCAGTTGGCGCGTCGTTTTTGCTCCGGTGAGTTTAGACAAAAATGCCGCCATCATAAGATGTATATTTGACATGACAACATTTATGACTTCCTCCAAGAAAAGAAAACTAGTTTTGAATATAAAAGTGAATGAAGTTCCTTAAGTCAGGTCGCGTGTTCACGAAAGACGGTTCATAACTACCGCATTCACAACCTCCACCGCTGTGCCAAATGGAGCATAAACACGGTGGTGGTTTTGAATGCAGAAGCAAATGATTTAGGCTCCGTTTGGCAACAACAATGACAGTTGTGAATTTGGTGGTTATGAACCGTCTTCATGAAGGCACCGTTTGGCAACGACAATGACAGTTGTGAATTTGGTGGTTATGAACCGTCTTCATGAAGACCCGACCTCGCCCAAGGAAGAAATGGAAGAGATTGTTTTCCTAGTTATTTTGTCTATGAAAATTAAGGATCCGTTTGACAGACAAAGTGGTGGCGGTCATAAATTTGGTCGTTACAAACCATAGTCTATTTGGCGCGGCATTTTGATCTGGTGTGTTTGGACAAAAACGTCATCAACATGGAATATGTGTTTGACATTACAACGGTTATGACTACAAAATCAATTTTGATTTTTGAGCATAAAAGTGGATGGAGTTTCTTAGGTGAGGTAGGGCGTTCATGAACGATGGTTTATAGTCACGGCATTCACTACGGCCAACACCCAAACGGACTTTAAGTTAATATGGGTTATATTTTCTTTTTTCATAAACCATTATTTACTTTTGTGAATCAATTAGTGAATGCATCTGTTGTTGCTCATTAACTTGGACTACGTTTGGCGTGGCTTATCGTAGCTTATTTGTTTCCGTGAAGTTGGACAAAAACATCATTGTCATAAGATGTATGTTTGGTATCACAAATGTTAGAAAAAAATAAACTGGTTTGAGACATAAGATTCTGGTATGACAATGACATTTGTGTCCAACCTGACCTGAGCAAATAAGTCGCGATAAGTCGCGCCAAACGCAACCTTAACCCATCTTGGGGTGAACCATTTTGAATATTTAGATATATATGATGCCCTGTCTCTCTGTCTCCTGTACAGGCATTTTTCCAAGACTAATCAGCTGCTCGAAAAACTAGGCTTTTCTCCCATAAATTGGCAACTGTAGATCCAGCCATATACTCCACCTGCTGCTGCTGCTGCTACTGCTGTAATTCTCTTAGTATTTTGGTTTTGTTTTTGCTCTTAAATAGGAGCAGCAGGCTTCCTATATATACATATAACTGTAATCTAACGGTAAGTTTTGCTATGAATCAGTTAAAAGCAGGAATTACCTCATGGTTAGTCATACTGAAACACCCTAAGGCTCCGTTTGTTGAGGACTTATTTTCACCAATTAAGGTTCGGTTCATGCGATTGTAACCGCTTGACCGATGAAAATAAGTCCTCCCAAACAGAACCTAAACCTTACAATATGCTTGCAAGGCTGATGAGAGTACATTAGAATTTGTAGGCTGGCTGTTTTATATTACTTCTAAATGAAGGTTATTCTAGCTGTATTTAGATTTTCGCTGCGCGATCAAAGAAATAGCATCTGCGTGTTTTTCAAAGCACAGGAGAAACAATGCCCCAACGGTTTTTTATGCTCCGTCAGTGTGCAATGAGGCTTCTTTTCCCCCCAATCAGTTCTATAAGGGACGGCTGTGGTTCGCTTTCGGCGGGAACAGCTAAAAACATCAGTGCCCTTCTATAGGGGGGCGGCGGTACTCCAAGCAAATTATTTTTATTTATTTAACAACTGAATTATATTTACATATTCTTTATAATAATATAAATATCTTAAATTGTTGAAATTAATTTTAAATTACATTTTGAAATCATCTTGGCCCTCTCCTCCCAAGAATTTTGCAAAATGGATGATAGATTTGAATTTTTCTTATTGAGATAATAATTTTTGATTATTTACACCTAAAAATGATAAGGTAGAAGCTTTCATATTTTGTTGTTGTCTAGATATGGCCTTGCCCATGATAGCATAATATTTTACAAATAATGAAAAAAATAAAAATTAATTTCAGTATAAAATTAAAAAGAATTTTTTTTTTTTTGAAAATTAGAAATTTGAATGTTACCAAAAGATATAGTTTTCATATAGTATAGAGTATAGACTATAGATTAGTATTTCCCATAATATTCCCATCTTTGTCACTTTGAGCTCAAGCAAGCTCTTGAGAGGTGTTGCCAGAATTGCCCTTCGATTACACAGATATTACATGGCTAAGGTTGAAATTCTCTGTCGCTAATTATTATATATAATTTTATTTTGTTTTCCCCTTCTTTATTCCTTCCTTCGCCTTTACCTCTCTGCTCGCCCTCCCTTCTTCTCGGCCCTCGATTTCCGCCGCCGCCGCCGCCGCCCCGGCCGGCCCGCTGCTGAAGCTCTAGCTTCTCCTGTCGATTTATCTATCTGAAGGTGAAGTTCTACTGCGTGGATCTAGCCTCTACGGCATCAGAGCGGAGGCGTGGATCATGGAATCCTCCGCCGTACGGGGCGATCCGCATCCTTTGACGGGGAAGGAGGAAGCAATTAAGAGGAATACCGACTGTGTTTACTTCCTCGCCTCTCCTTTGACTTGCAAGAAGGTATTATTTCGTTATAATCTCTGAGATCGGAAAGCAAGGATAACTAAAAACTGGGGTTGTTGTTTCGAATGTAGATTTGTGCGTAGTTTTTTTTCGTTTGGGACTGGAGAAGAGAGATTGGGATAGAGTTTTCAAGATGTGATCTGGGGATGTTGTGGGGTTAGGATTTGGTTCTGGGTTGACATGTTTTGTGTGTGTTTGTGGGTATTCTGTACGTTTCTTTGGGGGTTTAGGGTTTGCTCAGCTGATTTCTTTGTTTGTTGATGTCTAGGGTGTTGGATCACGATTTAGAGAGAGACCTTCGTGTAGATCCAAGTCTTATGATGTTTTCAAACCATGAAGATCTTGAGAAGTGATTTGTGGTTTCAATTTGACAGTAGTATTTCATGGTATGCGATATTTAAAAAGCTCCTAAATGGATTAACTTGCAGCCTGATTTTATTAGTGATTCTTCCTTTTATATCCAAGTTTTTATTTTTTTGCTTTGCAATCTGTGGTTTCCACCTTTTTTGGTGCTGTTTGTTTTTGCGGTGAGTGTTGGAGTGATGGGAATGAGGGGGTTGACGATGGAGCGGTGGGGAACAGAGGGGAGGGGGAGTGCGTGTCAAAAATTGCGTTTTGGGGCTGTGGCTGCGGGAATTGGAGGGTTAGCAGACATGCTTTTTGGCGGTGGTGTTTTCCCCCAATGGAGATGGAGCAAAAAAGCCAAAACAAACAGACCCTTAATCGTAGGCGTTAGGGGTTTTGGTTGCTGTGATCCATTCTTTTTCTGTTGCTTGATTTTGCATTTTCTTCTTTCCTTCGCAACAAAGCCCCTATTTGAGGGAGAGCCGTTTAGTGGGTAGCGGTTTTAAACACGGTTGTTTTTTGCTATCTTTCAAAGATGATGCTTTTAGGCTAAAAATGCCATCACATTCACGTATGTGTGCCTGTGTGGTCAAGCTTTAGCGTTCATAACGCTCAGACCCCCAAAAGTGGAATTTTTGTCAAAAAATTGTCATGGAAGTTTCAGATTTAGATAACTGCCACTGCTGTTCTTACTATCACAATCTCACACCTCCATCGCTCAAACACCACAACTATCTCAAGCAGAGCCAAAATCCTTCAGTGTTGTGTTGAGAAATTCTGATGGAACATATTTGGGAAGGAGATATCTTGCGCATTAGATTATACCTCATTCATGAAATTAATATACTGTTTACATTCAAAGTCATCTCCTTTCATTTATATGCATCACTGATGAATGTCTTTTTTATTCAGTAGATTGTAATTCTTTTTACATTGTTCGGTTCTTTGTTATTGGAGAACTTAAAAGTATGTTTCAGGAGTTCATGGTACATTTTTTGCATCATGAATTAAGAAAAATAAGCAGAATCAAAGACAGTTGTATAATAACTATAAGGAAATTAATTTTTACTGCAGTTAACAGTCAAGATCCATTATTTATCTTGTGTTAATATTGTTATATTTGATTCATTATCATTTGTCTCAGCAATTTCACTGGCACAATATTTTTCCTAGTTCTAGTCCTAGAAATAATTGCTGTCTTATTGTTGTTTTAAGTGAAATGCTCTGTAGTTACTCAGTAACCATTAGTACCAAACTTCCTAGAAAGATAAATGTAGGAAATACACTTATTCTTGAGTTATAAAATATGTGTTTTGCGTGACACCCGTAAGGAAAAAAAACTATTTTGAGCATAAAAGTGGATGGAGTTCCTTAGGTGAGGTCGGGCATTCATGAACGGCAGTTCACGACCTCCAACGCCATGCCCAAGGGACCCAAAGTTCATATGTGTTATATTTTATTTTTTCATAAGCAATTATTTACTTTTGTGAATCAATTCTACAGAGTATATCCTTACTTACAGTCATACCAGCAGCTACTTGACTCATAGATTGTGTTGTTCAATTTGTAAACAATAGTGGCCGCACACAGGGTCCCTCCTGCGCAACATAGTGCGGTGACGGGACCCTACTAGCTCCCAATGTATCCCACACAAATTTTTCTGGGCACACATTATGGGAAACATGGGGGAACGGTCAGTTGCTAGCGTTAATGTATCTATGTTAATATTTTAATATATCTTATATTTATATGTAATAATAGTTGTTCAAGTTATCATTTGAACTGATCTAATTAATTAGGCGGTCCAGATTGCTCAATATATATTCGGAAGATATGCTGCATTACAAATAATCTATACATTCTGAAGATTCCATACACAATATATATTCATGAGAATTGTTTTGTTGAAACTTGCAGGGAAGTGAATGCGAGTATCGACACAGTGAGGGTGCTAGGGTTAACCCAAGGGACTGCAAATTTTGGTTCAGCGGCAACTGCTTGAATCCGAAATGCTTATTCCGCCATCCGGTCAGTTCACCTTCCTTCATTATTTCCCTTTCATTTCATAGAATATTTATTCTTTTAGCTCTAATGAGCAGCCTGACACATCAACAGTAGTCCTGCCGCTTGTCGTCCCTTATTTATATTCGGTGAAACGAACTTTTCCAAAGGAACGAGCTGCGGGACTAGTGTCACTTCATGGGCATCGGAGAAACCGTGCCAGCCGCTTGTGTGTGCACCCACGCTTATGTTTGCGGTTTTTCTTTATAATTTCTAAATGAGAGAAATTAGATGGCTAATGTTCATGTGTCGTACATGAGCAGTAATCCTCAAATTTTCTCATTTATGAAAGTATAGGAGATGTTGGGAATTTGACACTAAGCATCCTCAAATTAACAGATTTTTGTACATTGAACCCTAAATATTTAATTTAGACACTTTAATATTATCATTGTGCATCCTGAACAGTCTAGTATGGAGGTGCAAAATGCCAATATTATAGCTTTTGGTTGGATCCAAAATGCCAAAATTAAATATATAAGGTGCAATTCGCAAAAACCTCATAATTGGACGGTGTTTAGTGCCAAAAATCTGAATAAGTTAGTCAAATTTCTGATATTTAAGTAAGTTAATCTCTGCCCTCCTACTTTCAGCCACTTGATGGACTGACCGGAAACCATGCGGCTACTCCAGGGCCTACTATGGCTGCTTCACAAGCGGCTACATCGACTCATTTGCCGAACTCTTCTGCGTATAATTTGAACAGGAACAGTGTTCCTTGTTATTATTTCCAGATGGGCGCCTGCCTGAAGGGCGACAAGTGTCCTTTCATGCATTTTCCACAGCCTGTTGCCAATCCTGTCGCCAGGCAGATTGTCAAGGTTTCTCCTCCGGTCAGCACTCAGCTGGAGGCACCCAAGAAGGAAGCTTGGAGAATCAAGGAATATATTATTAATCAGCAGAGCTCGGCACCAATCCCATCGGTCAAAGGCCCGCCGCCACCTTCATCGTCGAAAGTCAACATATCATTAGAGAATTCTATTAACCATTCCACGCATAAGAACATCGGACTTCCTCTTCCAGCCAGGAATGGGCTTCCTTTATCTCAGTCAACAGGAGTCCTACTCAACGCCTGCGCTGGCGCCGGATTTTCTCAACCACGACATGTTCAGCCTGAGAAGCATCATGCGAATGATATGGAAGCCGGTGAAATCTTCGAGGAACCTTCTGGAACATTCTACACCGGGCAGAAGAAACGGCACCCGATCGACAAATGGGTTGAGGTTGAGGAGGTCTTCAGAGAGTCCTCCCCCGGATTTGATGTTCTTGTTGATGATGTGATAGATGAGGCCGATTATCTTCATGAAAAAGATGGTTTGAGGAGTAAATTGATTCAGGGAGGAAGTCATTCGAATCATGATTCTGGTTCTAGGTCGGATAGAGATCGATGGCACAGAGCTGTCGATGGAGACCGACACAGGATTTCCTCCGTATCCGAGCGAATATCAGATAAACCGGTATTACCGGTGAGAAGATCGGCGGCGCATACGCATGGGAGTCCGGACGGAATGGAAGAAACCGATCTTCGTCACCGGCTAATGAAGCAAAGACGGCTGAATGGCTCTTTATCTGCCACGGTTTCTGATCGCGAACCCGACCCGTATGGCAGGCGTGAACCGAGAATGCGGGAGAGGTACTCCCGTAATAACTCTAGCAGAGATCGAAGACAGGAGAACAACATCGGCAGCCGATTGAGAGGTAGAATTACACTTCCCAAGGCGGCTTCGCCGGAATTTCCGCCGGATTTTCACGAAGGTGGCAGGAGGCGGCAAAGAAACAGAGTATCGCCGGCGAGGCCATCCGGTCTGCAGGGAAGGCTGGGAGAAAGATTGACCCGGAAGTCTCTCCAATCAAATGAAGACTCTCCAATCAACTTTGCTGGCCCAAGAAGTCTCGCCGAGCTGAAGGGATGTTCGAATAATAATCGCTCCATTTCTTCGCCTCAGCATAATGGAACGAGTTTCGGTAATACGGCGGGGGCGGGAGATTCTGAATTCCGGGTTTCATTTGATGGCCCGAAGCCGCTCAGTGCTCTGCGAAAGAGGAGTAGAGAAACAGAGCCTGACGACGACACAATCTCTGGCGATGGAAAACCGCTCGGAGAAATTGAAGTTGGTTCGGAGGACACAAAAGCTGTTGTGGAGGAGGATGGAGTTCATAATTCTTCAGAGATTGATCAGATAGCCTTGGAAGTGAGAGATGATTTTGCCGATCGGAGAGAGCTCGGATGCAACTACGAAACGGCGGATGGAGGAGATTACAAGACGGAGGACGATGACGAAAACACGGACCTGATGAACATAGATCTTGACGACGAAGAAGACGAAGACGACTTTGCCAAGAAAATTGGCCTCATTTTCTCCTAGGGCGAGGCCGGCCCTTGCTACTGTGCACCCTTGGTGGCCCAGGATTAATTAGATTTTTATTTTTCTTTTATTTCTAATTAAGTTGAGATTCCTGTAATTAGTAATACTTAATTGGCGCCTGAGAAACTTTCAAAAAAAAAGAGAGGCTCCTTTAAGTTCTTCTAAAATTGCTCTGTAATGTTGTTTATTAGTTCATAATTACAGGAATTGTTTGAAATATTTTTACAATTTCTCCCCAATTCTGCTTCTTGAATTGTTTGGAAAAATTAGCTTCTGTTTGGGATGATGGTTAATAAAGTTTTATTCTCATCGCCATCGCTGTTTTGTAGACATTTTTTGAAAAAGCAACATTTGCAGTCTTAAAATACGTGCTTGGCAAAACAACGGTTATGGTCGCTATTGCGAAAAACAAACTAATTTTGAACATAAAAGTGCATCCTCCTGAACTTCTTTGATGTGAAGCTCAGACTAAACTCAGAATTCAACCAAACATTTAACCCTAATGATAAAGGTTGCACCGCTCCGACGCTAGTACACCAACATATTGATGCGAGACTAAATCAACACTATTTTACCAATAAGATATGCAAACAAGACGGGATCAAAAAATATTGCACTCCTGGATGTCAGTTTGGGTGGACCTGCATAATATTTTAGTAAGGGGATAAAAATTTTGTCCAGCAAGACGAGACGGCTCTCATGGTCTCGACGAGACGGCTCCCAACGTCTCGGCGAGACGGCTCCCAGGTTCTCGGCGAGACGGCTCCCAGGGTCTCGACGAGACGGCTCCTAGGGTCTCGACGAGACAGCTCGCTAGGCGGCCGGCTCGCCAGGCCGCCAGCGAGCCAGGCCGCCTACTCGCCCGGCTTGAGCATCTGCCCCTGGTGGACTGCGATTAGCTGCTTAGAACAGCGGGATTTAACTGTTGGCAGGCCTACCCGAGGGCAGTTCAGTAATTTTGGGACAGCGGAGATTAGTTATTTGCAGGACATTCCCAGAAAACTATAAATAGACACTTAGGGGTGCCTTGGAGGGCAAGAATTCTTCATCCTCTCTCTTCATCCTCCAAGGCACCTAGCTCAGCATTGGCTAGGGAGGGGGAGATCTCCAAGGTCTTCCAGGTGTGAGGTAGGACCTCCATGCTACAGCCGAGGGTCTGTTCCTAGTTTCCTGAGCCTTTGGTCCGTGACATTCGCATGAGTGCCGTAAGTGTGAGGTCACCCTTTTTTAGGGACCCCGAACTGCACAGAGATCGATTTCTCGGTTTCAACAACGTCTTCTGGTGATGACAAACATGCATGTATTCTCAAGTCGTTTTGAAAAAGCGACATTTGCAGTCATAAAAATACGTGCTTGGCAAAACATCGGTTATGATCGCTATCGCGAAAAACAAACTATTTTCGAACATAAAAATTGACGATGAATGAGAGATCTGCATGCTCTTGGACTTCTTTGATGAAGTTCAGACTAAACTCAAAATTCAACCAAACATTTAACCCTAATGATAAAGGTTGCGGCGCACCGATGCTAGTACACCAACATATTGATTGAGACTAAGGCTTTGTTTGGAAGGATTTATTTTCACCGGTCTAGCATTACGATCGCATGAACCGGGCCTTAATTATGATCCGGTTCATGCGGTCGTAACTGCTTGACCGGTGAAAATAAGTCCCACCAAACGGAGCCTAAATCAACACTCTTTTGTCAATAACATACGTCCAAACAGGATGGGATCAAAAAAAGTTGCCGACCGGAGACTACAGGCTCGTAAAAACCAGAGTGGATGAGAAGGACAAGGTTGGATATGGTTTTGTATTTAGAGGCCACATAGCTTCTTCAAAGGCCGATGCAGAAGATCGATTACGCGCGGAGCAGCGGGCCATGTGTTGTATTTTTGTGAAAGTGGAAGGAGTTACAAATCAACACAAAATAAAAAAAAATATATTTTTTTAAAAAATCACTTAATAACATTAGCTCGCGAGATATTAATTTTTTTCTTACAAAATCAATAGCTCGTATAAATACTTTAAATCTTGCTAAAATTGTGAACAGTGTTAGAGTAGAAAGAAACATTCCGGCTGCAGGTAAGCACTAGATTGTCAAATTTGGAGAATCTCCATTACACGTCGGCGACACGATATCGAGGGGCGGCGAAGGTTGTCGCGAAGAACTAAATAGGAGTGATCGGGAGGTGTATGCGGATGGGTATCGGGAGTGAGCGAACCGAATATGAGAGATCACCAACCGGGGGGCTGCTTTCGCCGCCAAGGCTCCATTGCGTGATGGGGACTTTAGCATGATCGTTACAAGAGATATCAGGAGGTGTATGCGGCGGGGTATCAGGAGCGGACAAACATCTTGTGAGACTTGGGATAGAAATGAGAAAAATTGATTTTTTGAGTATTTAAGTTGGTTTGTATATAGTGTTTTTAAAGGACCAAAAAAACTCTAAAAATTGATTTGTATATATCCAAAAACGATTTATAATTTTATATATAAAATCACCCTTTTTAAATGACTCTCTTTTAAAACGATATGGCAAAAAAAAACCTTATTAGCCCATGGACAAGGTCACAAGAACAATGGTGGCTAGATTTTGAAGAGCAGGACAAGAAACCCGCCGAAGAAAATGAACCGGCCATTTTCAGCTCGAGCGAACCGGGTTTTTATAAGCGTCAACATGCTCATGGCCGGCGTTGTCTCTCTCACTTGCTCCGTCCCCATTCTCCGGCGTGCTTCCCAAATCCCCCGCTTCTCCCTAAAACGCCTCCCCAAATCCTCCCTCTGCCCCCTCTGGTCTCCATCCTTCTCCCTCTGCCTCCACACCCCGCTTAACCCCCCCGCGGCCCAGCTCGCCGCCGGCATCTGCACCTCCGTTTCTTCGCCGATGGCTTCTCCCGTCGAAGAGAGCTTCGATTCGAACCCCCTCCTCCGAGACTTCGAGTTCCCTCCCTTCGATGTCGTCGAGGCGAAGCACGTCAGGCCGGGGATCCGGGAGCTGCTGAGGAGTCTCGTATGATGTTTTTTTTGTTGGTTTCGGG
Organism: Platanthera guangdongensis; assembly: GCA_039583875.1. NCBI lineage: Eukaryota > Viridiplantae > Streptophyta > Magnoliopsida > Asparagales > Orchidaceae > Platanthera > Platanthera guangdongensis. The sequence continues at coordinate 1,904,585 of CM077156.1, forward strand.
TTTAGGGTTTTAGAATGCTCGTTTGATTTTGTGTGTTGGGGTTGCAGGAGGGTGATCTGGTGGAATTGGAGAGGGCAGTGGAGCCGACGTGGCCGAAGCTGGTGGAGCCGCTGGAGAGGATCGTGGACAGGCTGCAGGTGGTGTGGGGGATCGTGAATCATCTTAAAGCAGTGAAGGATTCGCCGGATCTTCGATCTGCCATTGAAGATGTGCAGGTTCGTTTTGTGAAGTCCTTCATAAAATTTAATTTAAATTTTAGGGAAAACTGCTGCAAGCTTTTAGTTACTGCTGAAAATGCATAAGAGCATGCGGCTCATCTAATTATTAATCTCTTTTGTGAGAAAATAGACAAGAACAACAGTAGGAGAAAAGACAAGAATGAAATGCTTGATATTTGTCTCTCATATATTCTCTGTATTTATAGATTTATATGGTACAATTACTTTAGGTAATTACAACTATATTAGGATTCTAATCTAATTTAGATAAGGAGTGAAGGTGGTTTATTTCCTCCAATATACAACTATATTGATTGGCCTAATCCGGCTGTCGGTAGGCTGGACTTTCCTCCAATGTCATAACTGATTTGCATAGATCCCGCCATAGATCTCGCACATCCCCCCTCAAGCTGACGACGGATGAATCCGGGAGGCGAGCTTGTCCCGAAGCCAGATAAACCGAGGACTGGGATGAGATTTGGTAAAAATATCAGCCACCTGATCGCGCCCCGGTATATGAGAGAGAGTAAGATCACCACGAAGGACATGGTCACGGATGAAGTGAACGTCGATGTCAATATGCTTCATCCGGCTGTGAAAGACGGGATTCTTGGACATGTGAAGAGCACTGATGTTATCACAAAGTAGGAGAGGAGGAGCTGATGAACGGAGGCCAAGAAAACGAAGCATATGAAGGAACCAAAGAATTTCGGACGTCGTGGAAGCCAGTGCGCGATATTCAGCCTCAGCGCTGAACCGAGAGACAATGAGTTGCTTCTTAGCCCCCCAAGAGAGGAGATTCGGTCCCAGGAAGACGACATACCCCGTTGTGGAACGTCTACTATCGGGACAGCCGACCCAATCTGCATCCAAAAAGGCGTGGAGATGAAGGGAAGCTGACTTAGAGAACTTGAGACCAAATTACAAGGTGCCTTTGACGTAGCGAAAAATCCTTTTGACGGCAGCAGGGTGAGAGGAATAGGGTTTCTGCATGAATTGACAAACATAATTAACGACATAAGCTAGATCTGGACGGGTCATAGTAAGGTACTGAAGAGACCCGACCATCTGCATGTAGATCATGGGGTCAGGAAGAGGATCTGGGGAGCAGGCAGGGAGGGCTCTTGACTGGTTTGACCCCGTCTAAACCAAACCGAGGGAGCAGATCAAGAGCATATTTGGTCTGAGAGAGAAGGAGCGAGTTACTGCGCCGTTCAACTTGCATGACCAAGAAGAAATTTAGGTCGCCGAGATCCTTCATGTCGAACTCGGAAGAGAGGCGACGAATGAGGCGCGAGATTAAGTCAGCGTGGCTGCCAGTGATGATGAGGTTGTCAACATAAAGCAAGACGATAGTAATGTCAAGGCCGTGACGCCAGAGAAACAATGCGGTATCATGCGGACAGATGACAAACCCAAGTAGAAGAAGAAATGTGGCAAATTTGTTATACCACGCCCAAGGAGATTGGCGAAGACCATAAAGAGCTTTGTGCAAGCGACAGACGTGCTTGGGCCGAGTGGAGTCAATAAACCCGGGAGGCTGTTGGAGGTAGACGATCTCCTGTAAGTCCCCGTGTAGGAACACATTCTTAACATCTAATTAGCGCAGACGCCAATCATGGGAGAGAGCCAAGGAGAGAACAAGGCGCACAGTGCCTGATTGACCACCAGACTGAAGGTTTCGGCGAAGTCAAAACCTTCGCGCTGATTGAATCCTTTCGCCACCAGACGGGCCTTGTAGCGTTCGATGGAACCATCCGCCTTATGCTTCAATTTGTAAACCCACATACAACCGACAACATTCATGGACGGAGTGAAAGGGACAAGAGACCAGGTCCGGTTGCGACGTAGAGCAGCGAATTCCTCTTCCATGGCACGAACCCAGTTGGGATCAACGGTCGCCTCCCGATAGGTAGAGGGTTCAGGTGGATGTCCTGGCAAAAAAAGAGTAGAGCCAAAGGGATAGGGTGGCGGGAGGCATTGAGCACCCGGGGACGTTGGGTGCCGGTGCGGGAGCGAGTCACCATGGAGTGAGTTGATGAGGAGCCAAGCACCTGAGAATCGAAGGGCGCTGCACCAGGGCCGCTGCGAGAGCCTCGAGGTCGATGAATAGCGGTATGGGCCGACCACGGAGGAGGCGCGATGGAGGACGCGCTCGGAGCACTATCACTAGGGGCTGGAGGAAGGCCGGCTGAGACGGCACCATCAGCAAGGGCTGCAGGAGTAGGGCGTTCCGGTGAGCCAGGAGGACTATCCGGGAAAGCAGTGGAAATGGGATCCTGTGACAAGTAGCAGGACACCTGTCAAATTAGTATGGGTTTATTAGTATTATAAATAGTGTCATGGTTTGTAATATGGGATAATAAAGGAATTAATAAAATTTGTTGTTTCTTCTCATCTCCCGTCCCTTCCTTCGTCTCTTCCAACTCCGGCCATCTCTCCGGCCGTTCGTCTTCTCTCTCATCTCCGGCCATCCTCCTCTAGGCCATTCTTAGTATTTTCTGCTAGCTGCATTGCCAACGTTCGTAACAGATCCATGTGAGCAGGAGGACCGGGAGCCCGAGTTGGAGGGGCAGCGAGCGCGCGGTCATGTCGGGGAGGACGGGCAATCACTGGGGAAGTCGACGGAGATGGGAGAGCTCCAGGTGTTGGTGCGGGCGTGACAGCAGTGGGAACCTGCAACAATTTTTGAACAGAGAAGTGATTATAAGAAAAATTCCATTTTGAGGAGGCCTCTGCTGAGGATGGCTGAGCCAAGGGGAAGCGAGTCTCATCAAACGACACATGGCGAGATAGATAGACTCGTCTCGTAACTTGGATCAAGACATCGATAACCCTTATGGTGCGGGCTGTAGCCAAGGAAGGCACATTCCACAGACTTGAAGTCTAATTTTCCTCTATCAAAAGGGGCTAAAGCAGGAAAGCAAGCACATCCAAACGTGAGCAAATGATCATAAGATGGACGAGCACCAAACAAGGCTTCAAACGGGGAGCCTTCGTTGACCGTGGTAGTTGGCAACCGGTTGATGAGATACATAGCCGTGGACAACGCATGATTCCAATACTGTTTCGGGGTATGCCCACGAGCCATAAGAGTAAGGCCGGTTTCAACAATATGACGATGTTTGCGTTCTGCTAATCCATTTTGTTCAGGTGTCCCTGGACAAGAGATAAGGTGAGAAATACCATGGGATAAGAAGTCTTGAAGGATATGACTCATAAACTCCCCACCACCATCTGTTTGGACAAATTTGACTGTCTTATCGAGTTGCTTTTCCATGAGCTTAATGAACTGTATGAAGAGAGGTTCAACTTCAGATTTGCGACGAAGCAAAAAATACCGCGAAAATCGGGAACATTCATCAACGATTATGAGATAAAATCAAAAACCGTCAATGGAGGGGATAGGTGTTGGGCTCCATACATCACTGTGAAGAGTATGAAGGGGTTGTGTAGAATAAGACCCACGACGAGTAAACGGTAATCTGGATGCTTTACCCAATTGACAACTGCGGCAAAAAATTTTATTAACCGAAGAATTAATGTTTAATAATGGATACAAAGATTTCATTAAAGGAAATGATGGATGTCCCAGACGAGCATGCAAAGTGTCCCCATTGGTCTTATTGGTGAAGTGACTAATTGTAGATGATGATGTCCCCATGCTTATGGGATAGAGTCCTCATTGCCTAGTTCCTTCCAGCATTGTCTACCCCGTCTTCAAGTTCTTGATGAGAAATCCCCATGGATAGAAAATAAAACAGCAATCATTATCACAAGTATACTGAGAGACACTTGATAAGTTCTTTTTCAAGTGCGGAACCACAAGCAAACAGTCTAGATGAACTGATGTGCGTGGAATGGATACCTTAGCCACATGAGTAATAGGTAAACCGGTCCCATTCCCGACCATTACAGAATCAAGCCCAGAGTATGGGGTCATACCTTCAATTTGTGCAGTGTCAGCTGTCATATGGTTTGTTGCTCCAGTATCAGAGTACCATGCGTGATCAACCTGGTCAGATAAGTTTATGGCGGCAAAGGATTGAACCTGATTGGAGACTACCGAATCTGGGGCAAAGCAGTTGTTGGCTTTGTGATAGGGATGGCCACATCGGAAGCACACCACGTTGGAATCATCGGCTGTGCGAGGCGCACCTTTAAGACGTTGCCCTGGTGTTCCACGACCACCACGGGAAGGTGCAAGTGACAGAGGTCCGCGGCTAGAGCTAGCCCGACCGCTACCGCGACCACCACCAAATTGCCCGCGACCACGAGCACCGCGATTTCCAACGTGGGATCGGCCACGGCCTCGAGCAGAGTACATCGCAGCGTGTTGATCAATGTCTCGTCGTGTTGTTTGGAGTCGGAGCTCGAAATCAAACAATAGAGCAGTGGCTTCATCCACCGTGGGAGAGTCTCGTGAGAGGTTTATGACTGCAACAATGGGATCGAACTCAGATCCAAGGCCTCAAAGAAGCCACATGACAAGGTCATCCTCGTCAATGGGTTTGCCGGCGCTCGCAAGGTTTTGGGCGATAGATTTAACCCGCTGGACGTAGTCGGCCATAGAGAGAGCCCATTTGGACAGGGACTGAAGCTCCGATTTGAGTTGAAGAATTCGGGATCTTGTAAGAGTTCCATACAACACCTCTAAAGAGTGCCAATCCTCAGCCGAGGTTGCACATGTGCCGTTCTGAGTAACTACTGCCTCAGAAAGAGAGAGAGAGTTGGTCAGCCATGCCAAAACCGTTTGATCTAGGCGATGCCATTGGACAACGTTTGGCGAGAGATCGTCGGAGTCAGGACGGGTTTCAGATCCGTCAATGAACCCGACCGGTCCAAGCGAACGGAGGACGGGAAGAACCTGCGTCTTCCATGGAAGGTAGTTTGTCAATTTGAGCTTAATCGACACATCCTGTCGGATCGACTTCACGGTAGGGAGAGTGCACTCCAAGGTGGTGGTGATGGGATCATGGGTCGAGAGAGTATGAACAGTGGAGGAGGTGGAGATGTTTTCGGCAGTGGAAGTCATGCCGTTTCCCTCTGATACCATGTGAGAAAATAGACACGAACAACAGTAGGAGAAAAGACAAAAATAAAATGCTTGATGTTTGTCTCTCATATATTCTCTGTATTTATAGATTTACAAGGTACAATTACTTTAGGTAATTACAACTATATTAGGATTCTAATCTAATTTAGGTAAAGAGTGAAGGCTGGTTTATTTCCTCCAATATACAACTTTATTGATTGGCCTAATCCGGTTGTCGCTGGGCTGGACTTTCCTCCAATGTCATAACTGATTTGCATAGATCCCGCCATAGATCTCGCACATCTTTCACTGTCGAGGATGCTTAAATTTTGAATCCAGTGATTTCTGAACATATATATTCTGATTCCTCTTAAGCTGTTTTCCTACTTGTGGTAATTGATATGCAAGTGTGGAAAATAAGGCGATCTTTTGTCAATATTTGCGACCTTTCAGTTGTCTCACTGGGATGCCAACTCTGTTCATTTTGCAATTTTGATGGGTAATTGAATATTAAGATTTCAGATGGTCTTATGCAATTTTTGAAGTGCAATAGAGAAATATGATTGTGCAAAGATTCAAAAAACATGTGAGATGATAGAGGCATACAAATAAGAGTTTAGTGGGTGTTTGAATTGTGATTTGAGAGAAGGATATCATTATTGGGCTCTTGAAATTTTGATTTAGCATTCATAGTTAGATTCCTGTGGACATGAATGCTACCAAGGCTCCGCTTGGCGCGGCGATTTTGCTCCGGTGAGCTTGGACAAATACGCGACTGTGAGAGAATGCATATTTGACATGACAACGATTATGACTGCCACCAAGAAAATAGAATTAGTTTTGAACATAAAATTGGTTGAGGATCATTCGGTGAGTTCGGGCGTTCGTGAGCGACAGTTCATAACTACCACGTTCACGACCTCGATCGCCATGCCAAACGGAGCCTAAATATAATTAGAAATGATGGCAAGATACTAAACTGATGTATCCCAAAATCTGAAATTGTTTTTTAAAAGATATTTTTGTGCGCAAATTAAAGTTGGTGGTGAAATCACGACAACTCGAGCTTCGACATGTGAATTAAATCAAGATTTTACGAACCCACATAAAATGACTAACATTTGCGCACATTCTACAATATAACTATTTCAACCACAAACTACTCAAAACGGAAGAGCGGCGACAATGACAACAAATTAATGACAAAAAAAGTAATGTTATAGTTGGCAAGCAAGCTATGAAAAATTAAACATTTACAGACATTCATAAAAATGGACTATCAGAATTTGAGATGAGGAATGCGGTTAGGGTCATACCAAAGTTCAGTGCAATGAATTACCCCAGCTTGTTTGGAACGGAGAATAGGGCAGAGTACTCTTGTCCAGGAGCTAGCTTAGCAGGGAGAACTCCAGAATGAGTCCCAGCCAGGGGAAGAACTCGACAGTAGATGGCAGAGCTGGCTATCGGCGGGCTGTAGGTATCCCAAGGCTGGGGAAACTGGAGGAGAAAAACTCAGGAGGAAGCCGCTAGGAATGACGCAAGTCCAACTTTTGTTGGCGTCGGAGAAAGATGAGGGCATTCGGTCCTGACCACGATGAGGATTCGGGTGGTAGACCCCGATAAACTCGCCGGAGCCAAAGGAAGCCACCGGTGTTGTCGTCGGAGTGAGGGGAATCTGTCGACAGCGTCAAGGAGAGGTCCCGACGGGCTGTGCGGGTATTATCGGGTAATAGAGGTGACTTCTTTGTTCCCGATTTCTATCCCGTCTCCCCCTCCCCCTCTTGTCACGCGGAGTATATATATAAAAAAATTTAGGGTATTAAATGAGGCAATGGTAGCTGTTTCAACAATATTAAATGGGGGAGTTTTGGGAGGACCTGCTATTTTTGAATTTGAAATGTTAAAGAGACATTGGATGAGAATAATAAAAGGGGATGCCAAGGGTTTGATTCTAAGAATCTGAAATTAGACAAAATTGTTACCAGAAATATTAATTTCAGATTTAATTGATATTTTAATAATTCAATTTCTTGCTTGCCCAAAATAACCGTAGTCCTAGTTTGACGGACCAATTTATTTAAGATCTTATTGGCCGGTCACACCAATAAGTCACTCGAACGATTGTGCAAGCGTAGCATAAAACACATAAATACACGAAATAAAAGACAAACTTGTGCGACGACATGCGCTACAAAATATTTAAATAAAAGTGCAGTAAAAATAAATAAGGATGCAATTCAGGTTGCATCATAAACTTAGAGCAAAACAAAATTTAAAGCAATATTTGAATTTATTAGTCAACAAGCAAATTTTCAAGGCTTTCAAGATATGTATGCCCAACTACATCAAAAATAAATTTCAATCAAAGAAATCCCTCACCAGGAACCACGGTTAACTACATCTGAATTAAACATAAGGAAAAATCTAAAGGGTTAAATAAGGATCTTACTGGGTAAAGAAATGAGAAGCAAGTCGGGAAATTCTTCTCATAAATAACGTAAAGGAAACCACACCTCCTAATGAAATTAATGGTAATGCAGGAGATGGAGAGAAGAAAGATGCAGTGGTTTCACAAGAATGTCTTTGGTATTAAGGATAAGAACCAAGCGAAACTAGACACTTCACATGGAGGTGCTCATCTAAAAAAAGATTTTTTTCTCCTCTTTTTTTCTTCAAGTAAATAAAATAGAAAATATAGTTTTGGATTTTCTTTATAAAAAAACTTAATAAAAAAGGTACAAAGAAAATAGGCAAAGGCCATGCAAGTGGACTAGGAAAGGGTTATAAGAATTCTCTAAGTAAATCCAACATTTATGCCTTTGTCTGTCTTAGCTGGAGTGAAACATAATCTAGACAATAACATGACAAGAAAATAAGAAATACCCCGTTACCACTACTCCAATAAAACATGAAAATTTAGGAAGATAATAGTGTAAGCAAAAACACAAAATAAATTGTCACGACATCAACTAAATATAAAAAAACAATAAACATAAAACAACTCCGGTCCTCTGCCTGCATCAATTATAAGGATAATCAAGTGCAGCATTGACACAATCACTTATGCTTTGGTAGGCTGATCAAAATAATTGGATTTGTGGGAACCAGTTGTTATTGCTTCATTACTCGTTTCCCAAGCAGTATTTTTTCTTTATTTGTCTTTTGCACATCGTTTGGCAGTGCTCAATCTGACAGCAACCCTTCTTCTCTTTCCATGTTACTATAAACAGCCGGATAAAGTTAAGTTTCAACTTAGATTGGGACAGAGTAAGCCCATATATGATGCATTCAAGAAGATTCAGGAATCTTCATCATGGTCTTCTCTTTCTGATGCTCATAAACGAGTAGTAGAAGGTAACCATCTTATGATTATGCTATTATGCGATCATATTATTTTATGGGTCAACATATTTTTTGATGGAATATCATATTTAATGTAATCTATTTTTTTGTTTGCTACTGGTGAGCTTGAGATCATCTTTTACGGAAAACTAGGTTTCTAAAACTAACAGTTTCTGGAATTCCCTAGTCTCACTCATACAACCTTTCTTTTCTTATCAATGAATTCATGATAAGAACACATTCAGAAATTGGCTAGGATACTTAAAAAATTACTTTTAGAGAGTGATTTTGTTATGCCCCCACACCCGCTTGGGTTCTTGGGACATAAATACTCGCGGCGGACCAAGGAGCGCGCGCAAGACAACGGGGCTGAACCATCCGGTTCAGCCCCCACTCATTAAATCAGCCAGAAGGGGGGGCTGAATCACTCCGGTTCAGCCCCACTTGGGGGGGCCGTCCGGCCCCCTCCTTTCCCCGGGTATTTATAGCCCAGGGCTGCTTTGGGGAGGATTATTGAAGACATATCAGGTTTCTTTCCTCTCTTTCCCTCTACCCTAACCCTAGTCTCCACTTTCTCTCTAGTCTCTCTTCTTCTTGCACGTTCATATCATTTGGTATCAGAGCATCCTTCCTGCGACCATGGTGACACGCTCGGAGGCGGAGACCGCACGATTGGCTACCCTAGAGGAGAACTACGTAGGGTTGGCGGATTCGGTGACGGCCATGGAAGGCCGCTTGAACACGTCCACAAAAAACATGGAGGAACGCATGGATGGACGTATGGAGGAGATCAATGCGCTGTTGATGCAATCGTTGAAGGGCAAGGCGGTTCAAGGCAGCGATTCTGAAACCGAGGCGCCACAAAATGTTTCACCGACTGTCAACGGAGGATCGGTGGGGTCGGGACATTTCGGTCCCGGCGGAATCGGGACCGATCCGGCCGCACGGAGCCAGCGGGCGCCGGATCGGCCCCCGCTTGGATCGGGGGGGGCGCCGCACAACCACCCTGGCTGGTCGACAGCGACCGAAGGGGCCGGTGGTGGCCGCCCAGGGGGCGCCTACCCCTTCCTCCAACCTGCGGCCTGGGCCGGCCAGCAAACGCCGCATCCGTGCGTGCAGGCCGGGAGCGGGGCAGGCGGACCTTCCGCCGCCCAGGAAGGGACCGCGGCTGACCTATGGAGGACCCGTGAGGCCCCAACAGCTCCCTTGAGACCACCGGGGGCTGTTGACGCCAATTTCGGAGGGAGAACGGGCCTTCTACTACCGACGCCGCAGCACGTGGGGGGGGCCGATGAGGTTTGGGAACGGCGAGACATGGCCCGAGCAGCTACGCCGACAGGGATTTCAAGGAGGGGGACAGCAATGGGGCGGCGGCCAAGGGGGAGCGAATTTCCATGACCCTTTCGGCCGACCACAGCACAGACCAGAGTTCAACGGGAGACATGGGGATATGCAACAACGGCCCTACATGCCCCCGAAGAGAACTCGCATGAATTTCCCTAAGTTCCGCGGCGGGGATGCCTTGGAATGAGTGTAAAAGGCGGAATTATTTTTCACTTATCAAGAGATACCGAATGATCAGTGGGTGCAGCTGGCTTCTTTCCATCTGGAAGAGGACGCATATCAGTGGGCTCAGTGGTTCATACGGGCCTACAGATACGCAACATGGGCGAATTTTGTGGAAGGGTTCGTGGCACGTTTTGGGCCGTTGGAGTACGAGGATGTGGAGGCCACGCTACAAAAACTCCGTCAGAAGGGCACAGTGATGGAATATCGAGCGGACTTCGAGAAGTTAGCAAATCGGGTTAATTGGGAGGAGAAGACGCTCCTCAGTTGTTTCATATCCGGCCTGCGGGACCATTTGAGGGATGAGGTCCATGCGTATATGCCGCGCAGTCTAAGCCATGCCATCAGTCTGGCCCGCATACAGGAGGAGCGCTTCAGCCGTCAGAGAAATCGGGCCCCACCAAGGGTCCCGCCCGCCCCAGCAACAGGCAGAAGGGAGCAGGCACCGGCAGCCCGGCCGACAGTGACGCGGCTTACTTGGCTTGAACTGCAGGCCAGGAAGGAGAAAGAATTGTGTTTTAACTGCGACGAGAAATACGCACCGGGGACATCATGTCAAAAGGTGCAGGTCTTCATGCTGCGTGAGGAGGACGAGGAGGACTACCCGAGCCTCGAGGCCGAGGAGGAGTTGGATCTGGCTGAGTTTGGCGTTTCGATTCAGGCCATGGAGGGATGTGTGGCACCCACCACTATGCGGATCAAGGGAAGGATTGGCAAGGAAAGGGTCACCATTCTCATTGATAGTGGGAGCACCCACAATTTCATCAACCCTGAGGTGGCGCTGAAGACAGGACACCCCGTTGACAGGAACACGGCGTTCCAGGTGATGGTCGCGGATGACAGCAAACTGCGGTGCGAAGGGGCACTGAAGGGCGTGGAGATACATCTTACAGGATATGGTGCCGCACCGACGTCTACCTCCTTCCGATTAAAGGGTCTGATATGGTACTTGGGGTACAGTGGCTCCGCCAACTGAGGCGGGTGACCACGGACTGGGACCGCATGACACTGGAGTTCACGCAGCAGGGGACGGATTACTGTTTGCACGGTATCCGATCCGCCCCTCTCAAGGAGATCTCCCTACGGAGCCTGCAGAGACTGGAGGAGCAGGGTAGTATGATGGCCATGATACTCGGGGTGGCGGCAGAGGGGGCCGACACGCAGGTGGCGTCGGACCCGATACAGCTTCTTTTAGCTCAGTTCGAGGACGTCTTTCAGGAGCCGCACACTCTGCCTCCATCGCGTTTCCGGGATCACCGGATACAGCTGAAGACAGGGACGGACCCTACCAATATCCGTCCCTACCGCTACCCGTATGTTCAGAAGGCAGAGATCGAGCGCAGCGTACGGGAGATGCTAGCGACATGCATTATTCGGCCCCCAGCACCAGCGCGTTCTCTTCTCCGATCATCTTGGTCAAGAAGAAGGACGGCTCCTGGCGATTCTGCGTCGATTACCGGGGGCTGAATAGCTCCACCATCAAGGACAAGTTTCCCATTCCTATGATTGAGGAGTTGCTGGATGAGCTGCATGGAGCGAGTCTGTTTACCAAACTGGACCTCCGGTCCGGTTATCATCAAATTCGGATGAAGGACGAGGATGTCCACAAAATGGCGTTCCGCACCCACGACGGTCACTACGAGTTCTTGGTGATGCCGTTCGGGTTGGCCTTCGCTCCTCCACCTTCCAGGCTGTGATGAACGAGATCTTTCGACCACTTCTTCGCCGGTATGTCCTGGTATTTTTTGATGATATACTAATATATAGCAGGACTTGGGACGACCATTTGGAGCACGTGCGACATGTCCTCACCATACTGCGGGAGCACCAGCTATTCGCCAAAAAGTCCAAGTGTTCTTTCGGACAGAGTCAGGTCGAGTATCTGGGGCACCTTGTGTCCGCCCGGGGGGTCCAGGCAGACCCACAAAAGGTTGCGAGTATGGTGTCATGGCCCCAGCCCACGACAGTGCGAGTCTTGCGTGGCTTCCTCGGGCTGACGGGGTACTACCGCCGTTTTGTAAAGGACTACGGCAAGATTGCTCGACCTCTGACACAGCTGTTGCAGAAGGATGCGTTCCAGTGGATCATCGAGGCGGATGAGGCCTTCCGGTCTTTAAAGCAGGCCATGACCACTACACCGGTGGTGGCGCTGCCGGATTTTACCAAGAAATTTGTGGTGGAGACTGATGCTTCGGGCGTCGGCCTCGGGGCAGTCTTGATGCAGGAGGGCCGCCCGCTCGCTTACTTCAGCAAGGCCTTGGCCCCACGGACGTTGGGGCTTTCAACGTACGAGAAGGAGATGTTGGCAATTATACATGCGATCGAGATGTGACGACCCTATCTTCTGGGACAGCACTTCCAGGTCCGTACGGATCACCAAAGCTTGAAGCACTTCCTGGAGCAGCGCTTGGCGTCTCCACTGCAGCAGAAGTGGTTGATCAAGTTGATGGGGTATGATTACGAGATTGTGTACAAGCAGGGCAGAGAGAATGTGGTCGCCGACGCACTCTCCCGCCTACCTGAGAGCTCTCTCTCTCATGTGTCGGGGCCGGTGATCACCACCTTGGACGAGATACATGCAGTGGTACTCCAGGACCCCGAGCTACGCACCATTGTAGAGGCACTACAGCAGGGTCAAGCTACGGAGCCGGGCTACCATCTTCAGGGCCAGCGGCTGTACTTCCAGGGCAGAGTAGTCATTCCCTCCGCATCGCCATGGCGGACGGCGATGATGCAGGAGTTTCACGCTTCACCCACAGGCGGCCACGCAGGGATTCTACGGACACTTCAGCGGCTCCGAGCAAATGTCTTCTAGAAGGGGATGCGTCGCAATGTCCAGCAATTTGTACGGGAGTGTGAGATTTGCCAGCGGCAGAAGTACGAGACCACATCACCGGCTGAGCTTCTTACACCGCTCGAGATCCCGCACCAGGTGTGGGACACCATTTCCATGGATTTCATTGACGGGTTGCCCAAGTCCCAAGGCAAGTCCGTCATCCTGGTGGTGGTATACAAGCTTTCCAAGTATGGTCATTTCCTACCATTGAGCCATCCGTACACGGGGGAGACAGTTGCAGAGTTATTTGCGCGGGAGATTGTGCGCCTCCATGGCCTTCCACGTTCCATCATTTCCGACAGGGATCCGGTCTTTATCAGCAGTTTTTGGAGGGAGCTCTTTCTGCTCCAGGACACTACGCTACGTATGAGCACAACCCACCATCCCCAGACGGACGGACAGACAGAGGTCCTCAACAGGGGGGTGGAGACCTACTTACGGTGTTTTGTGATGGACGAGCCGCGCACGTGGACCCGTTGGTTGCATTGGGCGGAGTACTGTTACAACACGTCCTTCCACACAGCCAGCAAGATCACCCCCTTCGAGGTGGTATACGACCGCCCTCCCCCTACTTTGAGTTCTTATGAGCCCTCCAGCACCGCTCTCCCAGCCGTGGAGCGGACACTTTAGGACCGGGATCGCACTTTAGCCTTACTTCGGGACAATCTGCGGGTCGCTCAGGACCGCATGAAGGCACAGTCAGACAAGCACCGTACAGAGCGGCAGTGCGCAGTGGGCGATGAGATTTTCCTCAAGCTCCAACCTTACCGCCAGCTGTCAGTTTCTCGGAGGATGAGTCAGAAACTCGCCCCACGTTACTACGGGCCATTCCCCATTCTGCGTCGTGTGGGCCCAGTGGCCTACACCTTGGATCTTCCAGCGGGGTCCCGCATCCACCCGACATTCCATGTCTCTGTTTTGAAGAAAAAGCTCGGGGCTTCCGTTCGGGCCAGCCCTTTCCTTCCCGAGGCGGCCAACACGGGTGAGTTACGACCGTCACCAGAGGCCATTTTGCTTGCCAAATGGAAGAAGTCGGGCACGGAATATCGACCAGCGGTACTCGTCAAATGGCAGCAGCTGGACGCATGGCACAACTCATGAGTTGACTTGTTGGAGTTCCGCGAGCGGTTTCCGGACTTCCACCTTGAGGACAAGCTGGTGCTTGATAGGGAGGGGAATGCTATGCCCCCACACCCGCTTGGGTTCTCGGGACATAAATACTCGCGGCGGACCAAGGAGCGCGCGCAAGACAACGGGGCTGAACCATCCGGTTCAGCCCCCACTCATTAAATCAGCCAGAAGGGGGGGCTGAACCACTCTGGTTCAGCCCCACTTGGGGGGGCCGGCCGGCCCCCTCCTTTTCCCGGGTATTTATAGCCCGGGGCTGCTTTGGGGAGGATTATTGAAGACATATCAGGTTTCTTTCCTCTCTTTCCCTCTACCCTAACCCTAGTCTCCCCTTCCTCTCTAGTCTCTCTATTATCTCTCTTCTTCTTGCACGTTCATATCAAATTTTTCCTTAAATGTAAAGGACACATTCTCTATAATGGTTTGGATGATGTGGTCCACACCTTGTTTTAATCAATATTCAATAAATCAAAGTTGGTATTGGTTGTTGTTGTGGTAGTTTATAATTTATTTTAATGGTAATTTATAAGTTTTTTCTTTAATGGCGTTCATTATTTTTTATCTTGTAACTTGCAAGAATAATTTTTTTTAACCTTTGCTTTGTGACAAGTGATTCGAAGTAATTATGTTTTAACGATTAATGCATGATCATATCAGCTCTTTTTATTATAAGGCTTTTATACATATGATATTGTTATATTTATATGTTATGTGCACTGATGGGATGGAAACAATGGAGCGGGTAAATAATAGTTTTTATTAGTAGTTTTCTTTATTGGAGTGGTGGTAGTTCTGAAATGACAGTAAACGTGAAATAAAGTATAAAAGGATTAAATAATTGATCAAGAGGGAAATTTTCCTATATATGGGTTTGTCTATCTCATAAAGCTTAACTATGGGAATGATGCCATGCCATCATCAATTTACTAGTTGACAGCTTGCAATACCAAGAACTTTTAAAGCTCATCTTTCAACTAGGTGTAAAATAGGATGCCAGGGCTATTTGTACGAATAAATTAGCCTGGATAATTACTTGGTTGCAAACACAAGAAATAATAGATTGGATGTAATAAAATTTTGGATACAACCTTGTGAATTATACTTGCGCGCCACCAGTGACTTGGGGCTGTTTCCCCCAAAGGATCCCTCTCCAAACGAGAGTTATAAACACCTGCCAAGACGATCCTCTAATACTCCTCTTCTCTCCCTATACATGGGAGGAAAACTAAGTGACAAATGACCAAAATGCTTCTTAAGGGGGGAAATTGCATACCAATGACAAATTAAATAAATAATAAAATTAATCATCGATAGATGGAGAGGCAGTTCTGCGTCTTCTATAGTTACAATGAGGGTTGATCAGTGCATAATCATATCAATGCTCCGCTTCTAAAAATCGAGCTTGTCCTGAAAGGGGGGGGGGATCCTCGAGCTCAGAAGGCTCAAAGCCAGTAAGGGTGATGCCGCCTTTGGTGCCGAGTAACAACACATATTTTTTGGACATTTGAGTGTTGGTGAGTAAAATTGATTGCAATGGAAACAAAGACCATGTTGGCGGAAATCGGGTCGATCTTGGTGTGACAATCAATGTGTTGGTGGGTTGAACTTGAGTTGAAGTGGTGGTAAAGGGGTGTACCAACGGTACCAGGGTTATGGGCTTTGTGTTGATGAGTATGAGAGGTGCTCGGGGAGAGATCAGAGATGATGAGAGTACCAATGTAGTGGTTTTGGTGGTTATTGGCCGGCAGGGTACTACCCACAATGGCATACAACTTCTTTTTAACCAATTTTTCTTGCTCCATGGCGCAAGGAAAAGTGTCTGAATTGAGGACTCAAAAGTTATCTTGACGTGGGGTTGGAGCCCATTGAGGAAGTAGCCCAAGTAGTTGTCCGTTGAGAGGCCCGATAAGTATGCGACTACCTCGATGAAGTTGTCGTTTTAGGCGGTGACAAACTTTTCTTGGCTAACAGTCCCAAACTCACTCGTAGGCACTGCTATTTTGGCGCTATTGTATCTACGAATAAACTCATCCTTGAACCATGCCTATATTTGTCAGGTTGATTTGACGTCCAATGAAGTTAATGTAGAGTGGTGCTCTCATGTATATGGTGGACAAGGTTGTAGATACCGGATGTCGGTGACATACCAGATTTTGTTTTTAAATTTTGGATGTTGGAAGTTCGAGACATGTCTGCGATATTTTAAAATATCAGATTTTCATATCTTATAGTTGTAAACACAAGAATAGCGAGGCTCAACAATGTGAGTGATGAGTGTCGACTGTCGAAGAGGTGTTGTAGGTCGTCAGTCGGTGCAGAAGTGCCACTAAGGTGCAACAAGTCGATCGTGAGAGGTTCGAGGCTGCGAGCAATAGTGTAGGGTTTGAGAGACATGAGGAGGGCATGGATTTCTAGCACGACGATTTGCAGATTGGATAATGACGTCTCGACACGATCCATGCATACTGAAAGGGTAGTGATCGTGAGGGATATGTTGTCGCCACGAGCGGTCTTGGAGCATGTGACGAGAATGAACTTGAGGTTTACGGGGGCCACTAGGGCTGAGGGGACCGATTGGAAAATCAGATTGACTAGAGCATGGGGTGGACAAGTGTGCACCAGTAGAAGGATGATTGAGTTGTACAATTGAAGACAGAATGAGGAACAAGGATTGGTGTTGATAGGATAGTTGTGCACGACAATCGTGGTAAGGAGAAGTAAGGATCACATGATACCTACAGACTATGGGCTGGGTGCCAAGAGATGGGCTTGTTGGCATGGGTTGCATGTGCCACGATAGAACTACAATTTTCAATAGTTTGCATGAGAAGACGTTGGATGTGGAACGACATTGCTAGGGCTGGACGGAGATGAGTATGGATCACAAGATGTGAAGCAGAGGTCGGGCGCTAGATCAGGGGGATTGCTTGCTGAAGCCGCGAGAATCGGGCTTTCCCGAACCCTAACATTGAAATCTGCTTAGAATGACAAGTTGGACCAATTGGTTGCTAATACAAAAGAAATAATGGATTGCACATAATAGAAATTTGGATACAACTTCCCGAGTTATACTTGCACCAATCACTTGGGGTTTGGTTGCCCTTAACGAGCCCTCCCCAAATGAGAGTCACAAAAAATTGACAAGATGATCCACTATTACCTCTTTACTCTCCCTTTATATAGTGGAGGCACACTGTTATGCACACACATTCGCCCAAGCAAGGGACCATCAATACGCATGTGGAAGCCGTTGTGATCAGTCATGTAGGAATATATTATTATTAATCAATCAGTATTAATTAATTAATAAATAATATTATTATTTAAATAGTTAGCATTAATTAATTATATTAATTAATACTATGTGTACTTATTATGTGTGCCCTCTCTCATCTATATAAGGGGAGAGGTACTTGGATTGAGCATTATCTTGAATGTTCTATTTGTTTTGGGCTCTCTTTGGTGAGAAGGTTCGAGGACCCAACCTCCTTGAGCTTGGACGGAGATCGCTCCAGATTGCATTTGTGCTCTTTTCAATTAATGCAATCTTTTGTTCGTTCTTGATCGCGCAATTTTCTTATTAAGTAACAAAGGTCTGACCCGCCGCCCCCGCTCGCTTGTTCCAATCCACCGTGGATAGTGCCGCGATGGACACCAGCTTCAATTCCATCGAATGCTGCCTCGACGACCAGGACAACGTCCTTGTGTCTATCCACGCAAGTCTACAACGTCTCGCGGCTCGTTGAGACTATCCTCTGTTGCCTCCTCTCAGTTTACAGATCACCGCATCGACAGATCCCTACATCACACCCTTGCTGACATCCATATCGCAGAGAATGACCCCTGCCACGACGAGAATCCCTTGTCCACTCTGCCATCATCGCCAGTCCCGCTGTCTTGCATCCGTCCCGCCGATTTCGCTGTAGTTCAACATCTTCCCCTTCCGAAGCCATCACCGACGAAGCAAAAAAATGGCCCGCTAGAGCTTCAACCATCAACAACTAGGCCAATTCACATTTCTTAGTCCATTTGTGACCACAACCAGGTTCCAACCAACCACTATGCTCTTGACCGTCTGGACAAGTTCACGCTGATCGATTCAGCCATCATCATCCGACTAGTGTCCAGTAGTAGCTCCCCGCTGACACCCGACATTCCAACAACCGTCTACGTCCCCACCCTCAACCGCGGTGTGCGCTCCGCCTCCGCGCTTGCACCGTCCGATCACCAACATCTTGGACCGACGCCACTAACGGGCGCTCCACTGTTCTCTGGCTTAGACGTAATGCCTAGCCACACTTTGCCCAAGGGACCATCAACGCTTTTTCAGAATTCCTGCTCCTTCCAACCACTCCACATTCCCGCGTGTTGTCTCTATCACGCAAGCGTATAGTTTTTTATTGTTCCTATCTTAATCGGTTCTCATGCATCCCTCCTCTGCCCTTTTAACCTTTTGACACAACCCTCAAGAACCTATTTCCTGCCTTCCCTTTTACTTTTCACGTCTTTTCTTGCGGTTCGTCATTGCCCTCAAAATCTCACCCACTTACCCACCTCCATATGCCAAGTACTTTTATTTTCTTTAATTTTCCTCCTTGAGTACCCCACCAATCAGTATTTCATTACTTATTACCATGCGTAGTTGTGTCTGCCATGGGCTTCCCTCCTTGTACCCCCAATCACATATAATTGTAATGCTTATTCCTCCTTGAACCCCCACCTACCCAATTTCTTTATTCCATGAACTACTAATACATGATGTCGCCATTATTAAAACTCCCGCTAAATATTGGAGGCTCGACCTTAAGGACAATGTCAAATTTCAAGTGCGATGGTATGCTACGCACACGCATTCTCCCAAGCAAGGGAGCATCAACGCTCGCATATGGAAGTCGCCGTGATACAGTCATGCAGGAATATATTATTATTAATTAATCAGTATCAATTAATTAATAATAATATTATTATTTAAATAGTTAGCATTAATTAATTATATTAATTAATATTACGTGTACTTTATTTTGTGCCCTCCCTCATCTATATAAGAGGGAGGGGTATTTGGATTGAGCGTTATCTTGAATGTTTTAGTTGCTTTGGGCTCTCTTTGGAGAGAAGGATCTTGGAGGACACGGCCTCCTTGAGCTTGGTTGGAGCTCGCTCCAGATTGTATTTGTGCACTTTTCAATTAATGCAATCTTTTGTTCGTTCTTGGTCACGCATTTTTTAAATAGTTAGCTTCAATTAATTATATTAATTAATATTATGTGTACTTATAATGTGTACCCTCCCCGATCTATATAGGGTGGGGTGGTATTTGGATTGAGCATTATCTTCAATGTTCGAGTTGTTTTGGGCTCTCTTTGAAGAGAAGGTTTCTGGAGGACCCAACCTCCTTGAGTTTGGCCGGAGCTTGCTCCGGATCGTATTTATGCTCTTTTCAATTAATGCAATCTTTGGTTCATTCTTGATCGCACAATATTCTACTTAAGTAACTCACACCAAGTGGCAAATGAACAAAATGCTCCCTTATGTGGAAATCAAATATAAACAACAAACTAAATAAGTAACACGATTAATTTATGATAGGTAGAGATAAATAAGTAACACGATTAATTTATGATAGGTCGAGAGAAATAAGTAACACGATTAATTTATGATAGGTAGAGAGGCCTCTCCGAATTTTTGGTTATCACGAGTAAGGTTGATTGATGTGCATTTTCATATGGTTACCTAACCATTAAAACACAAATGCATTCAAAAAGAAGAAGTGCATAAATGCCCTAAAAAGCATTATTTAGAATATTTCATGCTTAAATATAATTTTGTACATGATGGGATGCCAATGATGTATTTAAAGCTTTGATGTACTCCTTTCCCTGGACGAGAACTCTCTGTTATGGGCCCACATAGGGGGTGACGATGCATGCCCGGGAGGATGTGTATCTTCTAGTACAGTGTATCTTTATTTGCCGCACACAGTTATTCTTTTCTGATTTATGTTCGTTTTATTTCTCATGTTTTATGTTGCACGAATGAGGGGCATATTTGATACTTTTTGTTATGCCCCTTCCTCTCACTATTTCTAGGTGGGGAGAGTGGGTTTGATGTTATGAAAATTTAAATCCTAATTCTCTCACTTGAATCTCCTTTTTCTTCACTCCTCTTCTTTGCTAGTGTTTGGGTTAAGCAAGGCTCTTCTCTTCCCTCCTCTTTATCGATTGAGCCCGATTCCCGTTGTATCTCTCGCCATTCGGAAGGCTAGGTCGAGGAAGGGTCGCGACGATCCTCTCTGAGATTTCTCCCTCTCAAGACCGTACACCCACTCTTAATTGGAGGCTTGTTTCATCTTGGTATCAGAGTAGTCGATGTATCACGTTGCTGCTACCAATCCTTCCACCTCGACAAATCCCATGCACTTGCACTGTTATTCTCTTTTGATTTTCACATGCTTTATTTCTCACGTTTTATGTAGCCCGGTGAGGGACATATTTAGTTCTTTTTGGTATTCCCTTTCCTCTCACTATATATAGATGAGGAGAGTGGCTTTGATGTTATGAAAAATTAAACCCTAATCCTCTCTTGATTCTCCTTCTTCCCTCATCGCCGTAGCTAGGGCTAGTGTTGAGCAAGACTCCCCTCTTCCCTCCTCTCTCTTGATCGAGTTTGACTCCCATTGTATCTCCCGCCATTGGAAAGGCTAGGTCGAGGAAGGGTCGCGGCGATCCTCTCTGAGATTTCTCCCTACAAGACTGCACACCCGCTATCAATTGAAAGCTCGTATCTGTTATGCCCTAACTAGGAGAGGAACTAGGAGAAGATGTAGAGGAAGCTAGAGAAAGAGATTAGGGTTAGGGTTGAGAGAAGAGGAAGTACCTGAATATATTCTTGCATGCCATCCAAAGAGAGGGGTCCGGATATTTATATATACCCCGGACCCAAGACCGGCCGGCCAAGAGGGCCGGCCGGCCCAATGGGGCTGAACCCGGCGTGGTTCAGCCCCCCCGAGCCATATATTTAAGAAGAGGGGGCTGAACCCATTGGTTCAGCCCCAATAACGCCACATCCGTGCCGTCGCCGCTTGTAATGTTGTCCAAACAACCGAGCCTCATCCGGGGGCGTAACATTCCCTGCCCCATCAAAAGTCAACTTGTCCCCAAGGTGATAGTCCGGGTAAAGCTCCTGGAACTCCAGTAAATCGACCCAAGTATTGTGCTCTGCCGAGAGATCCTTCCACTTAACCAATAGCTCGGGACAGTACGCCGTGCCACGGCGTTTCCACTTAACCAACAGAACATCCTCCGGAAGCGGGCGAAGCTCGCCACCACTAGTAGCCTCGGGTAACACGGGGAAGACCGGAACAGCAGGCCCCAACTTCCGCTTCAGCAAGGAGACATGAAAGGTAGGATGAATCCGGGAGCTCGCCGGTAAGGCTAAGGTATACGCCACCGGCCCGACACGCCGCGTGATCCGAAATGGTCCATAGTAGCGGGGTGCCAGTTTCTGATTTGTCCGATGGGCCACCGACAACTGGCGATAAGGACGAAGTTTGAGGAAAACGTCATCCCCCACCTGAAACTCCCGCTCGGTACGATGACGATCGGCCTGAATCTTCATACGATCCTGTGCTGCTCGAAGGTTCTCCCGTAGGGTGATGAGAGTCCGATCACGATCACGGAGCGCCCGATCAACTGCTGCCACGGCCGTACTCCCGGGCTCATAACTGCTCAAGGTAGGAGGTGGACGCCCATAGACGACCTCAAACGGCGTGAGTTTACTGGCCGAGTGATAAGAAGTGTTGAAACAGTACTCCGCCCAATGTAGCCAACTAGTCCAGGTCCGCGGCTCATCCATGACAAAACAACGAAGGTAAGTCTCGACGCCCCGATTTAAGACCTCGGTCTGGCCGTCAGTCTGGGGATGATGAGCCGTGCTGAAACGTAAGGAAGTCCCCTGCAAGCGGAATAGCTCTGTCCAAAATCGGCCTACGAAGGTCGGATCACGGTCGGAAATGATCGCGCGGGGAACACCATGCAAACGAACAACCTCCCGCACAAATAAGGTCGCAACAGACTCCGCGGTGTAGGGATGGCTCAGAGCAAGGAAGTGCCCATACTTGGACAACTTGTCCACCACTACCAAGATCACTGTTTTCCCCTGCGACTTAGGTAGCCCATCGATGAAGTCCATAGAAACCGTGTCCCAGATCTGATGTGGAATTTCCAAGGGAGTGAGGAGGCCGGCCGGAGAAGTAGTCTCATATTTTTGTCGTTGGCACACCTCACACGTCTGTACGAACTCCTGAATGTCGCGGCGCATGCCCTTCCAAAACACGTTGGCCCGAGCCCGCTGAAGGGTGCGAAGAACGCCGGCGTGGCCGCCTGTCGGCGACGAGTGAAACTCATGCATCATCACCGTGCGCCAAGCAGAATGAGCAGGAATGACCACCCGCCCGTGATAGAAGAGTCGGTCATTCTGTAAATGGTAGCCTGGAGCTGTCGCATGACCTTGCTGCAAGTCCTCCACAATAGCCCGTAACTCGGGGTCGCGCTGCACCGCGTCTTGAATTTCATCCATCGACTCCAACTGCGGCCCGGAAATGTGTGCCAAACCCCCTTCGGGTAAGCGAGAGAGGGCGTCAGCCACCCGATTATCCTTCCCCGGTCGATATTCGATCGCATAATCATAGCCCAACAGCTTGGTGACCCACTTTTGTTGCAGGGGGGAAGAGATTCTTTGCTCCAAGAAATGCTTCAAACTCTGGTGATCGGTCCGGATCGTAAAATGACGCCCAAGTAGGTAGGGCCGCCAGAGAGCCACCGCATGAATCACCGCTAGCATCTCCTTTTCATACACTGAGAGACCCAGAGTCCGGGGAGCCAAAGCCTTACTGTAAAAGGCGATCGACCGCCCCTCCTGCATCAAAACCGCCCCCACACCCACACCAGAAGCATCTGTCTCGACCACGAACCGTTTGGTAAAGTCCGGGAGTGCCAACACCGGAGTCGTCGTCATAGCTCGCTTGAGCGCCTGGAAGGCGGTCTCGGCCTCAGCGTGCCAGTCAAAGCATCCTTCTGTAGCAGCTGGGTAAGTGGCCGAGCAATCTTCCCGTAGTCCCGTACAAAGCGTCGGTAGTACCCAGTGAGGCCTAAGAACCCCCGCAGTGCCCGAATGGTCAACGGTCGGGGCCACGACAGCATATTCTCGATCTTCCGTGGGTCTGCCTTCACCCCTTCAACAGAAACTAGATGCCCCAAATATTCCACCTCAGGTTGTCCGAAAGAACACTTAGACCGCTTAGCATATAACTGGTGTTGCCGAAGAGTAGAGAAGACCTGAGCCACATGAAGTAGATGATCCGCCCAAGTAGCACTGTAAATCAGGATGTCGTCGAAAAAAATCAGGACGAAGCGTCGGCAGGAAGGAACGGAAAATCTCATTCATATTGGCCTGAAAGGTAGACGGCCCCCCAGTCAATCCATTGGCCATCACTAAGAACTCATAGTGACCGTCATGAGTTCTGAAGGCAGTCTTATGCACATCCTCCTCTTTCATCAGGATCTGATAGTAGCCGGACCGCAGATCCAGCTTGGTGAACAGGGTCGCCCCATGCAACTCATCCAAGAGCTCCTCGATCACGGGAATCGGAAACTTGTCCTTCACAGTTACACTGTTCAAGGCCCGGTAGTCCACGCAAAATCGCCATGATCCGTCTTTCTTCTTAACCAAAAGAATCGGTGCGGAAAAAGAACTGGTACTAGGCCGTATGATACCTGCATCAAGCATTTCTTTCACACTGCGTTCAATCTCGGCCTTCTGGATGTAGGGATACCTGTACGGGCGGATGTTGGGCGGTTCCGCCCCAGTCTGTAACACAATCTGATGATCACGGAAACGTGACGGTGGAAGGGTGCTCGGCTCCTGGAAGATGTCATCATACTCCTCTACAAGCGGCCGCAACTGATCTGGCACCTGTGTTAATCCCTCCTCGTCCGACCGCACCCCCAGCAGGATGGCCATCAAGCTACTAGACTCCTCCAGCTGCTGCAAACTGCGAAGGGAAATCTCCTTAACTGGAGACGATCTGAGCCCCGTCAAACAGAACTGTCGTCCGCCCTGCATGAATTCCATCGTCATCTGATCCCAATCAAAAGTAACCCGCCTCAGCTGCTGTAACCACTGTACTCCCAAAACCATGTCTGAGCCTCGGATCGGTAAGAGGTAGACGTCCGTGCACCCCACATATTCCTGCATCCGAAGCTCTACTGCCTTCAACATCCCTTGGCACTGTAACTTGCTGCCGTCTGCAACCATGACCTGAAAGGCTGCACCCGTGTCGATCTGTTGCCCCACCTTCCTTGCTACATCAGGATGAATAAAGTTGTGGGTGCTCCCACTACTGTCGACCAAAATCGTCACCCTCTCACACCCGAACCCGTCCAACCATCCGCATCGTAAGCGGGGGGGGGGGGATTGCATCCCTCCATGGCATGTATGGAAACGCCCAATTCCGCCAGGTCTAGGTCTCCCCCAGACTCCACCTCCTCTGGTAATACGTCCTCCTCGAGCTGCTCCTCCTGCTGCAACATGAAAACCTGGACCTTCTGGCACTTGTGACCGGGGACGAACTTCTCATCACAATTAAAGCATAAACCCTTCTCCTTCCGAGCCGCAACTCGCTCCAAGACAACCGAGTCATCGTTGGCTTGGTAAAACCCGTGGGGGGCTCCCGTCGTGCTGCCATCGTCGGCCCAAAGCTGGTCTACTCGTGTTACGTGCCCGTTGCCTGTTGAACCTCTCCTCCTGAATACGTGCCAACGTAATGGCATGGTTCAAGGAACGGGGCATGAGTGCCTGAACCTCATCCCGAATATGCTCCTTAAGACCGGATATAAAACAGCTATAAAGCGTCCTCTCTGCCACTGAACCCGATTCGCCAACTTCTCGAACTCGGTCCGATACTCCATAACCGACCCCTTCTGACGAAGCTTCTGAAGGAGTGCCTCAAAGTTCTCATACTCCAGTGGCCCAAACCGGGCCGAAATCCCTCACGAACTCCCCCCAAGGCACGACTCCCGTCCCCGCAAGAACCACTGTGTCCATTGGAAGGCATCATCCTTCAGATGGAAGGACGCTAGCTGCACACCACTGGCCTTCAGGCACCTCCTGGTACTGGAAGAATAATTCGGCCTTGTGAATCCATTTCCAGGGCGTCGCCTCCGCCCTCGAACTCTGGAAAGTACATACGCGTTAACCCGGGGGTCAGCCGTTGTGCTCCTGGACCTCCGTCCCTCCTTGCGTGTTCCCCATGCTCAAAACCCCCGTACCCGTGCGGCTGTCCCGCTCCCCAAGGCGGAGGCTGCGGTGCTGCGCTGGCCGGCCCACCCTGGGCCAAATCCGACCCCTCCTGGTGGCCCAAACCCCGCGTGGAGGAGGAAGGAGCCCCCCCCCTTTGCTGTCCCACCATGTCGGGTGGCCGCCGGAGCCCCAAAAGCTCCTCCCCGCCTCGGCGCCACTCTTCCGGGGCCCGATCCCAGTCCGCCGAAGCCTTGCTGCAGGGAATCCGGGCGGAAACAGCCCCGCCGGACCCCCGTAACCCGCTCCCCGAAGCCGCAGGAGCCCCGTATCCCGCCGACCCGTGCCGCCGACCCCTCCGTGCCACGCCGCGCCGGCCGGAGCCCCTCCCGCAGGCCGCACGCCCCCCGACGCCTTCCGCAGCCCGCGCAGAGACGGAGCCGGCTGGATCGCTCCCGATCCGGCCGAATCCTCGTTGGCCGGGCCCTTCCCCTTCAGTAGGGTCTTCAACTCCTCCAAACGAGTCTCCAGACGCACTTCCAACGCCCGCCATGGAATCGGTGAGGCCAACAAAATTCTCCTCTAGGGTTTCAATCCGCGAGGATTCCTCTTGATTGCGAGTATTCACCATTGCCGCGAGAATCGACTCCTCTGATACCAATTGTTATGCCCTAACTAGGAGAGGAACTAGGAGAAGATGTAGAGGAAGCTAGAGAAAGAGATTAGGGTTAGGGTTGAGAGAAGAGGAAGTACCTGAATATATTCTTGCATGCCATCCAAAGAGAGGGGTCCGGATATTTATAACCCCCGGACCCAAGACCGGCCGGCCAAGGGGCCGCCCGCCCAATGGGGCTGAACCCGGCGTGGTCAGCCCCCCCCCGAGCCATATATTTAAGAAGAGGGGGCTGAACCCATTGGTTCAGCCCCAATAACGCCACATCCGTGCCGGCCGCGCTTGTAATTTTGTCCAAACAACCGAGCCTCATCCGTGGGCGTAACAGTATCACTCTTCTCCGGAGGGTTCTAGTTTTTGTAATCCTTTGAAGAATTGGACCATTGTTGGATTTAACGAGTTAATGTCGGTCTAGCAGTGTCTTTAATGTGTATTGGGGGTTTGTCCTGCATCGTGTATGTGAGTTAAGGTGTCTATGTAAGTCTTATATATTGCCCTTATAGGGAAGAATAATTACAAGTTCTGATTTCACAACATGGTATCAGCGGAATTAAATTTTTTACCTCCCTGGGCGCATTAGGGCTTTCGTTCGCTGCTATCATGGATCCCGTCGTCAGCTCTTCTTCCCGTTCGCATGCTTCTGCCGCTTTCGTCGGCGTACCCCATGCCGACAACTAATCTCGCCGGGCGCTAAATCTCTCGGCTCTCTCTCAGTTGACGACGGGCACTCTTCCCGTCGCTGCTGAGCTTCGTCGGCCAGTCAGTTGTAGCTTCCATCGACGCAGTTTCTCTCCTTCTGCATTGCTTCTTCCATCGACCTTGGCCGTTGATCTCGTCGACGATCCAGTCGACCATCTCATTGCCTTCTTCACTGCTCCCATTGGGCTCGGTCGTCAACATCGCTGCCTCGTTGGGTCGCATCACCTTTTGGACTTTGACACTCTTCTTGCTGCTGCTTCTGATCCAGACAACTGCGACAGGGGTCCGTCTTCTTCGTCGCATCATGCAGTGATGTTTTGATCCCGTCGACTTCTTCTCCTGCGCATAATGCGCTCTTCTGGTTCGACGATCTCTCGCTGTCACAACCCGCATTTTCTCCGAAATTAAGAAGTATCAGAGTAGAAGGAAACGCGCGTTGTGATGCCACGTCGGACAGGGGATAACTGTCGACGCTCAGGCAACCACCAACTACTAAGACTATGAAAATTCAAAAGCTTTTATGAAGTGAAAATCAATTATATTTTAGAGGCCGTATCCCTCAGCTTCGTGGATCAACTAGTCCACCCCTTCAAATTATACTTGTACGTAGCGGAAAAAACTTTATTCACTTTTTTTTACATCCTAAGAGAATGCATAAGCGTCCACAGGGACACCTGAGACTAGGCAAGACCCTAGATTTAACTTATATGATATATATGGAAAATGACCTTTTACGTGGTTTGAAAGTAGTGATTAGCTTTTTTTTTTTATAAAAACAAATATGCTGCCTATGTGTTAGATATAATAATTGTTTTCTTTTATAGTTTTAAAGTAACTAGCAACCTAACATAAATCATCCCAGAAGCAAGTTTAATAAACTCCAAAACAGGAAAACTAGCAGTATAAGGAAAGTACAAAGCAACTAGAAGAGAAACCACCACTGGCGCCAACAACTGACACGAACCCACTGGTGAGTAGGCATAATCTGTACTACAATCTAAAGAAACTACCTCCCAGGAGTGAGGAAAAGAAAAGCTCAGCAGCAGTTATAGCATTAGCAAACTCCAGAGAAACCTAGCCGCACAGTCGGCTATAAAACCTGAACCTGAGGCATTCAAAGAAAAGAACGCCTCAGCAAAGCAATATATATATATATATGAAAATGAAACAATAGTATAAGGAAGAAGTGAAACATGTAAGAGCTAAAGTAAACAAGTGAAGGAAAAATACTCGCCATGAGTGAGTAAAAAGGGGTGCACCAAGTGCACGAGTGAAGTCAAGCCTCACAAATCTCTGCAAGAAGGATTAGTCAAATAAATAAATCCTAGCATAAAGGTAGAGAAGAAAGAGTCACCTAGTACTGTAGATGGACAAAAATCAGTAACAAGGGTCCTAGGCTGGTGGCAACGGTCCAACCAAGTCTTACAAGCCTAAATATCCCAAGGTGTTGTGGTGGTGGCATCAGTCCAACTCAACCAAACAACCCATATTGTCTTAATAGGACAAGAAGTAAAACAAGGGTGGCGGCATCGGTCCGACCCACCCCAAAATCACATCCTACTCTAGCACTAAGTGACTCGGGAAAACCCTTACTAGTGGTTCCATGAACCACCAAGAAGTCACACTGCACCCTAAACACTCTAGAGCAACCCACCTAAGAGACTTAGTTGCCTAGCGGCTGACGGCGTTGGTTATCTAGACACGCATCTAACCTCGCAAAATTATATTCAACTTGAGTACACAAAGCACTACAGATAATTAAACACTTGAAAATATTATATTGCAAGCAGTTATCTTGGGCTAAACTTCAGTATCAAGAGATCTTACACCTACAAATTTTATAAATGTACCAACGAACTAAACCCCTAATTTGTTTATTCAAGTGATTGATACGAAACAAAAGAAAGTAACACGACACTAAATGTATCCAAGTTGTTTGATACTACACATGCACAAGTAGATTGGTACAACACATCTACGATTAGTTCACTACCAAAACATATACGCTTAAATTGAGAGAATTTGATACCGCACCTAAGCAAGGGAGTTTGACATTAAATGCAAACCAGGGGATCAACACTAGACAAAAAAAAACATGAGATCTGGGTGGTTTTGATACAAATCCGATTTCGGTGCATCTACGGAGCAGGCTATAATGTGATCTTGCAACTAAAATAAACAAACCATAACAATGGTTTACACCCAAGGAAGATCGCAACCAATGAAATATCTCATGAAACGAACAAACTACTACTACCGGGGGGCTCTCGAGTTATATCCGATCGGGGCATAAAAAAAATAAAAAAAACAGCCCAACAGCACAACAATAGATTTGCAGGAATAACAAGGGGGGGGGGAGACAATGCAAGGGCAATAACAAAAAAAAGAATGTGAGGTCTTGTACCGATTTCCATATGCAAAACCAAGTAAAAAAAAAAGGAAAATCAGACAATCGATTTCCAGGAATCAAGCAAACAAGGCAAGATATGATTTACTTTGGCAAGGGTACACTTGCCTGGACCTCGAAGGACTTCGGCCGACAATGCTCTTCCCAACAGGACCGACCACAAGCAACCACCTAAGAAAGCCTGAACAAAGACAAATCTGGGCGATTTAGCTTGGGAGAAACGGGGTCGCAACTCTCGGTCAGAAAAAAAACACGGTGGAATCCCAAAATAGTTACCTCAGAACGAAGGTCTAGCCTAGAGGAGCTCGGATCCGGTCTCAAACGAAGATTTCGGGTGGAAATGGGCGGCGAACGGGCGGTCGGAGCAGCGCCGGGGCTTCCGCCTGATATCGCCTTTCGCTCGGTTCTGCAGGCATCCGTCGGGTTTGGGGAATGAAGAAGACCTAATCCTAAGGCAACTCTTTATATGATAACCTAATAATTAATCGCATGAATTTTTAATCCTATTAACTATTGAAATACTAATTAAGTACATATAAAAACACATATAATTATACATAACACTTGTAAATATACTTATGCGCATAAATTTTTACACTTATAAATATATATATATAATATAACTACACCTACCCGCACATACCCGCACACATGCATTATAATACACTAGCACGCCTAAATCTCCCACCAAACTAAAATGCGAAAAAAACATGAAAATACGCCCACATAAACGACGACTCGGTAACTAGCAACCGTCGAAATGACGCGAAAATTAACGCCCTCGGATTCCGAACAAATCCGCATCGTAGCTAAAACACTCGGGCTACGAAAACATCGGCGAAGTCGGACACAACCTCCGACGACCACACACTCGGGCTAACCTCACCCGAAGCCAAAGCACAAGGATTTCCCTAAGAGGCTCAGCCGGGCCTCCAAAACAGACGCCGGCTAGCTGGGGAAACCATACAACAGGCTATAACCTCTAAGAACACCTAACGAGGTACTCTAACAACGGCACGACCGGAAATGCGACAAACGTAACGCCAAACGAGGATTTAAATAATCGCCGAAAAATTCGGGGGCGTTACAGTCACTCCCCCTAAAATAAAGTTTCGTCCCGAAACTTTACGTACACTACCTCAACTATAGAAGGAAAGTAACAAAATAAAAGTTACTAGGAAAAAACATACCCAACAAATCAGGAGAACAGGCGAGGGTAAGCCTCCCTCATAGCCGACTCTAGCTCCCAAGTCGCGCTTTCCAAACCTTGATTCTTCCAAAGAACCTTCACCATCGGGATAGACTTTGACCGCAGCACCCGGTCCTGAGTATCCAAGATGCGGACCGACACCTCAACATATGAGAGGTTAGGCTCCAACTGGGGCACGGTATCCAAGACTTGCCCACTGCTCCGCACACACTTCCGCAGCTGGCTCACATGAAAGACATTATGCACGCCTGGGAAGTTGGCTGGTAGGTCCAACCTATATGCTGCCACACCAATACACTCCAAAATTCTGAATGGGCCCACATACCTCGGATCCAGCTTATGGTTCTTGCCGAACCTCTTCACTTCAACCATCAGAGACACCTTCAAGAAGACCAAATCCTCCACCGAAAATTCCAAATCGGACCTACGCCGGTTGGCGTTCTTCTCATACCTTTCCTGAGCTAACCGAAGCTTTTCCCGAATGAGCTTCACAGCAACCTCCATTTCCTCAAGAGCATCAGGACCCAACAAAGGCCTCTCACCAGCCTCAGTCCAAAACAACGGAGTTCTGCAGCGCCTCCCATACAATGCCTCAAAGGGAGCCATTTGCAAGCTCTCTTGGTAACTGTTATTGTAGGCAACTCCATGAGCCGCAAACGCTCATCCCACGCTCCACCGTGGTCTAGAATGTAGCACCTGATCATATCCTCCACAATCCGGTTCACACGCTCGGTATGCCCATTTGTCTGAGGGTGGTAAGCGGTAGAATATCTCAAGTCTGTACCCAAACCCTCCTGCAAACTCTCCAGAAACGGGAAGTAAATCTGGAGTCTCGGTCTGAAATGATACTCACGGGAACTCCATGCAATCGGATGACTTCGCTCAAATACAACTCTGCTATCTTCTTCATCGGGTAGTCGATCTTATAAGGTACGAAGTGCGCACACTTCGTCAATCGGTCCACGATCACCCAAACTGAGTCAAATCCCCTTGGAGATCTTGGTAAGCCCGTAATGAAGTCCATGGAGATACTTTCCCACTTCCAAGTCGGGACCTCCAAAGGAGTCAACTTTCCACCAGGCCTCCCATGATCGGCCTTCACCCGCTTGCAAGTGTAACATTCCAAAACATACCGAGCTATATCCCTCTTCATACCATACCACCAGGCGATCTGCTTCAAATCATGATACATCTTGGTGGATCCTGGGTGGTAGGCAACACTGGATCCATGAGTCTCTTTGCAAACCATACTCCTGATGTCTCCAACCGCGGGGATGCAAAACCTGCCGCGGTACTTCAAGGTACCCGAATCATCGATGGAGAAATCCGCAACTCCCTCTCTCTCAGCCCTAAGGTACAGGTGTAACAAATCCGGATCATCCTTCTGGTGCAACCTGGTGAGCGAAATCCAAGATGGCTCTGCCACTGCCAAACTGCTTTGCAATTCACAACATCCCACGGAGATGTCCATCAACAAGAACTCTTCCACTAGACGGTCCCGCGTGAGGTTGAAGATCTTCCCTGTCTTGCGGCTCAGGACGTCGGCCACCACATTGGCCTTGCCTGGATGGTACTGGATCTCCACGTCATAATCGGCCACAAACTCTAGCCACCGCCGCTGGCGCAGATTCAGCTCCTTCTGTGTAAACACGTACTTAAGGCTCTTATGATCTGTGAAAATCTTGCACTGAGCCCCATAGAGTAGATGCCTCCACAGCTTCAGCGCAAAAATCACCGCCGCAAACTCGAGGTCATGCGTAGGGTAATTCCGCTCATGAGTCTTCAACTGCCGCGACCCATACGCAATCACCTTCCCCTCTTGCATCAACACGCCTCCGAGCCCAACATGCGAGGCATCCACATATACGTCATAGTCCTTGCCCTCCGTAGGCAATGTCAAAGTAGGAGCAGTGCACAATCTCCTCTTTAGCTCCAGAAAGGCCTCCTCGCACTGCTCGCTCCAGATGAACGTTGCATGCTTCTGCGTCAGCTTAGTTAAGGGTGCTGCCAAGGTAGAGAAGCCCTCAACAAACCTTCTATAATAGCCGGCCAACCCCAAGAAGCTCCTAATCTCCTTGGGTGTGCTCGGCCTATGCCAATCCATCACTGCAGAAATCTTCACCGGGTCCACTGAAATGCCATCCTTGTTCACCACATGACCCAGGAAGGACACCTGAGACAACCAGAATTCACATTTACTCAACTTGGCGTACAACTGATGATCTCTCAAGGCAGATAACACCAACCGCAAGTGCTGATCATGCTCCGCAGCATTCAGTGAATAAATCAGAACGTCGTCTATGAATACGACCACAAACTTGTCCAGAAAATCTTTTGAAACACCCGGTTCATCATGTCCATGAATGCTGATGGCGCGTTGGTCAACCCAAAAGACATAACTAGGAATTCGAAATGTCCATGCCTCGATCGGAAAGCCGTCCGTGGAATGTCCGACTCCCGGATCCTGAGCTGATGATATCCTGATCGAAGGTCAATCTTGGAGAACACAGAGCTACCACGCAACTGATCGAATAAGTCGTCGATTCTGGGCAGGGGATACCTGTTCTTGATGGTGACTTTGTTCAACTCCCTATAGTCGATGCAAAGGCGCATCGAACCATCTTTCTTCTTCACAAAGAGGACGGGTGCACCCCAGGGGCGACGAGCTCTGCCTTATGAAACCCTTCTCCAATAACTCATCCAGCTGGGTACGCAGCTCCTCCAGCTCTCGCGGGGCCATCCGGTACGACGCCTTAGCAATAGGACGTGTACCCGACTCCAAATCAATCACGAACTCGACATCTCTGACAGGGGGAAGACCGGGAAGGTCGCTAGGAAACACATCAGAAAACTCGCGGACAACAGGAATCTCATCCATCCGCGGCAAACTGCTGTCCGTCCCCAGCACTGAGACCAAGCAAGCAAAACAATCAGAACTGAATAACCTCTGAGCACATACCGCAGAAATCGCCGGAGGGGCCTGGCGCGGATCGCCATAAATACTCCCAGGCTGACCGTTGTCCTTCTTGAAATCCAAGCGCTTACCCCTGCACTGGATCACTGCATCGTATCTGGACAACCAATCCATACCCAGGATGACGTCGAAATCTTCCAAGTCTATAACCTTCAGATCTGCCTTGGCTGGGAAATCCCCCGGCATAATCGGACAATCCAGAATGCCCTGATCTGATATCACGGAATCACCCGAGGGGAATTTGACGCAAAAGGCATCACCGACACGATCAAGAACCAGCTGGCACCCTCTCTACAAAGGCCCTAGCCACAAATGAGTGGGTAAGCACCTGAGTCAAAGAGAACGCGCGCCCATCGGTTCTTTACCTTAAAACTCCCTATATAAATATAAACGGGAAAATTGCACAATCAATAAAAAAAATAAAAGCCAAACTAATCTGCAATGGAAGTAAAAGACTAGCAAGAAGGTTTACCTGAAATGACTTGCGTCGAAGTTTGAGCCTCCGCTGACGATATCACATTCAGCTTCCCTTTGCCTCTATCCATAGACTGAGGCGGTGGCAACGCCTGAAGAGGAACTGGTCGGTGCACAGACTGGAGCTGCGGGCATCGGGCCTTGTATGACCTTTCTGTCCGCACTGATAGCAGACCTTGTCCTTCAACCAGCAACGGGCAACATCATGCCCCTCTTTCTTGCACAAAGTACACACCACATTCTGCCTGGGAGCACCCTGAATAGCATGCACATGCTCCTTCTGCGCCGCCGCCCTCTTGAAACATGTCTCAGCAGGATGGCCCGACCGGCCACAAAAACTACAGACCTCCTTGCTCCTCTTCCACGAAGGAGCACCGGGCACTTGGGGGCCCTTTGCTTCAACAGCCTTCCTCTTCTCATTCCTCGCCTGTTGTCCTCTTTGCTTCACGTTTTCGATGGCCTCTACCTTCAAAGCGGCCTCCACCGCCCCAGCATAACTCACCGCTCCATGAGCCACTGCTAGCTGCTGTACATCGCTCCGCAGGCCACCGAGGAAACGTTTCGCTCTATCCTCCTCTGAGCTCACCAAACTAGGGGCAAAGCGACTGAGTTTGCTAAACTCAATCTCATACTCGCTGACTGAGAGCTGCCTCTGCTTCAGATGCAAGAAGTCGTTCATCAGCCTGTCCCGCTCCACTGACGGTAGGAATTTCCGCATCAAGATCTCCTTGAAGGAAGCCCAAGTGCTTCCTCCTACCATTCCCTCCTTCTCCCTCATCCACCAGCTCTTCGCTAACCCCTTCAGCTGATATGCGGCCAACATCACCTTCTGATCCTCAGACACTTCAGAGTAATGAAACATTTCTTCTATGGAGATCAACCAGTCATCCAATATCATGAAGTCCGCCCTACCATCGTAGGTAGGGGGTCGCAGTCGCTGGAACTGAGTGATGAAAGCAATCTCCGGGGGCACCACCACTGGAGGCACCAAAGGGGCTGGGGGTGCAGGGGGTGTGGGAACAGCTACACCCGCGGCAGGATCCTGCGCTCTCGGGGCTAGTCCTGCCACCACAGACATCAGGGACTGAATCTGAGACTGAACGTCCACCATCTGCCTCGATAGAGCCTCATTGCTTTGCCTCAGACTTTCCATAACTGCACCGCTTTGAGCACCCGAAGACTCACCCTCAGATTGGGGAGTCGACCTCGCCACCCTACGCTTAGGCGCCATCCTAAAAAGATCAAACAAGCAATCATCAGAACTTAGTTCAACTACTAGGACAAAACAAACAGGTACAGACAAACCTACATAAGTACTTGCTTTCACTGCCAACTTGCTCTGGGGTTTTTTTTTCTTTATATATATATATTTCGTTTTATACAGAGGAAATAATGTCATGTTTAACCTAAGATGGCTCACCACCATCACACTAACTCTTGTGCCTATATCGGAAATGCATGAATTTATATTCTTTTTAACTCAAAACCATGTGTGTACATATGTCATCCTGCAAGTCTTTAACTTGGCACGTTGTGCTTATGCAATGTTATGCAATGCATTCTAAAAAGGCCCTAATGCATGTTATGAGCGGCGTACACATGAAAATGTTATGCATCCCATACTACATAATATTTTCATGCAACGAAAAAGAAAACGTGCTAGTCGCATTCATGTGGTGAGGTTATGCATCCCATACTACATAACCCTCACATGTTGCCTCCTATGGTGGATCCATATACAAACACATTATACATCTCATACTACATAATATGCCCCGTATACTTCATGTTGTGCTATGGGTGTAGTGTTCGTGCTTCAGCCAAGACGTGCTGATGACATATCGGTGTGTGTATGACATGACGCTAAACTTCTAATACCTAAAAGGAAAGGTTGCCCGACAAATTGTCAAGCAACCTCCCTCTGATACCAATTGTCACAGTCCGCATTTTCTCCGAAATTAAGAAGTATCAGAGTAGAAGGAAACGCGCGTTGTGATGCCACGTCGGACAGGGGATAACTGTCGACGCTCAGACAACCACCAACTACTAAGACTGTGAAAATTCAAAAGCTTTTATGAAGTGAAAATCAATTATATTTTAGAGGCCGTATCCCTCGACTTCATGGATCAACTAGTCCACCCCTTCAAAATTATACTTGTACGTAGCGGAAAATACTTTATTCACTTTTTTTTTTTTACATCCTAAGAGAATGCATAAGCGTCCCCAGGGGACACCTGAGACTAGGCAAGACCCTAGATTTAACTTATATGATATATATGAAAATGACCTTTTACGTGGTTTTGAAAGTAGTGATTAAGCTTTTTTTTATAAAAACAAATATGCTGCCTATGTGTTAGATATAATAATTGTTTTCTTTTATAGGTTTTAAAGTAACTAGCAACCTAACATAAATCATCCCAGAAGCAAGTTTAATAAACTCCAAAACAGGAAAACTAGCAGTATAAGCAAAGTACAAAGCATCTAGAAGAGAAACCACCACTGGGCGCCAACAACTGACACGAACCCACTGGTGAGTAGGCATATCTGTACTACAAGTCTAAAGAAACTACCTCCCAGGAGTGAGGAAAAGAAAAGCTCAGCAGCAGTTATAGCACTAGCAAACTCCAGAAGAAACCTAGCCGCACAGTCGGCTATAAACCTGAACCTGAGGCATTCAAAGAAAAGAACGGCTCAGCAAAGCAATATATATATATATATATATATATAAAATATATATATGAAAATGAAACAATAGTATAAGGAAGAAGTGAAACATGTAAGAGCTAAAGTAAACAAGTGAAGGAAAAATACTCGCCATGAGTGAGTAAAAAGGGGTGCACCAAGTGCACGGGTGAAGTCAAGCCTCACAAATCTCTGCAAGAAGGATTAGTAAAATAAATAAATCCTAGCATAAAGCTAGAGCAGAAAGAGTCACCTAGTACTGGAGATGGACAAAAATCAGTAACAAGGGCCTAGGCTGGTGGCAACGGTCCAACCAAGTCTTACAGGCATAAGTATCCCAAGGCGTTGTGGTGGTGGCATCAGTCCAACTCAACCAAACAACCCATATTGTCTTAATAGGACAAGAAGTAAAACAAGGGTGGCGGCATCGGTCCGACCCACCCCAAAATCACATCCTACTCCAGTACTAAGTGACTCGGGAAAACCCTTACTAGTGGTTCCATAAACCACCAAGAAGTCACACTGCACCCTAAACACTCTAGAGCAATCCACCTAAGAGACTTAGTTGCCTAGCGGCTGACGGCGTTGGTTATCTAGACACGCATCTAACCTCGCAAAATTATATTCAACTTGAGTACACAAAGCACTACAGATAATTAAACACTTGAAAATATTATATTGCAAGCAGTTATCTTGGGCTAAACTTCAGTATCAAGAGGTCTTACACTTACGAATTTTATAAATTTACCAACGAACTAAACCCCTAATTTGTTTATTCAAGTGATTGATACGAAGCAAAAGAAAGTAACACGACACTAAATGTATCCAAGTTGTTTGATACTATTGGAAAAGCCCAAGTAAAAGGCCCATTTAAATGACCCACTTTATTTATTTTCTTTCTCCTCCTTCTTTAGTCCCACATCATGTATAGGATTTATTCTTCTCTCTTCTCTCCTATATATTTGTATTCTCTCCTTTTATTTAGATACTGGAATAATACATACAAGCTTTGGGCACTATCAACATGGTATCAGAGCCAGGTTCCTTCTAGCTGCGACCTGCCTTTTTTTTTGTCCGCCCGGTCTCCTGCGGACTGCCCTTCTGCATCCGCCTCTCTGCGGACTGACTTTCTTGTCCGCCTTCCCTGCGGACTGCCCCTCTGCATCTGTCCGCTCGGCTACCCTGCGGACTGCCTTCCTGTCCGCTCCGGTCTCGTGCGGACTGCCCTTCTGCTTCCGCCTCTCTTCTCTCTCTCCGTGGTTCCACCCTCCTCAGGCTTCTTATAGCCATCTTCTGCTCTGACTCGTGGGGCCCACCTCTCCTATCCGCTCCGGACGATCCTTCCTGTCCGCTGCACTCTCTGTTTGTGTCCGCTCGAGCCTTTTTGCTCGTGGACTGCTCCCTCTAGCCTGCTCTGTTTCTGTCCGCTCGAGCCTCTGTGCTCGCGGACTCCCTATCCGCAGTCTCTTGCGGACTGCTCCTGTCCGCTGCGGGCTCTCCTCGTGTCCGTTGTGCGCTCTTCTCTTGCTGCGTGGCTTCTTCCTCACGGTCTCTTCTTCAGTCCGCCACGGTGTTTTTCAGCGGCCTGCCCCAGTCCGCTGCGATCTGCTCCACACTGCTGCGACCTCTGCCACGTACTGGCCCCAGTTCGCCGCGACCTCCTCCAAGCTCTGCTCCAAACCGCTGCGACCTCTGTCGCGGACTGCTCCAGCTCTGCTCTAAAACCGCTGCGATCTGCTCCACACCGCTGCGACCTCTTCCCATTCGCCGCGACCTCCTTTCGCGGACTGCTCCTGTTCGCCGCGACCTCACCTAGTTCGCCGCGACCTCCTTTCACCCGCTGCTTGCCGCGCGGTTTGTTCTCTCCGTGCCCTGCTGTCTGCTCCTCCTCAGTCGCCATGTCCTCCAGCGACTCCACTACCGCTCAACCACCGGCCGACCACGGGGCTCCTCTCGAACTCCGCGATGAGCTTCGGATTACTACTATTTCCCTCGCTGGCAAGTCCAACTTCATCCCCTGGGTCCACTCCGTCCGCCGGGTCTTACAGGCCAAGGGTCTTGCACGTCACCTTACCCAGGGCTCACTAACCCCTCCTACTGATGATTGACTCCGAAATGACGGTCGCGTCCAGACCTGGATCCTGAACTCGGTGGAGGGTGAGCCGTACCAGATGATCATGTATCATGAGACCGCCAAGCCATGTGGGATGAACTTCATTCGTTGTACTCAGGGAAGGACAGCCTTCAGCACCTTTTTGACATCATCACTGATCTTCAAGCCTTGGATGTTGGCAAAGCTCTGGACATGACCTCCTTCGTGGCCCGTGCTAAAACTCTCACGGAGGCATGGATTCAGCACCAGCCCGCGACTACTGATCTCGCTGCCCAACGCGCCCAGAAGGAGGCTGTTTGTATTGCTATGATTATGGCTCGCGTCCCGCCACACCTGCACAGTATCCGGGCCCAGGTTCTGGCTTCACCCACTACCCCTTCCTTCTCCGATGTCTGCTCGATGTTACTTCGCGTACCACCTCCACCGGAGGCTCCTGCACCACCCTCGCCGGCCCTTCTTCAGCAGGCCCTTCCTCCTTTACTTCCACAACCCTCTTTTACTCGGGGTGGACGTACGGGCTCCCGTGGGCGGGGCCGTGGTGGCCGCGGACGGCCCAAGTGCACCTACTGCCGCCGGGATGGCCATACTGAAGCAGTCTGTCACAAGAAACATGGCTACCCTCCGCGCCCGCCTACTGTCGCTGTTGCCGATAGCTCTCCTCCGTCTGGTACGGATCTTAAGTCTCTTCGCCTTCAGCTGCAACAACTCCATGGGCTCCTCAACCCTCCCTCTGCTTCCATTGCCTCCACCTCCCATGCAGGTATTATCTCCACCTCCACTACAGGTTCTGCCTGTCTTTCCTCTGGATCTCGCTGGATCCTGGACTCGGGAGCAACCTACCACATCACTTCCCTGCGGCCGCCCCAGTTCTCTGCTGCTGCTCATCCCCCGTCTATTACTGTGGCCAATGATGCGCTTGTCCCGGTCTCCGGCTGCGCTGATCTCTTCCTCCCTCCCTCTCTCTCTCTTCGTTCCGTTCTTTATGTGTCAGCCTCACCTTTTAATTTACTCTCTGTTGCTCGTATTACTACTGATATGAATTGCTTTATCACATTCAACTCTTCTGGTTTTTTGATACAGGATCGGCAGATGCGGATTACCATTGGTAGGGGTCGACTGCAGAACGGGCTCTACCTCCTCGATGTCTCTCCCACATCCCTTTCCTCTGTTTCCTCGTCTGATTGACATTGTCGGCTTGGGCATGCCCCTCTACCTATCCTCCTGAAGGCGCTTCCAGACCTTTCTCTTCCTGCTTTTAAATGTGATTCTTGTATTATTGGCAAACAACCTCGCTCTTCTTATCCCGCACATTGTACTAGGAGCTCTGCTCCGTTTGATTTAATACATTCTGATATTTGGGGACCGTATAAAGTTTCTAGCATTTCTGGTTATCGTTATTTTATAACATTTATTGATGATTACTCTCGCACTACCTGGTTGTATCTCCTACATGATCGCTCTGAGCTTCCTCGTGTCTTTCAGGCGTTTGTGTTAGAGACTCGTACGCAATTCTCTACCACCATTAAAACTTTCCGCTCTGATAATGCCCGGGAATACACTAGCCACGAGTTTGCCACTCTCTGCGCAAACTTCGGTATTGTTCACCAGACCTCTTGTCTCTACACCCCTCAACAAAACGGGGTCGCCGAACGAAAGAACCGCCACTTGCTTGATGTTGCCTGCTTTCCCCCTCACCCCCCGGGTTTTTGGATGTACCTGCTTTGTCCATAAGCTGGGCCCCACTCTTGACAAACTGGATCCCCGTGCGGCCAAACACATTTTCGTCGGCTACTCCCGCACCCAAAAGGGCTATGTTTGCTACTCTCCGCTCACCCGAAAGATCTCTGTATCGGCTGATGTTACTTTCCGGGAGGATCAACCCTTCTTCCCTCCTCCTTTGCCACCACTTCTACCACCACCTCCTACACCACCCTCCCTCCCACGGCCGGTGATCCCCGTCCCCTCACCTCCCACCATCCCTCCGCCTCCTCCCACCCTTGACCCTCCTCGACCCCCCGTCATTCGGGTCTATACTCGTCGCCCTCTTCCTCCCATTGCTCCTCTGCAGTCGGCTTCAACCTCGGCTTCTCCGTGTTCTGCTGCTCCGGTGTTGGCCTCTACCGCTCATCCAATGGCGGACTA
The DNA here is from genome assembly GCA_039583875.1 of Platanthera guangdongensis. NCBI lineage: Eukaryota > Viridiplantae > Streptophyta > Magnoliopsida > Asparagales > Orchidaceae > Platanthera > Platanthera guangdongensis. The sequence goes on from CM077156.1 coordinate 1,945,376, forward strand.
TGTTTCTCTCCATCGCCTCTCTCCACCTCTTCAGACCTTGGCTACTTCGCTATCCTCGGTCTCTATTCCTACTTCTGTCCAGGACGCTCTTCAACATCCTGGTGGCGTGCGGCCATGGAAGACGAGATGGCTGCTCTTTGGGCCAACCAGACTTGGACCTTTGTGCCCCTTCCTCCCGGCCAGAAACCTGTTGGGTGCAAATGGGTCTTCGTCATTAAACATGCTCCTGATGGGACCATTGATCGCCTCAAATCTCGTTTGGTTGCTCGTGGCTTCACCCAGCAACAGGGGCGGGACTATGACGAGACTTTCTCTCCGGTCGCTAAGCTCAACACGGTCCGCATTCTCATTTCTGTTGCTGTCCATCGCCAATGGCCCTTATTTCAACTCGACGTCAAGAACGCTTTCCTGAATGGCGACCTTCAGGAAACGGTTTACATGCAACAACCTCCCGAGTTTGAGACCACGGGGGAGTCACGGGTTTGTCATCTTCTCAAATCGCTATATGGTCTCAAACAATCCCCTCGGGCATGGTTCGACAAGTTCAGCAAAGCTCTCCGGGAAATTGGCTTCACTCGCAGCTCAGCTGACTTCTCATTGTTTACTCGCCACCAGGCCACTGGTACGGTTCTCCTATTGGTATATGTCGACGACATCATTATTACTGGCAGTGACTTGGACAGCATACAGGCCGTTAAGCTACATCTGAGCTCCGTCTTCCAAACTAAAGATCTGGGACATCTTCGGTACTTCCTCGGTCTGGAAGTGGCCAGACGGTCAGATGGGTTGGTTCTCTCTCAGCGCAAATATTGCCTGGATCTTCTTCATGATGCAGGTTACTCTGGCTGCAAACCTATTAACACTCCCATGGATGCAAATCACAAAATATGTGCTCAGGGCTCGGATTCTGATTCGCTTCTACCAAATCCAGAATATTACCGTCGTCTAGTTGGGAAGCTTATCTACCTAACAGTTACAAGACCTGATATATCTTTCGCTGTGGGTCTTGTGAGTCGCTATATGCACTCTCCTCGAAGCTCTCATCTGCAGGCTGTGGAACGCATTCTCAGATATCTTAAGACAGCTCCTGGCCAAGGACTTGTATACAAAACCTCATCTTCCATTCCTACACTAGTGGCATACTCTGATGCCGACTACGCTGGCTCCCTCGACGATCAACGATCTACTAGCGGGTTTTGCACTTATTTTGGAGGACATCTGATTAGTTGGCGAAGCAAGAAACAAGCAGTGGTTGCTCGATCCTCAGCAGAAGCAGAATATCGGGCAATGACTGCTGTGGTCTCTGAACTCACATGGATTGAGAGTCTCCTTACCGACCTTGGAGTTAAACTACCTTCACCAGCTCTCCTCCTATGTGACAGTGAAGCTGCCATACATATTGCTAAGAACCCGGTCTTTCATGAAAGAACGAAGCATATTGAGGTAGATTGTCATTTCATCCGAGAGAAAGTCCACATGAAGAAGATCGAGCTCAAGCATGTTCTGGGTACTGAACAGGTTGCTGACATCCTCACCAAAGCTCTACCTAGTACCCTCTTCTATCAGTGCTTATCCAAGCTTGGCGCATACGACTTGTACGCTCCAGCTTGCGGGGGAGTATTGGAAAAGCCCATTTAAAAGGCCCATTTAAATGACCCACTTTATTTATTTTCTTTCTCCTCCTTCTTTAGTCTCACATCATGTATAGGATTTATTCTTCTCTCTTCTCTCCTATATATTTGTATTCTCTCCTTGTATTTAGATACTGGAATAATACATACAAGCTTTGGGCACTATTAACAGATACTACACATGCACAAGTAGATTGGTACAACACATGTACGATTAGTTCACTACCAAAACATATACGCTTAAATTGAGAGGATTTGATACCTCACCTAAGCAAGGGAGTTTGACATTAAATGCAAACCAGGGGATCAACACTAGACAAAAAAAAACATGAGATTCTGGTGGTTTTGATACAAATCCGATTTCGGTGCATCTACGGAGCAGGCTATAATGTGATCTTGCAACTAAATAAAACAAACCATAGCAATGGTTTACACCCAAGGAAGATCGCAACCAATGAAATATCTCATGAAACGAACAAACTTACTACCGGGGGGCTCTCGAGTTATATCCGATCGGGGCATAATAAATAAAAAAAACAGCCCAACAGCACAACAATAGATTTGCAGGAATAACAGGGGGGGGGGAGACAATGCAAGGGCAATAACAAAAAAAAGAATGTGAGGTCTTGTACCGATTTCCATATGCAAAACCAAGTAAAAAAAAGGAAAATCAGACAATCGATTTCCAGGAATCAAGCAAACAAGGCAAGATATGGATTTACTTTGGCAAGGGTACACTTGCCTGGACCTCGAAGGACTTCGGCCGGCAATGCTCTTCCCAACAGGACCGGCCACAAGCAACCACCTAAGAAAGCCTGAACAAAGACAAATCTGGGCGATTTAGCTTGGGAGAAGGCGGGGTCGCAACTCTCGGTTCAGAAAAAAAAACACGGTGGAATCCCAAAATAGTTACCTCGGAACGAAGGTCTAGCCTAGAGGAGCTCGGATCCGGTCTCAAACGAAGATTTCGGGTGGAAATGGGCGGCGAACGGGCGGTCGGAGCAGCGCCGGGGCTTCCGCCTGATATCGCCTTTTGCTCGGGTTCTGCAGGCAGCCGTCGGGTTTGGGGAATGGAGAAGACCTAATCCTAAGGCAACTCTTTTATATGATAACCTAATAATTAATCGCATGAATTTTTAATCCTATTAACTATTTAAATACTAATTAAGTACATACATAAACACATATAATTATACCTATACACTTGTAAATATACTTATGCGCATAAATTTTTACACTTATAAATATATATATATATATATATATATATATATAATGCACCTACCCGCACATACCCGCACACATGCATTTAATACACTAGCACGCCTAAATCTCCCACCAAACTAAAATGCGAAAAAAACATGAAAATACGCCCACATAAACGACGACTCGGTAACTAGCAACCGTCGAAATGACGCGAAAATTAACGCCCTCGGATTCCGAACAAATCCGCACCGTAGCTAAACACTCGGGCTACGAAAACATCGGCGAAGTCGGACACAACCTCCGACGACCACACACTCGGGCTAACCTCACCCGAAGCCAAAGCACAAGGATTTCCCTAAGAGGCTCAGCGGGCCTCCAAAACAGACGCCGGCTAGCTGGGGAAACCATACAACAGGCTATAACCTCTAAGAACACCTAACGAGGTACTCTAACAACGGCACGAGCCGGAAATGCGCCAACGTAACGCTAAACGAGGATTTAAATAATCACCGAAAAATTCGGGGGCGTTACACTCGCCTGACGCTTCACCTCTGGTCGCTGGGGCCACTTTCTCTGTCGTCAGAAGGAATGAAGAAATTTCTGTGCGTTGACCTCGACAACTTCCTTTACCTCTTCAGGGTGCGTTCTTCGCCGCAGATCCTGCTTCTTCAGCTGGCTGTTCATCACATTGTTGGGCCTTCCCTCCGCAACTCATTGTGGACGTCATTGATGGCCTCCTCTCCCGATCCAGTCAATTCTTTCCCTCTCTTTCCACTGCTTCAGATCTGGACGACGTCGGCTACTCTGTCCACGACGATTTATCTTTATGTTGTCGTGATCCAGCCTTTGCCACTCTTGCTCCAGATCCGGCCGCTGCCTGCCATATTTTCGACAATTCCAACTACTGCTACACTTCCGGGGTGTTGATATCTTGTCGATGATGTTCTTGATTAGTTGGTTCTTTGTATGTGTCTTTAACAGTTTTTTGTTGTTGTTAGTGTTTGCAACTATTGTCTTTATGCACATGTTATCCACGTGAGGGGGAGTGTTGGGATGAAGCGACTCAGATGATATTTCCCGATTTTTCGCTTTCGTTCCACACGGCATATAGGCTTGTGTCGTATGTGTATCCACATCTTTCATTCTCTTTCGCATGTGTGTACATGCGATGTTGGTTGACCAGTTTCCAGCATGTACACTTCGTGTGTGGGTCCTGAGTCGTGTGTTGGTCAGCGTCGTGTGTGACTATGTCCCCGACTTGATTCCCTGGTTTTGAATTTCCCCCCGAATCCCTGATAGCTCGTCTGTTGTTTTGTTCCGCATCGTCTACCTCCATTGCCGTTATTTGATATGTCCAAGCTGAAGGTTCTCCCTTCAGCTTGAGGGGGAGTGTTGGATTTAGAGTCAATGTCGGTCTAGTAGTGTCTTTATGTGTATTGGGGTTTAGTCCCACACTATGTATGTGAGTTAAGGTGTCTATGAGTCTTATATATTGCCCCTATGAGGAAGAATAAATTACAACTTTTGATTTCACAATAGCCATGTTTGATCTAACTCCAACCCCTGATATATACTGTATTTTGTACGCTTTGGCTTTCGCTTTGACTAGCCCGTACTAAGCTAACATCACAATATTACCTTTTTTTTGAGATGACCGAGGAGAACTTTCTAAGAGGTCATCCATCTTGGAACCACTCACATAAGCACACTTAATTTGAAGTTCATGACTGTGCTCCACCACATGCCCTCTAAAGTCTAAAGGGCCTCAAATATAAGAGTCTAAACAATAATTTATAGTTATATTACTTTTTGCTCTAATTCTGATATGCGATTTAGTTTATTCCTTCATTTTTTTTCTAGGAGCCAATCGACAATTTCTTCTTTTTCAAGCGTCACAATCTGGATGCACTCCTCGCCCTCATCAAATCATATAAGAAATTCAAATTGTGAGATTCACTTAGATTTTATTAGAGTTTCGAGAAAAAATGCATTTCTTGTTATAAATTAAATATGGATAATTATGAATTTGACCTTAATTGTGACGCAGGACGAATCTATGTGTGGAGGAAATGTGATGCTCTAACCCTAAATGCAATGCAAGCGAGTACTCAATGGATGCAGTGAACTCATAACAAATCGTAAAAGAAAGATAATGGAGAATACAAGCACGCAATCCAATGGTCTAATGATCAGTGAACATTAAGCCTAATGCGATGCAACTGTTCAATCATGCAATTATTTTCAACACACAGTTAATTAAACAAGAAACTTTTAAATCTCACACGTTTCACACAATTAATCATAGAAGTTCTACTTATGTTAGCAAGTAACAATTGAAACTAATTGAAAAGACTAAGAATTTGTGTAGGGCAATGAGAACACACACTTGCGAGAAATACAAGAGTCAAACTAATTAAGCATGATAATACTAGCAATATAAGTGTATCCATACAAATGTAAAAGATATGAAAATAAATGCGGATCTCACCAAGGATCCCTTGGCGTAGGATTGGAGACCAATGATTGTAGGAGTAGTGGAGGTAATCCAAGAATATAACAATTGTTGGATGGTGGTTGTTGGAGTGGATGGATGATTGGAGGTGCAGAAGGATGTTAGTGATTGTTTTAGAGGGGCTGGAAGCGTTTTAAGAGGGAGGTAAGGGTTGGTCAGGGTTGATTGGGGATGTTTAAGGGTGGATTTCAGTGGGGGAGGGGCTGGAAGGGTTGTAGGTGGGAAGGGATGGCCAAGGCCGATGGGGGATGTTTGATGGCCGATTTCAATGGGAGAGGGGTTGTGGAGTCTGGACAGGTTTGGGATGGGCCGGGGAGGATGAAAAAGAGGAGGGATGGGGCGGGGGTGGTCGGGACTTACTGGACCGATGGAGGCCCGCAGAGGGTCGGAGATGGGGAAACTGGGTGGGATTCGTCGGCTTGAGGGATTGAGAAGCATGGGGAAAGCTATGGTGTGCTCGAAGCTGGACTCCGTAGGCTTTAAGGGGTTTCGGCAGGGTCATTAGAGGCTCAAAACAATGTCTGCATGTAAGTGGGTCCCTGAACTCAGTATTAGGGGGATTGGGCGTTGACACCCTAAACCGAACAACTCTCTCTTATGTATACCTAATTTCAAGATGGCTGAAGTAGTCGATCGCTAGCATCACATAATGGGGGGATTAGATTAAATACATCCAATGGCCACATGTAGACCGACGACTGCATCGTCTACAAAATTACTCGACCACCTTTTCTTCTTCTCGCGACCACGGGACACAGCGTCGACCACCTCTTGCGATGCCGTCCCATCAGAAGCAGTGCCCGACGCACACTCTCGCGAACCAGCGTGCACATGACAAAATTGCCAGCATCCTCTCCCGCATCTGTGATCGACGCAACCGTCTGGAGATGGACATCTTCTGTAACCATCATATCCCGTAACCACAGCTACATAAGAAAATCGTGTGCATTGATATACCGTCACCGCAATAGCATGCGCTCGATGCGTTGATCTCCCAAAATCGCCAGTAGCATGCGCTTGACGTAAAGCCTTGATCGAGCCCGCAACTTAAGTTTTGGACTTCTGTGCCCGTGACTTATTCTGATTACTTACTTCATGGGCCAATCAGATTTGCACGAGTTTAATTCATGTAAATATATGGAAGCGTCATGGTTTACGTGACACACCAAGTTTAAGCAGTCAGCTCCACTCGCCCCACCAGTAATACGTCGACTCGTTACTCGCTCCATTTCTTGATCCTCGCGCAGCATGGGTAACTCCTTGGATCAACTGATCCAGCTTCTGACTATGATGCAAGCCTTCATAGCACATCAAATTGTCGTCGAGGAACGTCATCAGAAGACTATTGTTGTCCTCTCCAAGTTCCTCGATGATCTCTCTTCCTATCTGTTAGTCTCTATTACTCCCGCACAAGAGCATGCTTGCAGCAGTTAGGTGCCTCCACCACTGCTCCTTCGACCTGATCCCCCGACCATGGTACCACTTGAAATCAACATCGTTCCCCATTACTACAAGTTGATATTCCTAACTTATGATGGAAAGGACGATCCTTTACACTGGTTCACCAGATGCAAACAATTTTTATCCATCAGCAAACACTGGTGACAAAATGGAAAGTGTGGCCTTCTTCCACATGCTTGATATCGCTCAATTATGGTTCGCCCGTTTGCAGGTCGATAATTCTGGAATGATCTGGCGCAACTTTAAGCGGCCCGCATCTTCTCTTTGGCCCACCAATGCGCAATAACCCCCTTGAGGACCTCATGCCATTACGTCAGACATAGTCGATGGATGGATATCTAGAACAGTTTCAAATTCTTCTGGCTCATGTAACAACACCCCTGATATGCAAGTCGCAATCTTTACAATCGGTCTTCACGATCAGCTGTGCTTGGACGTCGAATTCAAGGCTCTTAGGGACTTGGTAACTGCTATGAGTTTAGCCAAATTATCCGCTTGACGACTTCAGCTGGCTCAGGAGGCTTCACCAGATGCACGAGGACGCATGAGGGACATGCTGAGGGCACCACAAACCCGTAGATTCGTCAACTGTTTTATGCAGAAATGCCTGACCGACGCTCACTAGGATTATGCCATAACTGCGATTAGCAATATACTCGCGGACATCGACTCAATTTTTTATCTGCATGTGGAAGACTTTGATGAAGGGGGCGTCAGGTGAAATTGGTACTGTGATTGATCTCCCTTGAGCTTAAACTCAAACTCTTTTTGCACGACGGGAGGGATGTTATTGGCTTCGTGCCCAGTTATTTTATTATGTCCTTATTATGTCGTGTTTTTATGTTGTGTTGATATTGTATCTTTTTTTATGTTGTCACTTTGTTTTTAGTTGTTGCATCTCTTATTTAAAGGCCCCTTGGGCTAGTTGAATGATATGTCAAGAGTTAATTCTATTTTCTTGTCCCCTTGATGAGATTGTGGTAGCTCTCCCGAGCGCACCCCGCCTAAGCAGCCACTGTTCCGGCTTCATTGTATCCTTCGCCGCCGTCATCCCCGTCTTCAGCCATCCTCTGGCGACTTTACCGACGTGTTACTGGCAAGCCCATAACACACTCGTGTTACCAACGTCTTTTGTTGACCAAGTTCCGTTCCTTTGTTCTTGAATTATTCTTATTATCCAAAGAAGTATAAATTTAGTATAATTTTATGTGCTTGAAATTTCTGCACGTGGTAAACTACAAAGCCTATTAGCCTGCCATCTAAGATAAAATGCCATACAGGACTTCAAATAAGCTGGAAGTCTATCTGATGGGTTGTGATTTGTGAGCAATGAATCCTCCTGTTATAGGGAGCAGATTGCATTTATTTTCTTTAAGTTTGACATGCCTGTGATATTTGAGTATTCATTGATGTATTGATTGAAAAAGGACATTACTTTTTGCTATTATTTTGAGAATGCATAGTAGCTATTTCTACTCCATCTTAAGTATTTATGAAAACAACGGTGCTTGATTGGGACATAAGGATTGTGATACGGAGAGACGCGGACCTGCAACAGAGGACGAGTTTTGGGCCGTTCGGGGCTGATTGGTGACTTACCATATATGGCGTGCCCGGATCGATGATCCGACTCCGCGGATGCGTCCGGATTCGCGTTGCGAATCAATTTCATATATAGCTTTGTATTTTTTGATTTATTTCATGTATTTTTGGCTCTGAAAGTCTAAAACCAACGACCAATCATAGTCGTTGATTCCGGGTACCCTAATTTCAGATTCTTATAAATATGATGTTTAAGGCTGCAGTATTTTGGGATTGCTGAAATTTGGAGAATCTTCTTCCTCATTTCCGGTGATCTTTCCACGAAACCGACTCCGTGGAACCCCTTGGTGACAATTCCTTGGGTAAGTGTCTTGTATCTTTTGTGTTTTCCTCCTCCCCACCCTTCCACCCTGTTGTCCAGCTAGCCGCATCCCTCAAAATCCCCTTCTACCTGTTGTTTAGCCTAGCTGTTTTCTGCCCCAAAACATTCCAGATCTGGATTTTTCTAGCCAGATCCAGCCTCCCCGCCTCTTCCCTTTTGCTGCCATCACCCCCCATCCCATGGGTCCACCTAATAGCCGGCCACCACCAAATTTGTCCAAATCTGGGCATTCCAGCCTAGATCCGACGATTTCCCCCTCCGATCCAGCCCTCCCCTTGCCCGATCCGGTCCACCCACCATCGGAATCGCTCTTTGAGCCCTCCAACGTTCATATTTATTTTATTTACAGCAGCCCTACTATTTGTGTTGTGTTTTTATATTGGTTTGTTCGTTTGTAAACATTGTTATGGTTTGGATATTATGTGTTTGCTTGGGAAACTAGTTTATTATGTTATTTGTTCCTTGAAAAGTCTCTAACTGCAGGAAGGAACGATTCACCGCATGCTCTTTTTTTGTCCCGTCCGACCTCCACATGGAGGAAAACCAAAGTTTGTTCGCTTAAATAAAGTTTTTTTGCATTTCTTTTGTAGAAAGAGCTCGAAAACTTGTATGTATTTCTTATGTGTAAATACAAGGAGAGAATACAAATATATAGGAGGAAGAAGGTGAGAATCAATCTTATACATGATGTGAGACTAAAGAAGAGAGAAGAGAAAAGGCAAAAATGAGCTCAATAATGAGCTCTTTACATGGCCTTTTCTAATACTCCCCCGCAAGCTGGAGCATACAAATCGTATGCGCCAAGCTTGGACAAGCACTGATAGAAGTGGGGCCTGAAAAGAGCCTTTGTGAGGACATCCGCAACTTGTTCAGTCTCTAGGACATGCTTTAGATCGAGCTTCTTCATTTGAACTTTCTCCCGGATGAAGTGACAGTCAACTTCGATGTGCTTTTTTCTTTCGTGGAAGACCGGATTCTTGGCGATATGTATAGCAGCTTGGTTGTCACAGAGGAGAAGATCCGGTGAAGGTAGTTTTACACCCAGATCAGTGAGAAGACTCTCAAGGCACGTCAGTTCAGACACTACAAATGTCATTGCCCGATATTCTGGCTCAGCTGATGATCGAGCAACGACTGCTTGTTTCTTGCTTCGCCAGGTAACCAAATGTCCTCCAAATAGGTGTAAAAACCACTGGTAGATCGCCGATCATCAAGGGAACCAGCATAATCAGCATCCGAGTATGCCACCAATGTTGGAGCTGAAGAAGAGGTTCTGTAAACAAGTCCTTGAGTAAGAGCTGTTTTAAGGTATCTGAGAATGCGTTCAACAGTCTGAAGATGAGATCTTCGAGGGGAGTGCATGTATCGACTGACAATACCAACAACGAAGGAAATATCTGGTCTGGTTACGGTGAGATAAATCAATATTCCAACGAGGCGACGATAATATTTTGGATTCTGGAGTAGGAGATCCGAGTCAGATGCTTGGGCGCACAATTTGCGGTTTACATCCATAGGGGTGTCACTCGGCTTACCGTCTGAATAACCTGCATCATGAAGGAAGTCGAGGCAATACTTCCGTTGAGAGAAGACAAGCCTATCTGGCCGTCTAGCAACCTCAAGACCCAAAAAGTATCGTAGGGGCCCCAGATATTTTGTCTGAAAGACGGAATTTAGATGTAGTTTGACTGTCTGTATCCCTTGTGAGTCATCTCCTGTAATGATGAAATCGTCAACGTAAACTAACAGAAGAACCGTTCCTGTTGTTCGGTGACGAGTAAACAGCGAGAAGTCGGCCGAGCTCCGAGTAAAACCAATATCTCGAAGGGCTTTACTGAATTTGTCAAACCATGCCCGTGGGGATTGTTTGAGATCATACAGAGCCTTCAAAAGACGGCAGACCTGAGACTCCCCTGTGGTCTCAAACCCGGGTGGTTGCTGCATATACACTGTTTCCTGGAGATCCCCATTCAAAAAAGCATTCTTGATATCCAGTTGGAATAGGGGCCACTGGCGATGGACAACGACGAAGATGAGGACACGCACAGTATTGAGCTTGGCCACCAGAGAGAGTTTCCTCATAGTTGAGGCCCTGTTGCTGGGTGAAACCACAAGCCACGAGACGAGCCTTCAGACGGTCAATTGTCTCATCAGCAGCATTGATGACAAAGACCCACTTACACCCAACCGGTTTCTGACCCGGAGGAAGAGGTACTACAGTCCATGTCTAGTTAGCCCAGAGAGCTGACATTTCTTCCTCCATGGCGGTCCTCCAGCCCGGATGTTGAAGCGTCTCCTGCACAGAGTTATGAACAGAGACAGAGGAAAGAGAAGTAGCAAATGTTTGCAAGAGGGGAGAGAGGCGATGGAGGGAGAAATGGTTGGCCAGAGGATGAGCAGTGGAGGGCGGTACCTGATCAGCAGGACGCAGAGTATCCATGGTTAAGGCCGACTGCAAAGGGGCAACAAAACCGGGAGGGCGACGAGTGTAGACACAGATAACAGGTGGTTTGGAGGGTGCAGTAGCCGGTGCAGGGGGACCCTGTGAAGGTGGTGCAGTAACGGGGATAACCGGTCGTGGGATGGATGGTTGGCGAGGAGCTGGTGGTAGATGAGCGGGTAAAAGAGCAGAGAAAAACGGTTGATCTTCCCGGAAGGTAACATCAGCAGAGACCGAGATCTTTCGAGAAGCTGGAGAATAATAGACATAGCCCTTCTGGGTGCGCGAATAGCCGACAAAGATGTATTTAGCCGCCCGAGGATCCAACTTATCCAAGGACGGCCCCAGATGGTGGACGTAGCAGGTGCTGCCAAAGACACGAGGTGGGAGAGGAAATGCCGAAGTGGAGGGAAATAGTAGGCTGAACGGTGTAGCATAGTGGAGGACGGAGGATGGGAGACGGTTGATGAGAAAGCAGACAGTGGAGATCGCAAAGTTCCAGTAAGGTTTGAGAACGTGCATTTGAAGCATGAGAGAGCGGACGACATCGAGTAAGTGACGGTTTTTCCTTTTGGCAACGCCGTTTTGCTGGGGCGTGTAGGCACAAGATGTTTGATGAATAATCCCGAATTCAGAGCACAAATCTGTAAATCCGTGACCGGTGTATTCACGAGCATTATCGGTGCGCAATGTTTTTATGGTGGTGTGGAATTGTATACTGGTTTCAAGGACAAAAGCCTGAAAAACACGGGGAAGCTCGGAGCGATCACGAAGTAAGTATAGTCACGTAGTGCGAGAGTAATCATCAATAAATGTGATAAAGTAACGAAAACCAGAAATACTTGTAATATTAAGATGACCCCATACATCGGAATGAACTAAATCAAACAGAGCAGCGCTCCATCTACAATGCGCAGGAAAAGAAGAACGTGGCTGTTTGCCAAAGATACATGACTCACACTAAAACAGATGAGAGATTAGGAAGTGCCCGCTGGAGGACCGGCAGAGGTGCATGCCCAAGACGTCGATGCCACTCAGTGGAAGAGACGGAAGAGAGAATGGTGGGAGATTCATCGAGAAGGTAGAGCCCATTCCGCAATGTGCCTTTACCAATGGTAGTCTGCGTCCGCCGATCCTGTATAACAAAAGAAGAAGAGATGAATATGACAGAACAATCAAGATCACTAGTAAGACGTCCGACAGAAAGTAAATTGAACGAGAAGCTCAGAACATGAAGAGCCGAGCGAAGGGAGATCAGCGGGTTGAGAGAAAGATCCGCCGAGCCGGAGACTGGAACCGTCGCTCCATTGGCCACGGTGATAGACTTCGGATAAGGAGAATCCGAGTACTGGGCAGGCCGTCGCGAGGTAATGTGATGAATGGCACCTGAGTCCACGATCCAGCACGTCTGGTGGATAAACAAGCAGTACCTGTGTTGGAGACGGAGGCAATGGAGGCAGAATGCGGGTTGAGTAGCTCCTGGAGTTGCTGGAGCTGGAGACGAACGACCTCAAGATCAGGAGGGGCTGCAGAGGAGGCGTCAACAACAACAGATGTCGTTGGACGAGGAGGATAACCAATCTTCCAGTAGCAGGTCGCCTCAAGGTGGCCGTCTTTCTCGCAGTAGGAACACTTCGGCCGACCCCGACCACAACGCCCACGGCCCCGAGATCCCGAACGTCCGCCTCGAGCAGAGGTAGGAGGGGACGGTAGGAGGGAAGGGGCCTGTTGAAGAAGGGCCGGGGAGAAGGAGCAGAAGTATCCGGAGGAGTTGACACGCGGAGAAGCATGGAGAAAACATCAGAGAAAGACGGTGTTGTGGGAGAAGCCAGGATCTGAGTTCAAATGCTCTGAAGGTGAGACGTAACACGAGCCATCATGATGGCAATGCAGACGGCTTCCTTCTGAGCGCGCTGAGCAGCATGATCATTGGTAGACGACTGATGCTGGATCCAGGCCTCAGCAAGGGTCTTGGCTCGAGCGACAAAGGAGGTCATATCTGAAGCCTCGCCAGTGTCGAGAGTGAAGATCTGTGAGTATGTCGTAGAGATGCTGAAGGCTGTCTCGGCCTGAGTATAAGGAATGCAGCTCATCCCACATAGCCTTGACGGTGTTGTGGTACATGGCCATCTGATAAGGTTCGCCATCCAAGGAATTAAGGAGCCAAGTCTGAACGCGGCCATCATTGCGGAGCCAATCGTCGTTAGGAGGAGGAGGAGGTGCCTGAGTAAGGTGAGGCAAGAGGCCCTTGGTCTGAAGAACCCATCGAACAGAATGCACCCAAGGGATAATGTTTTTCTTCCCAGAGAGATAAATAGTAGTTATCCGCAGCTCGTCGCGGATTTCAGCAGAACAAACCGGGCGGTCTGCAGGACAAGCCGGGCGGTCTGCAGACGGACTAGCCGTCGGGCCAGTGGAGTTGACAGAAGAGCCCATAGAAGCAGCAGGAGATGGAGACCGCAGCGAGATAAACCGGAGACCGCGCGGCAGGTAGGGAAGGAGAAGACCGCGGCCAAAATGCGGAAAGAAGATAGTCTGCACGGTCTGGGTGAGCACAACATCGGTCATAGCAAAGAAGGAGGCCGCGAGAAGAACGCGAGCGGACAGGGAGAGGAAACTACGAGTAGAAGAACTCAAGCAGATAGAAGAAGAGGCCGCGAGTTGAAAAATAACTCAAGCGGATAGAGAAGGCAGCGGGTAGGATAAGCCGCGAGAAGAGGTCGCGAGTAGCAGAACTCAAGCGACAAGAGAAGACAGCGGGTAGGAGAAGCCGCGAGAAGAGGTCGCGAGTAGTAGAACTCAAGCGACAAGAGAAGCCAGCGGGTCCGCGGCAAGATGTGAGGAGCAGTCCGCGACGAACTGGAGCAGTCCGCGGCGATTAGAAGGGGCAGGCCGCAATTTGCGATTTAGGATAGGCCGCGGCGGACAGGAGCAGTCCGCAAGAGGCGGAATTTCAGCGGACCGTAAGAAGAGAGACCGCAGCGGTTAGGATTAGTCCGCGGTGGGATAAACCAAGAGACCGCGAGCGAGAAGAGAACAAAATACTAACTTTGCAAACGAATGAGGCGCAATAATTTTAAACGAGCGCAGGATAAACTCCGCAAATTATACGAGCAGCGGTACTAATAACAAATAAGAATAACATTCACTACACAATACAGGTACCAAATACCAACAATAGAAAATAATAACTGCATGCCACGATTTGCGCGAGCAAGCGGCAGGACGGTTGTTAGTGGGAGCATCCAAGGTCGTAGCAAATGGAGAATGCTTTAGGAGTAGGGATTGGGGTGGGTGTTGACTGGACTCAGGTTGTGTATAGGTAGTTGGGAGGAGATCGGGATTTTGGCTGCAATGGGGGTTAAGGTGGAGATCAGGCTCGTCGGGTAGGGAGAGGGCTAGGCGGAGGAAGAGGGGAAGTGGCTCCTCGGGAGGCTAGCAGGTGGGGAAGGAGGAGGGGTAGCGGTTTAAGTAAGTTTCCGGCTGTACAGGGGGGGTATGACGGGCTGGACGGAAACCTGCGGGAAGCAGGTACTGGCTCGGGAGAGGGAGGGTGGAGGGGAGGAGTATTCGGCGTCGGGCTGTGGCAGAGAAGAGGGAGGCGGGCTTACCGGAGAAGAAGGTGGAGGCGGGGGTGGCCGGCGTCGCACCGGAAGCGGAGGAATAGGGCGGCGTCGCACCGCTGCTTGACCGACGGGATTCTGGAAAATCCCAAACCATCGATCCCTTGCCCTAAACCGTCGGTCCCAATATATAGTATCCGAATAAAGAAAGCTGCACCAAACTACCCGATCGGATGGCTCACACTTGTCCGGACCCGATCGGGATTAAATACATCTCAAAATAAAAAGTGCAAAATATGAAATTGACTGGAAACACGCATCCGGACGCGACCATGGGCTCCAATCGCCCATCTGGGCAATGGATCTCCGCCTCCTGCGGGAATATGCGTGCGTCGGTCGTGGCGCGCTATCAATATAGGGTTATGTCATCGTTAATCTGCCGCCTATAGATTCATCTTGCGTCAGATTGTCTCTAATTTCACAATCGTTTTTTTTGCAGCGCAAGTCAAGGAAGCTGTTCTAAATGGTGTTGCTCTTGAAGAACAGCAACGAGAGAAATTCAATGAAATTGAACAGGTGCATCTTGATGTCATTTTACTGTCCCACTTTTACTGTGTTCTACACTTTCTTTGAATAAGTTGTTTCTAGTTTTTGTTTACCTAATTTACCTGTAACAGTTGTTAAGACTTTTCAATTATTGTGATGTCTGGGTAGAGGAATTGATTTATGCTTATACTGTTTTCTTTAAACTTGCCCTACACTTATAAGGAGTTTCACATCTAAGCAATATTTAAAACCATCTAAAGAGCATTTTATAGATGCGAGGTAATTTGGACATTTTTATGTAAATTACCAGAATCATTTTAATTTAGTCCTTGTTGCGAACAAGTTTTATTCCTTAAGTTGCAAAAATCCATGGAAAAACTTGTTTGGGCACAACAAGACATGAAAATCATGTCCATTGTCTTTTTATTTTTATCCTTAAACCCAGCAATTGTGAG
This sequence comes from Platanthera guangdongensis, assembly GCA_039583875.1. Lineage (NCBI taxonomy): Eukaryota > Viridiplantae > Streptophyta > Magnoliopsida > Asparagales > Orchidaceae > Platanthera > Platanthera guangdongensis. The sequence goes on from CM077156.1 coordinate 1,961,114, forward strand.
CAAGAGGGAAGATTTTTCAAAATAGGATTGATTAGTATGCCAAAGGGATCTTCTAGTGCTGGTGATGGTTCCAATTTTTTAAGACAGTCACCTTCCTACTTCAAATGTGCCTTTATTTAATCAGTTATTTCATTTCTATGATTAGAGGGAAAAAATTGTTCTTAAGCTTACAGTTCATTTTGTGCTTATTTCCATTTTCTTAATCTAATCTCTTAACATGAATCCATCTGAAGTTACTAGAGCCTTAGTCACTGAGAGACATACTGTAAGCTAGATTATGCTAATGTTTAATAGTGTTTGAGCTAAACATTTTTGTGTGAATCTTTTCATTGTATCCTTAAGCTGATGTTTTTGAGTTCATCATATAACTTGTTTGCAGGAGCTCGAGAAGATGTACCAAAAATTTAGTGAAAATGTCTTGGATGCTACCAAGAAGTTTGAAAAGGTTATCACGGATAGAAAAGAACTTGAAGGATTGCCTGTTACAGCTCTTGGTCTATTTGCTCAGACAGCAAAATCCAAGGTAGTGCTTATTAGATGAGAAGACTTTATTTTATGCGCAGTTCCCTTTTTTGTGGTCTGCATCTTTTTGAATTGTGAATATACTCATCATAATTATAGCAATAACGCCTAATGATTGTGATAATGTAAAATCAGGGCCATGAAAATGCTTCTGCAGAAAGTGGACCTTGGATTATAACATTAGATCATCCAAGCTTTTCTGCTGTAATGCAACATGCTCAAAATCGAACTTTGCGTGAAGAGGTTTATCGGGCTCATATATCTCGTGCCTCCCACGGTGATTTGGACAATATTCCAATTATTGATCAAATTCTGAAGCTAAGGTTGGAGAAGTCCAAGCTACTTGGATATAAAAACTATGCTGAGGTAAGATGTTCTCTTTTTTTTGGTTTTAATCCCTGTTAAAGCGGGTTGGTTTAAACTGAAGCAAATTTACTGTATTTGCCAAAGAAGCTTGTCACATATTAGTTTACTTATTCATGCCTTTCTGTTACAGAATTAGTTTAACTGGATTTGGTGTAATTTCTCTTGATTAGCTTTGTTTGATTTAGTATAATGGGTAGATGGATTTGAGCTGAACCAATTATTGTGTTTCAGGAGTTGACGTTTATTTTATTTTCCATATTAATTAATTCAGTCTTTCAGCTCTGAGAGCAGCCTCTTAGATTGTCTTTGATTAATTTACTTGGTGCTATTCCTTTTTTTGCAAAAGTATTTTAATTGGATTTAAATAAAAGTGGATTTATTATACTACTCATTGGATCTAAACTGATATTGGTATAATCTACCCTTCCTGTTTGAATTAGTTTAATATGGTAGAGGTATTTGAACTGAATCATTTTTTCTATTTCCGAAGTTGGCATTTACTTCATATTTGATATCAAATTGGACTGCCTTTCAATCTAAGGGCAGTCTCATAGATTATGTTCAATCTAATATATATATTGGTCCTTACAACCTAGAATTTGAGTATTAGTTATTTTTGTTTGCTTTTGTCTCTCTTCAAGGTCAGCATGTCAATGAAGATGGCCACAGTTCAATCAGCAGAAGATCTTATTGAAAAGTTGCGAAATGCATCTTGGGATGCTGCAGTTCAAGGTAAATGACATACTATTAATGTGACAATCATTGTAAGTAGCACTAATTATATTTTAGTTAGTACTAATATTATTTGTTTATGTATTATTTTTTATTCTTTATTCATTCTGATGGGGATATCGACTTCAAGGTCTTACATGACGATCAGAGCTGTCCATTTTGTGCGGATCGACGATCTATGATTTTTAGTTATTTTTTTTTTAATTTTCTAATATATTTTTTTATGTATTTTAAGGGCCGTCGTGATCGGATAATTATGTCCGTTTATGATGGCGCCTAGTCTATATATTAGGATAGAAGACTCATTTAGAATACATTGAAAGTTGAGTGAAAGTTTTCCTTTTGATCACCCGGTGCCGAAGCCGGAATCCATGTGTGGAGCTTAGAAATTACCTCTCCCCTCTCCATCTAGCCAACCCTCCCCACCTTCCCTAACCGTCCATCCCCCATTTCCCCTAACTCCACGTAGTCGGCCACCCATCTTCTCTCTTACCCCCCATAGTTGTCCACCCCTCTTCCACTTTATCTCCACTAAACGGCCACCCACACCACCCCAACATTCCGCCACTGCTTCCACCGCTTCAATCCCCATCAATTTCAGTTTTCTGGTGATCGCTGCCACCGCCTCCTATGACCACCATCATCATCACCAGAAAGCACCACCAGCCACCCTTGGCCGACCATCCACCTCCCCACTACCCCATAACTCCTACCCACCGTTCCACTACTCCACTCCCCAACTCATAAGTCATAATCACTTCCTAAAAAAATGGCCCACCCCTCCTAAAATCTCTCACAGCCTCTCCACCTCCCATTTATCTCTTAATTCCCCCCATCACTCCTCACCATCCCCCCTCTCGTTAACCCATTGCCGGCTCCTCCCCACTTCCCCCACTGATCTTGGAGTAAACTTTCCCTCTTCGGCCGTTCTTTACTGTGATAGTCAAGTTGTCATCCATATCACTGAGAATCTCCTTTTGCATGAACGTACCAAGCATATTAAAGTCAATTGTCATTTCATCTGAGAAAAGTTCAACTTCGCAAACTTGATTTGACATGCACTCGTTGCCGAGCAAATTTCTAATGTCCTCACTGAGGCCTTACTACTCCCACTATACTGGTTGTCTAGGAAGCAACGGTACGGGTACCGGGTCCGATACGTACCCGATACAACAAAATTTTAAAAACAAGGATACGGGTACGATATAATACGTTATAACAAATATTATATATATATATATCACAAATGCAATAAATAGTTCTCAAAACATCGAAACATCAAACATATATCATGACTTAAAATATAAGCCCACAAATCAATGCAACATAATATGAAGTTTTCAAACATTAAGCATTCATAAATATTACAAAATTTAACATCCTATATGTTTAACTAAAAGAGATAAAATTAAACTTAAGTCTACTTATCGTCTTTTTTTTTCTTCTTCATTGTTGGAGATCAACATCTACAATCTTTGGTTAGTCTAGAGACAAGTTAGCCTTTTTGTTAATAACTTGCGTCATATCAACACGTTCAATACACGTACTTGTAACAAAAACGTACTAGTACCAGAAACATACTTGGTACAGATACACAACTTAATTGGATGTACCAACGCTTACTAGCATCGAGCCAACTTTTGTTTACTCTAGAAAAACGGATTCCTATCACAATATGCAGAATGATGTGCTAAGTCCAAGTGTGTCCACATAAGTGTATCCATCGAGTATCGAGTACGTACCGGTACTAGATACGTATCTGGTACGGTATGCTGCCTTCGGGGAAGTTTCCGTGCTTCATAACCAATTGTTCGTTTCTAAGCTTGACGTCTGCAATTTGTATGCTCCAGCTTGCGTGAGAGGGTAGAAGAATTATAAATAAGCTCATGTAAAGATTCTATTTCTTTGCCCATCAGTTGATTTGTCTCATATATAGATTAATACCACATCTTGATTTGGAGTTGAGATTCCACTCCATCTTATAAATGTCTACAAATTATTGCATTAATGTTAATGTGAAGCACTAAATTATTTTTTACTTTGTATTCAGTTATTCTACAAAAGCATATGCTATTTTGGCGATTGTTTACTTCAATGACGATAGTTTTCTAGTTGACACTAGTTGAATATGTCAAAGAGCATCTTGTATGTTTAGTTATGTTCGTATTCGTAAATGTTCTTTCATCCCTCTCCTAAGCAAATCATCAATTCTTGATAAATGATTTTTTAAAGTTTCTTCAAAATTATTAACTCTTAAAATATTTGTCTTCTATTGAAATATGAACCATATACATATTCCAATATCAATGTTTTTATGATGTTTTCATAGATATATAGGCTTTTGAAAGGTAGGGTAGGATGGTAAGAGTTACTCTACAAGTCGGGGGGGGGGGGGGGGGTAAATAGAGTATTAATTTTTTTTCCAGTTTGAATCATTCACAACATACCCACAAATTATTTTGTTTGTTAATTTATATGCAACATATTGAATGATCTATGTAAATGCCCATTAGTAAAGACCCATTTTGCCTCTTAACTAGGATGTTTAGGCTCTGTTTGGGGGGACTTATTTTCTCCGGTCAAGCGGTTACGACCGCATCTACCAGACCTTAATTAAGGTCCGGTACATGCGGTCGTAACCGCTTGACCGGGGAAAATAAGTCCCCCCAAACGGAGCCGTAGTCTCACATCTTGTAATAGGGATTTCTCTCTCCCTCCCTATATATTTGTACTCACACTTGTAATTCGAAGCTTAAGAAATATATACAAGATTTCATCAACGTTTCTACATGGTATCAAGGCCATACGGTCCTACCTCTTGCTTCGGGCGGCTAGGTTGTTTTTTTAACCGCCCGTGTCTGCGGTTTAACCGTTGGCTATCCGCCCCTCTCCCGCGGTCTCCTACCCGCCTGCTTCTAGCGACTTCTTCCTTCTACCCGCCAGCTTCGTGCGGCTTCTACCCGCCCTGCTTTCCGCTCATCTCCCGCGGTCTTCCTTTTTCTACCTGCTCTCTTTTCTCACCTTCCGTGGAACCACTCCCCTCCGTCTTTCACTTTGCCTTTTATAGTCGTCTTCGGCTACTGCCAGGTGGGCCCCCTCGTTCCTCTTTTGCACGACCTTCTCATCCTATCCGCGCGACTTCCTGTTTCTTTGCCGCACGCGTGTCTCTGCGGTTACCAGCGGGACCGACCTTCTCTCCTCTAGTCGCGACACCTTCTTCGCTTCTTGCCGCGGCCTCTTCGACGCGATCTCTTCTTGTCCGCGGCCTTCCATCCTTAGCCGCGACTTTCCTCCCGCGGAACCACCGCCCCCCCCACTCTTCTCGCGCGGTCTTCCATCCTTAGTCGCGACACCTTCTTCTCTTCTTCTCTTCTTCTTGCGGCGACCTTCTTGTCGCTAGCTTCTCTGTTGCGGAGTCCTTGCCGCTGCGATCTCCTCTATCCTAAACCGCGGCCTTCGCTGGCGCAAGCTCCTCCTCTAGCCGTCGTTGCCTTGTTGCGCGAACTGTCCCAGAGCTCCTCCTGGTTTGACCGCGCGGTTTGTCGCGCGACTTGCCTTTGGCGCTGTTCTTGTCGTTGCGGATTCTCCGTAGTCGCTGCGCTCTTCCCTGCTTCCTGCCACTCAAGCCGGAAAATTTTCCTCGTCTTCTCGCATCGTACTTGTCTTGTCGCCGCGCCACCCGGCCTCCTTCCCTAGTCTCCAAGTGGGATCTAACCGCACAATCTTCTCCCCTTGTCGCTACGGTCTTCTCTTCTCCAAGCCGCACCGGTATCTTCCTGTGCCTGTCATGGTTGACAGGATCGTGATTCGAATCATAGGATCTTACGATCCTACGATCCAGATGGTGTAAATCGATCCTGATTTTGTAAAGCGATTCTCGATCCGAACCTACTATCTAATCTGATCCTACCTCAAAATGATCTCATCTAGGATCTCGATCCTGACAACCTTGGTGCCCGTGCGGGTTGCTTGTCGCGCAGACTTTTCTTACCGCTACTTCTCTCTTGTCGTTGGCCTCTTGTCCCGGCTCTGTGCCTAGCCGCCTCTGATAGCCTCGGGTTGGGCTTAGCCGCGACCTGATCCGTCTTCTAGTGCCCGCAGCTGCCCTTTGATCCATCTCTGTTGCTCGCTCCTCGGTTCGCTGAGGATGTTCGACTGGTCACCCAGACTGGTCCTTGTCATGGCCATCCATGCTCCGTATAGTGTTCGTGCCGACATGGCCGATTTGCGCACTCAACTACAGCGATTACAAGAGTTAACATGCGGTTCATCTGGATCTGTTGTGTCTATTTCTGATGGGGGTATTTCCTGCCTTGCCCACGGTTCCTCCTGGATTATGGACTCTGGGGCCACACATCATATTACACTAACAAGACCATCACGATACTTGAATTCTGAGCATCCTATGTTCATTACTATCGTGGGGGCACTACTCCAGTCGCTGGATCCGCTGACGTAACTCTTACCTCTGCTCTCACTCTTCACTCGGTTCTTTATGTTCCTGGCTCGCCCTTCAATCTCCTCTCAATTAGCCGTCTTATACAAGATCTTGATTGTTATGTGACTTTCTCCTCCACCTCTTGTGTTGTGCAGGATCGCAAGACGCAGCCTATCATTGGAAAAGAGCATCTGCCAAATGGTCTTTACATCCTTGACCCCCTCCTCCGACGGTTTTGTCCTCTGTTAGCTCTTCTGAATGACATCGCCGTCTTGGACACCCTCCTCTAACCATACTCCGCAAAGCTCTTCCCGATGTCTCCATCTGAGAATTCACTTGCGAGTCCTGTATCTATGGAAAACGTCATCCGTCTATGTTCTCGCCTCATCCCACTCAGAGTGCTACTCCTTTTGATCTGGTTCACTCTGGTATCTGGGGACCATACAAAATCATCAGTGTTTTTGACTATCGTTACTTTGTTACCTTTGTAAATAATTACTCTTGAGTGACATGACTGTATCTCCTTCGTGATCGCTTTGAACTGTCAGGTGTTTTCCGTGTCTTTGTCACTGAAACTCGCAACCAGTTCTCCACTACAATAAAAACTCTTCGTTCTGACAATACCTGTGGATACACTAATCATGTGTTTACCAACCTATGTACTGAGTTTGGAATCATCCACCAAACCTCATGTGCTTATACCCCCCAACAAAATGACGTTGCTGAACGCAAGAATCGCCACCTCCTGATGTTACCCGCTCTCTTATGTTTCAAATGAATGTTACCAAGCAATACTGGAATTTCGCGTTCTCCACTGCATGTTCTCTTATTAACTGCATGCCTTCCTCTGTTCTCAACTTTGCGGTTCCCTTCAATCTTCTCTTTCCCTCCACACCTCCCTTTTCAGTTACCCATCGCGTGTTTGGCTGTGTGTGCTATGTTCGTAATCTTGGCCCGTCCACAGACAAGCTCGCTCCTCGTGCCACGAAATATATGTTTGTTGGTTACTCTCGTACTCAGAAGGGTTATGTCTGCTTCTCTTCTAAAGATTGCAAGGTTGTTATTTCTGCGGATGTCACCTTTCTAGAAGACCAGCCATATCATTCTCAACCAACTGATTCTCTCCCCCCACCACTCCTTTCGCGGCCTGATGTCCTTGTTACTCCCACCCTTCCGCCTCTCCTTCCTACACCACTCCCACCAAACCCACCCCCTCTTCCCACGCCACTTCCACAGAAACCACTTATTACTCGTGTGCATACTCGTCGTCCTCCTTCATCCACTACTCTACTGGAGATGTCCCCCTCTGATGATATTTTGCAGCCTGCGGATCCGACAACTACTTCTACTGCTCACCCAATGAAGTATTATGTCTCCTTCCACCGTCTCTCTCCAGAAATTTGTCAGTTTGCTCTTTTTTATCCTCTATTACCATTCCTAATTCTGTGCAGGAAGCTCTTCAATATTCAGGATGGCGAGCGATTATGACGGGGAAATTTCTGCCCTTTGGGCAAACCACACTTGGGATCTTGTCCCTCTTCCTTCTGGCGTGGGTTGTAAGTGGGTGTTTGCCCTCAAACATGGACCAGATGGGGCGGTTCAACATTTGAAAGCTTGTCTGGTGGCTCATGGTTTTACTCAACAACAAGGATAAGATTGTGATGAGACCTTTTCTCCAGTTGTCAAACTAAATACTGTTCGTGTGTTGATCTCCCTCGTTGTTCATCAGCACTGGCAGTTGCACCAACTGGATGTCAAAAATATTTTTCTTAATGTTGATTTGCAGAAAACCGTCTATATGCAACAACCTCTCGGGTTTGAGATCACGGGGAGTCTCTTGTCTGTTATCTGAAGAAGTCACTTTATGATCTTAAACAGTCGCCTCAGATATGATTTGATAAATTTAGTCACACTGTTGATGTTGTTGGGTTCACTCAGAGTTCAGCTGACTTCTCATTATTCACTCGGCATCGTCCAACAGACACAGTGATTCTCTTGGTATATGTTGATGATATTCTGATTACGTGAGACGATCTTACAGGAATACATATGATCAAATAACATTTGGTGACTGTGTTTCAAACAAAGGACTTGAGAAACTTTCGTTACTTTCTTGGTCTCGAGGTGGGTCGGCGACCTGATGGACTGGTGTTATCTCAAAGGAAGTACTGTCTTGACTTGCTTCACGATGCGGGCTATTCTGGATGCAAGTTTGTCGACACTCCCATGGATATTAATCGCAAGCTATGCGCTCATGCCTCAGACTCTGATCTACTCTTTCCAAACCCAGAGTATAATCGTCATCTTGTGGGAAAACTGATATATCTCACTGTTACAAGACCTGATATATCATTTGCTGTTGGGATTGTCAGTCGATTCATGCATGAGCCACATATCTCTCATCTCTAGGCAGTTGATCGCATTCTTCGATACTTGAAGACTGCTCCTGGACTGAGACTTGTATACAAGCCCTCTTCGTCTCCCTTATCTCTGAGTGCTTATTGTAACGCTGATTTTGCTGGTTCATTGGATGATCGACGTTCCACTAGTGGATACTGCACTTATTTTGGAGGACATCTCATTACTTGGTGTAGTAAGAAACAGTCTGTTGTTGCCCGTTCATCCGCTGAGGTTGAGTATCGTTCAATGACAGCTGATGTATCTGAGCTCACTTGGCTTGAGGGCCTCCTTGATGATTTAGGAGTCAAGCTTTCCGCTCTGACCACTCTATTTTGCGACAGTCAGGCTGCCATACACATCGCCAAAAATCCTATTTTCCATGAACGAACGAAACACCTTGAGGTTGATTGTCATTTCATTCGAGAAAATGTTAAATTAAAGAAGGTAGAGTTAATGCATGTTCCAGCTACCGAGCAAGTTACTGACATCCTCACCAAGGCCTTACCACGACCTCTGTACTATCAGTTCCTGTCCAAGCTCGGTGCCTACGATTTGTACACTCCAGCTTGCATGGGAGTGTTGAATGATATATGTAAAGGCCCATTTAGCCTCTTAACTAGGATGTTTAGTTCCACATCTTGTAATAGGGATTTCTCTCTCTATCCCTATATATTTGTACTCACACTTGTAATTTGAAGCTTGTTTCTACACAACAAAAGAGTAAACAAAATAAACTAACAAAACAACAAAGAACTATACAATCCGGACGACACAGATTTTATAGAGATTTCCCAAATTTGGGTTCGTCCCTCTTCCACTCCTCGGTAGACTATCCACTATATAGTGTTAAGTTTTTTGATAAGGAGACTCTTAGAACTGATTATGCCTGAATCTTTTGATAAGGAGATTCAAAGAACCATAAGAAATTTTGATAAAGTTTCCGAGGACTTAGCACTAAGTAGATTATTCTGTAGTAGAGAGAACATGTTATGTTGCATTGATTTGTGGACTTAGCATAAGTAGCCTATCCACTATTGGTAGGCTATCCACTGTTTGTGGACTCAACCTGTCGGAGTCAAGTCCTTGGTTGGCTATCCACTATATAGTGTTGACTCTTTTTTCAGCACTAAGTAGATTATTCTGTAGTAGAGAGAACTTGCCGTCGATTCCTCTTGAGAGATCAGATTTAATAGGCAGAATGATATGATCTGAGCCGCACTTCAATGGATCCATGGTCGGTCGTACCAGGACCGCAACCCATACACCCCAACTCCTCTGCTCGGGGGCACCAAGCTTCTCGTTCACCCTCTTATCTAGGAGTTTTGGGTATCGAGCCCCAGCCTCAACAACCCGCTTTACGGGACCAGCTTTGGATCAGGTGACCGAGCAGCTTGGTGCTCCCGAGGAGAGGGGTTGGGGTGTACGTGTTGCGGCCCTGGTACGACCGACCATGGATCCATTACGGAGCGGTTCAGATCGTATCATAATAGTGCACTTTTATGTTACGAGTGGGGCTATCGGCCCTCTATTATCTCAGGTTTTCGCCCAGCAAGGGACCCACTCGTATTAACAGGGCCGCGGACCGTGCCACCCCAACCATTGGCTCCACCTGTTCTCAATGGGAGGGGGGATTGTTGGTGCCAGGATTCGATCCCGGCACCGGTGATAAGAAGCACTTAACGCTTGCCCTCATTACCAACTGAGCTGAGTTTTCGCCCAGCAAGGGACCCACTCGTATTAACAGGGCCGCGGCCCATGCCACGCCAACCATTAGCCCACCTGTTCTCAGTAGGTGGGGGGGGGGGGGGGGGGGGGTTGGCGCCGGAATTGATCACGACATCCTTGATAAGAAGCACTTAACACTTGCCCTCATCACCAACTAAACCACGGCTAAGTTTGTGATGAGGTCAAACGTTAAGTGCTTCTTATCAAGGGTGCCAGGATCGAACCCTGGTGCCAACAACCCCCTCCTCTACTGAGAATGGGTTAGGCCAATGGTTGTGGTGGCACAGGCTGCAGACCTGTTAATACGAATGGGTCCTTTGCTGGGCAAAAGCCCAGGATAATAGAGAGTCGATAGCCCACTCGTAACACATGAGGTTGAATCTATTAAGGAATTGTATTGGATAAAACCTCTTGTGATTTCTTCTTGATGAGCAGTCTTTGGATCGAGAGAAGATGATCCTTGCTGGCTCCAATTCTTCTATCAGCCACTAGAGAAGAAGAGAGGAGAGGGAAGAGAAGAATGACAAGTGAGAGAAAGAAAACATATTTTTCCACATCTACATATCAACCGTCTGCCTCGTAAATATATATCATAAAAATAAAGAACAATTTCTTATCAAATCGGTTTCACCCAGAAATAAAATCCTTCCATATTCATTTCTCAACGACTATAATCGGACCTGAGTTCTTGTCTTAATTTGTTAAAAATGTATTCAAAATTTATCTGCATATAACTGATAAAGGTCGTCGCATAACTTCTTGAGCTCTGGCATCATGTTCACGTAAGCTGAGATATATGCATAGTAAGTATTTTTTTATGTGTGCCTTTATACTTATGCTCTGATATCTCTTTAGAACGATCTCGACACACGGAGTATAGCTGTGAATCTTCATATGTTGTTAGTTAGTCAGAACATAAGCAAAGCTTCTTGGACATAAGTAGACGTACATTGAGATGGAGTTTACAATATATATGTATACATATTTACATATTGAAACTTTGACTTCTGTTTTACATACCCTGATGCATTCAAAGCATAAAGTAAAGCTACTCAGAGTACATCAACATGTCCCCTGCATAATACTTGTCGTATGTCCCGACTTCTTCCTTAAGTATATCTTGACATACGTTGACATCTTCTCTTAACAGGCTACCTGTAGAGTTGTCAACGTTTAGCGTTCTTGATTTACTTAGCAATGCTTTGACTACCTCTTAATCATATTAATCTATCATGTATTCATAGATACAAAATTCATCTTTATGCATATGACAATACAAGACTTTAATTACATATTATAACTTGATATACCAAATCAATATGTTTTTCCCAACAACTTTCAACATAATCCAAAGGCTCCATTTGGCACGGTGGCGGCGGTCATGAACGCGGTGGTTATGAACCATCATTCGTTACCGCCGAACCTCACCTAAGGAACCTCGCCCACTTTTATGTTCAAAACTAGTTTTCTTTTCTTGGTGGCGGTCATAACCGTTGTCATGCCAAACATACATTCTTTGGTGGTGGCGTTTTTGTCCAAACTCACCGTAGCAAAAACTTCACGCCAAACAGAGCCAAAGTAACACAGATTTAGAAAATTGTAATTTCGAAGTAAGGGCTTAAGCAAGATAGTGGTTTCATGTAGTTGTTTTTGTTGTATTCAATTATGTATTTCTTTAATTTTTCGTACACTATATGTGTGTGTTTTGAGTGTATTTCGTTCCAACCAATTATAGTCATCTGTTGTTTTCTATAGCCTATATGCATAGGATTGGGAGTTCATTTTTCATTTTCATATTTATTACATAATTCTGAATGGAAGTTTCAGATTTTGTGATACTTTTGTGCTACCGAAGTCGTGAAACCTAGCACCCCCTTCCATCCTCCTCTCTAGCCGCCGGAAACCACCTCTCCAAGAGCTAGCTATCCAACTATGTTTGCACGCAAATAACTGCCTATAAGTGCAAGTACCCACCTCATGAAACCACCAAAACCGCCTCCAACTACCGTAACCTCCCACTAATTTGAGGGTTACAGGTAGTTACCCTGTGATTCCAGCCTCTAAGTGGACCCCACCTCTGTCCCAGGATTGGCCGACCACTCTTCTACTGACTTCCCCCCTAATCTTCCCTGCCAGCCAGCACAATGTTACAGATCGGTTACAACTCAACCCACTGGTTATCTATTTTATTATTATATGCATTCAAGACAACTTATATGTCGTGTCATGTTGCATCGAGTCAAGTCAAGTAGTGTTTTAATATTTTAATGTTTCCATGTAATTACGGGTGTGCCACCCGGGGTCCTATAAATAGACCCTTAGTCTTGTAAGTAGAAGTCAAGTAATGAAAGAATCTAATTCACGCCTTTGAGTGTGAGGTCTTGGTAGCTCTCTCCTCTAACGAGCAACCCCGCCTAGGCAGCCGCGGTTCCGGCTCCACAGGTATCTCCGCTATCGTCATCTCCACCTCCGACCATCATTCCGACGAGTTACCACTGTTACGGAAGTAGACCCGTAACAACTTGGTATCAGAGCCTCTCGGTCCTCTTCCGCCGACGAACATTCTCCCACTCATTCGTTGCCAAAGCCGCCGCCGCAGAAGACACTGTGCACTCCCCAACCTTCACTGCCCGAGCCCTGCGTCGGTTCACTGCCCGAGCCCTGCGCCAGATCACTGCCCTGCGCCAGTTCACCGCCGCACCGCCAGTGCACTCCGCCAACTCCGCAGCAATCGTCTCCTTCCTCACTGCCCGTGTTCCCCGTAGACGACATCCAGAGCAGCTGCACCCGTCGAGCTCGTGAACCGCACGCATCCCGTCTTTTTTTCCTTCCCGAGCCGCCCCACCTTCGTCGAGCTCGTGCCTCTTCCTCGCTACCCTCCACAATAGGGTTGTCGAGCGCTGCGACCCGACATTTTCCGCCCAACCAGCGACGCCTCGAGCCCTGCATCCAATTCCTTCCTCACTCCGACAGCTTTTACGCGTGCCTCTGCTCAGCTCGAGCCCCGCGCCTTCCATTCGTTGCTTTTTTTCTTTTTCATCGAGCCCACCCCGCCTATAACCCATCTATTAAATCTTTTTTATTTCAGTGGACCCCACCACCATTCCCTTCCCCAATCTTATTCCCCCCTCCTTATTACTAAGACTTGTGGGCCCCCTTTCCCTTTTCAATACAACGAACCCAACCATTCATCCACCTGTTTTCTTTTTAATTATTTTAGCAGTTCACGCCAGCTTTACTTTTTTATTTTATTATTATTATTTTTTTCTAAAAACCCTCCTCCAATTCTATTTTCCTCTTTAACCCGCACCAGCCTGCCAGCCTGCCCCAGTAATCCTCCCCTCATTTATTTTTCATTTTTGTTTACTCCACTCCCTATTACATGAGCTGTCGCCCCTTCCAAAGAATTAAGTCATCAAGTGATATCATGGCGACCACCAAGTTGACTGTAGCGGATGCCGTCGTCATCCAATCGACGCTACAAGAAATGATGATCTCCATGGATGTACGCCTTCGGAATGCCGACGCACTCCTCCACCACATTAAGAATCCGACAGCCACCTTTCTGCCGCAGCCCGTGTCCCTGCCTCCTCCAACGCCGTCTCTCTTCGTGCAGTCGCCATCTGCGCCGCCCGCTGACGTGTCACCGCTCTTAGCGGTGATTGCCCTTCCGCCATCACCTGTCCTGGCGGTACCGCCCCACCGTGGGTCACCTTCATCAGACATCATGACCGCCTTTCCGCCAGCACTTGCTCTGCCAAACACCGCAACGCCGACCCCGACGGTCACCTCACCGCTTACAGATCTGTTCATTCTGCCGACCGTCACTTCCCCGTCCTACTTGCTCCTGCTGCTCCTCACCGCTCCATCGACCTTGTCAAAGCTAGTAATTACGTCGCTCGTATTTCCAACAGCGCCGCCGCCACTCACCGTCGCCGTCGCTACATGATGTCATGCATTGTTCTCACGGGAGATCAAGCTGCCAGATGATCCGGTCACCACGTGGAGTTCGAGCTTGAGGGCAAGCTCGATTTCAAGGGCGGATGAGATGTTACAGATCAGTTACAACTCAACCCACGGGTTATCTATTTTATTATTATATGCATTCAAGTCAACTTATATGTCGTGTCATGTTGCATCGAGTCAAGTCAAGTATTGTTTTAATATTTTAATGTTTACATGTAATTATTGGTGTGCCACCCGGGGTCCTACAAATAGACCCTTAGTCTTGTAAGGAGAAGTCAAGTAATGAAAGAATCTAATTCCCGTCTTTGAGTGTGAGGTCTTGGTAGCTCTCTCCTCTAAAGAGCAACCCCGCCTAGGCAGCCGCAGTTCCGGCTCATCGTCATCTCCACCTCCGGCCACCATTCCGACGAGTTACCACTGTTACAGAAGTAGGCCCGTAACACACAACTGATAGTTACCTCTGCTGCCAGCCCTCCCTGCGTGTTCCGTCCCCCCTCCAAGGCCTTGGTGGTGCTGATTGGCGCCCCAACTGCTGTTTCAGCTCAAGATAGTTCTTCTCCTGCAGAATTCCAGCCTCCGTGGGATAGAACACTACTTCCAGCTGCATACCAGTCCAGCCAGTGGTCGTCCCAGGAGGGCTGCACCTCCTGGCCGACCAGTCCCCTGCAATCCAGCCCTCCGGGCTGACATTCAGTGGTTCCCCTTGGTGTTTCCCCAACCGGCAATCATCCTCCAGCATTCCCCAACATCTGGGAACCAAAATTGTAGCAAATATCCAGTAACATAACCGCCTCACACTTGCCGTCCAAGTCTGGAACTGCAGCAAATTCCCATCCTTTGGTCGTAATTGCTGTCAGCCAGCAAAACTGATGGTTACCTCTGCCGCCAGTCCTCTCTGGGTGTTCCAGCCCCCCCCCCCCCACCCCCCCCCCCCCCCCCCCCCCCCCCCCCCACCCCCCACCCCACCCCACCCCCCGTCCAAGACCGTGGTGGTGCTGATTGGCGCCCCAACTGCTATTCCAGTTCAAGATGGTTCTTCTCCTGCAAAATTCCAGCCTCTGTGGGCCCAAAACACTACTTTCAGCCGCATTCCAGTCCAGCCAGTGGTCGTCTCAGGTGGGCTGCACCTCTTGGCTGATCAGTCACCTGCAATCCAGCATTCTGGGCTTACATCCTTTGCCCCCCTTGGTGTTTCCCAAACCGGCAATCATCCTCCAGCATTCCCCAACCTCCGGGAACCAAGATTGTAGGAACTATCCAGCAACATAACCGCCTCACACTTGCTGTCCAGGTCTGAAACTGCAGCAAATTCCCATCCTTTGGTCTTAGTTGCTCATGTGAGTTCTAATTAGAAGTTATTTTGGATGTATATATATATATATATATATATGTATATATGTCTATATATATATATATATATATATATATAGACACACACACACACACACTCATGTGTATATATGCTGTTAGGGACAAGGTTTTGAAAACCGGACCGGGCATCGAATCGGCGGAGGGAGAGGTTCAAGGCTGAACCGGTCCAACCAGTTTAACCGGGGTTGAACCGTTATATATATAATAGATCAGAATAATAGAAATACGCGTAACGCGTATTTCCAAATGTACGCGCGAGGCTCTCCGGTCATGAAATAAATAAATAATAACATAATTTTTAGTTTTTACGCAAAAATATAATTGAAAAAGGAATAAAAATGAGAGGATTTATCATAATATTTGATAAATATGACCGTCACACGTCTGGTTTTGTTATCAATTATACATTTATATGCATGTGTTTTTATTATATAGATTATTTTTATAAATATGTATTAATTTATATGTATATAAGTTATTTTAAAAGCATTCATCAATGACCAATTGGTTGAGTGACTTGTTTCCTTGTTTGATTTTGAATTGGTATGGGTTCAAAACCTGCTGCCTCCTCATTTTCGGTATTAATTTTTGGGCTCCATGGCCCGTCCGGTCTTAGGAAAACCGGCCCGGTTTACGGTTGGGTGATTCAATCGGCCGGTTTTCCGGGTTTTACCCGGTTCTGAGCGGGGCCGGTTTTAGAGGCCTGACCGGATCGGACACGGGGCCGGTTCACGGTCCCACCGGTCGGACCGGCCGGTCCGGTCCGGTTATGAAAACGCTGGTTAGGGATCTAAATTTGTATTAGTTTGTATAATTATCTTTCTATTTGAAAGATTTATTTACCGACTATTTTGTGGAAGCACTCTTTGTTTTAATTCAATTAATAATTGTTTATCTAACCATTGTTTTCAATTGGGAATGTTTGTAATTCTTTTATTAATTTCAGCATTCATTGTTATTTTTTGTCAGACACTTATATGAACATTGCATTAGTTTAGGATCCTCACTCACTACCACACTCACATCCATACATTAGAGTCCCATTAGATCATAATCACCTTACTACCCTCACCTTATATTACTTGAAAGTAGGTGTATCTTTTGATGTATGGCGTTTTCATGTTACTACTTAGTTTGTATTTCCTTTTTAAGTTATATAGTGATGCAAGTGAATATTTGAAGTTTTCCTGTCACTTCATAGTAATTGTTATTATTATTATTTTTTGGCAGACATGGACGATATTAGAAAATTTGCTGCTGAGAAAGGTGCTGCAGAAGCTAATGATTTAGCCCACTGGGACATTAATTTCTGGAGTGAAAGACTTCGGGAATCAAAATTTGACATCAATGAGGTAGTTTGGCCATCTCTGAAGTTCATCTGAACTTCATATGACCTTATGTTTTGTCATTGCCGATATAAAAATGCTGGCTTACTGTATATTTTTATCACAAGAAAATATAGTCTTCAGTTTTAGTATGCCTGCTTCTGTCTTGTTTGTTAAGATAATTTACTGCTGTTTCTGTTGCTTAGTTGTTTGCCAATAAAAGAACCATAAACAACATAATTGTTAGTGTAGTTCACCATGCCCCCGGTATACAGATTGCACATTGGTTTTCTTTTTCTGAAGCAAAATATCTGAGTCTGAGGTTTGAAGTTCAGTATGCAAATGGGATTTTACCATTCTTTTCTGTTGGATGCCATTTTACAGGAGGAATTACGCCCATATTTTTCACTACCTAAGGTCATGGATGGCCTTTTTAATCTTGCAAATAAACTTTTTGAAATCAACATTGAACCAGCTGATGGTTTGGCTCCGGTAAATCCTTTTTTGATGTTGTCCTTTTTATTTGATCTTGGATTCGTGTCTGGATAATAAATATATATTCATTCTTCCCAGGTTTGGCAAGCAGATGT
Organism: Platanthera guangdongensis; assembly: GCA_039583875.1. Taxonomy (NCBI): domain Eukaryota; kingdom Viridiplantae; phylum Streptophyta; class Magnoliopsida; order Asparagales; family Orchidaceae; genus Platanthera; species Platanthera guangdongensis. Next base: position 1,978,549 of record CM077156.1, read on the forward strand.
GAGATTCTATTGTGTTAAAGATATTTCAGGTAATCCACTTGCACACTTCTATTTTGATCCTTATTCCAGACCTTCGGAAAAACGAGGAGGAGCTTGGATGGACGAGGTGTTTGCTCGTAGTAGAGTGCTTGCACGAGATGGATTTTCGGTTCGTTTGCCCATTGCCCACATCGTGTGCAATCAAATGCCACCGGTGGAAGGAAAACCCAGCCTTATGACTTTCCGAGAGGTGGCCTTCTTTGCCTGTTAATTATTTCAAGTGTTTTAATATTCATTCTGAACACTGCTTCAAATTATAATTCTGATCTGGAGGTAAATTAGGCCTCCAGTGAAAAAACCTTTAAAAAGGTATTGAATATATGCATAAATAGTGAATATGATGAAAATGACAAACTACAAGTCTCTACATTCCATTTTTTGTGGGGAAATGCACTTCGACATATGTTGTCTCAACTTATATTTCTTGGTCCTCTCCGATTCTATTTACAGTTTTAAACATCATCATATATATATATTCTTAGCGTCTTCACTTATTTGCCATCCATCTTTTATTTATACGTAGGTCGAGACCGTGTTTCATGAATTTGGCCATGCACTACAGCATATGCTGACAAAACAAGATGAAGGGCTGGTTGCGGGAATTAGAGGAATAGAATGGGATGCTGTAGAGCTTCCTTCTCAGTTTATGGAAAACTGGTGTTACCAAAGGTACTAGCATTGAGGACATCATTCACGTCCTACTTATCCTGCTCTTTTTGTTAAGAGAATATATGCTTTGTCCTGTTTGTGATCAGAAATTTCGGCTATATGTATGCAAATTTTTTTGGGGCCTGTTTTGAGTGGTCATATTATTGGCAGTCATGGATCCAAATTTCTTTGCATCATATCATGTGTTGTATCCTATACAGTAAAGAAACACCACGTTCTTTTATTCTATATTTGGTCATAGCAATAGTGAAGATGAGAGTGTCCTTTCTTTTCACAGTGAGGATGTTTTTTGTATTATATTCCTCCGTGAATTTATCATGTCGACTTCTATATGCGCGCTCCGGTAGTTCCGATGAGGGTCCGCTTGGGCGAATATGTGAGCATAACATATATTGAGTGCATCTTGCCAATGATTGAGAACAAAGATCGTCGACAATGGAAGTTTGATGTTGTGCAAGTGATTTTACCTTTCGGAAGAGCGATTGAAAGATGAATGTTATCTTCAAAATCTGAGTCAGAGGTCGACATTGGTAGAGTTTCAACCATAGGAAACAATCTTTTGTTGCGCCTGTATTCCTGTTGTTAGAAAAGACCTTGTAAAGGCCCATTTATGAGGCCCATTTGTTTTTTGTATTTGTCCCACATCTTGGATTGGGATATTCTCTTCTCCCTCTCTTCCTATATAAATGTATTCATACTTGTAATTATTTATTTAAGAAGTATATACAAGGTTGGAGGTTTCTCTATTTCTACATGGTATCGGAGCCACCGGTCTCCCTCTAGCCGCCTGTCTGTTTGCAAACCGCCTGGTCACCCGGTTGACCGCGCGGCCTGTTTTTTTTCTCTCTCTTGCCCAAGCCGCCGTCTCCGGCGACCTGTTCTTCTCTACCAGCTTTTCCTCCATCTTCCCCTCTGTTCTGACCTCCTCCTTCTTCTCCTCCTCTCTCCCTCTTTTATAACCTTCTCTCACGTGGGGTCCACTTTCTCTACCTTTTCTCTCCTGCCCGGTCTTCTTCTCTGACCGTGCGGTCTTCCCGTCTTTTCCCGCTTCTCGCGGTTTCTTTCTAGCCGCTGCGGGTTTCTCCCCTTGCTGCTGCGGTTTCTCTCTTAACCGTGTGGTCTTCCCGTCTTTGCCTCCCCTTCTAATCGCACCGCCCTGTCAAGTCGCCCGCGGCCTTTCTTGCCAAGCCGCGCCACTTCTCCTAGCTGCTGCGCCTTCTCCTAGCAGCCGCGCCTTCTCCTAGCAGCCGCGCCTTCTCCTAGCCGCTGCGCCTTCTCCTAGCCGCTGCGCCTTCTCCTAGCCGCTGCGCCTTCTTTCCCGTGGTCTCCTTCTCCCTTAGCCGCATTGTAGTTGCGACTTTCTTTGTCGCCGGCCGTTCTCCTTTGGTGTGCGGCCTTCTTCTCTTCTCGCCAGCTGCCCGGCTTCTTCCCCGCGGCCTTCCTTGCCAAGCCGCGCCACTTCTCCGAGCCGCCCGACCTTCCTTGTCAAGCTGCCCGACTTCCTTCTTCTGCTAGCCGCGCGGCTTCCCTTCCTTCTTCTGCTAGCCGAGCGGCTTCCTTCTTCTCCAAGCCGCCCGGCCTACCTTGTCAAGCTGCCCGGCCTCGTCTACTCGCCTCATGGCCTCCGACGCCTCTGCTGCTACTTCTGCTCCGCCAGCCCGTGAGGCTACTCCGGCTTCTGACCTTCGTGATGAACTACGAATTACTACCATCTCTCTGACTGGCAAACACAATTTTCTCGAATGGGTTCACTCTGTTCGTCGTGTCCTGTAGACGAAGGGTCTTCTCCACCACCTGACTCGGGCTACCCCTATTGCTCCCTCTGATGATTGGCTTCGTGATGACGGTCGGCTCCAGTCTTGGCTTCTCAACTCTATGGACACCGAACTCTATCGGATGGCCATGTATCATTATACGGCCAAGGCGATGTGGGAGGAGCTCCACTCCTTTTACTCTGGGCAAAACAGTCTTCAGCACCTCTATGATATCATCTCCAACCTCCAGAATCTTACTCCAGGTGCTCCCGGCGACATGATTTCCTTTGTTGCTCAGGCCAAGACCCTAGCCGAGGCATGGATTCAACATCAGCCTCCTACAACGGATCTTGCTACTCAACGGGCCCAGAAAGAGGCGGTTACCATCGCGATGATGATGTCCCGCGTTCCGCCCCACCTGCATAGTGTTCGGGCCCAGATCCTCTCTTCCACGACGACTCTGTCACTGTCTGACGTCTGCTCTATGCTACTTCGGGTTACGCCTCCTACGGAGGCCCCTTCCAGCTTTGCCCCTGCTCTTCTCCAACATCCTCTCCTTCCCACTCCCCCTCCTGCTCGTGGCTCTTCCACTCGGGGGGGGGGGGGGGCGGCCTCCCTCTCGGGGACGCGGACGTGGTGACCGCTCGTCTCTCAAATGCACATATTGTGGCCGGGGTGGCCATCTTGAGGCCACCTGTTATAGCAAGCATGAGTTCCCTCCCCACCTCGCTGCCACTTCCTCTGCTGCTCCTGCTTCCCCTGGGGCTCCTGCCCAGGATCCGGCCTCCGCTACCCGACACGATATTGATGAGCTCCGCACCCAACTCCATCAGCTACAGGGTGTCCTCAGCCGCTCCTCCGGCTCGGTTGCGACCTTTTCTGCGGAAGGTATAACATGTCTCTCTCCCAGCCCTCACTGGATCGTTGATTCCGGTGCTACTCACCATATTACTTCCCAGAAGCCCTCCAAATATCTCCAGATGGCTCACCCCCCGTGTATCACTGTGGCCAATGGTGACACTCTACCGGTCTCTGGTGCTGTTGCCCTCCAACTTACCCCGACCCTTTCTCTTTCCTCGGTTCTTCACGTTCTGGGGTCTTCTTTCAATTTACTTTCCGTTAGTCGCCTGACAAACGACTTTGATTGTTCAATAATTTTTTCTCCTTCTTCCTTTCTTATGCAGGATCGTCGCAGTCGGAGTATCGTTGGTAGGGGGCAGCTGGTGAATGGGCATTACCTCTTAGATACTCAACTCACTCTTCTATCCACTGTTTCTTCTGTTGACTGGCATTGTCGCCTTGGACATGCTCCTCTTCCGATTCTCAAGCGGGCTCTTCCTGATGTTCCCTTACAGGAGTTCTCTTGTGTATCGTGTATCTATGACAAACACCACTTTTCTGTTTTTCCCCCTGCATGTACCCGGAGTAGTACTCCGTTATCCTTAGTTCATTCTGATGTATGAGACCCCTATAAGGTTCCTAGTATTTATGGTTTTCAATATTTTGTCACTTTTATCGATGACTACTCGTGTACTACATGGTTATATTTAATGCATGATCGTACTGAGCTTACATCTGTCTTTCGTGCCTTTGTTACTGAGGTACGTACGCAGTTCGCCGCCCCACTCAAAATCCTCCGCACTGATAATGCTCGCGAGTATATCGGGCGCACCTTCTCCTCCATTTGTACCGAGTTTGCCATTATCTATCAAACTTCGTGTGCCTATACCTCTCAACAAAATGGGGTGACCGAACGCAAGAATCGTCATTTACTCGATGTTGCTCGCTCCCTCATGTTTCAAATGCAGGTTCCAATCGAATATTGTAATTTCGCAGTCTCCACAACCTGTCATCTCATTAACCACCTCCCTTCTTTTGTTCTTGATTTTGCCATTCCTATCGACCTCCTATATCCCACTACCAAACCAACCTCTCTCCCCTCACGGGTCTTTGGGTGCGTTTGTTATGTTCATCTTCTTGGACCTCCATCAGACAAACTCGCTCCTCGTGCGGCCAAATATATGTTTGTGGGCTACTCCCGTACTCGAAAGAGGTATTTTGCTACTCTCCTTCCGATGGCAAGATGGTTGTCTCCGCGGATGTCACCTTCCGCGAAGACCAGCCCTTTCACTTACCTTCCTCCTCGATTTCCTCTCCTGCTCTGCCCCGCCCTGCCATTCCAATAGCGCCTTCCTCTCTACCCTCTTCCTCCGCCTCTCTTCCTGCTCCCAAAGTTCCTCCGCCCGTTATCTGTGTCTATACTCGTCGCGGCTCCAAGGATGGTTCCCTGCCCCAGCTCCCTACTCCCAGTGACACTCCGGCACCGGCGGATTCTGCTCCTACCTCTACGGCCCATCCCCTGGCCAACTACGTTTCTCTCCACCGCCTTGCTCCACCTCTCTACGACTTTGCCACTTCTCTTTCCTCGATTTCTATTCCTAACACTGTGCAGGAGGCGCTTCAACACTCAGGCTGGCGAGCGGCCATGGAGGATGAAATGAGGGCTCTTTGGGCTAATCAGACTTGAGATCTGGTTTCCCTTCCTGCAGGCCACCACTGTGTTAGCTGCAAGTGAGTCTTTGTTGTCAAACATACCGCGGATGGGTCTGTTGAGCGTCTGAAGGCCCGCCTCGTGGCCCGGGGTTTTACTCAGCAACACGGCCTTGATTATGAGGAAACTTTCTCTCCAGTGACCAAATTGAACACGGTCCGAGTTCTTCTTTCCTTGACTGTTCACCGTCATTGGCCTCTGTATCAGCTGGATGTTAAGAACGCCTTTCTCAATGATGATCTCCAGGAGACTGTTTACATGCATCAACCTCCCGGGTTTGAGACCACGGGGGAGTCTCGGGTGTGTCATCTTCGGAAATCAATTTATGGTCTCAAACAGTCCCCGCGCGCCTGGTTTGAAAAATTCAGCAAGGTCGTCCGCGATATTGGCTTTACTAGGAGCTCGGCTGACTTCTCTCTCTTCACTCGACACCAGCCGACCGGAACTGTGATTCTACTTGTCTATGTTGACGATATCCTCATCACTGGAGACGATACTACATGAATACAACATACAAAGCAACAGTTGAACTCCGCTTTTCAGACCAAAGATCTTGGTAACCTACGGTATTTTCTTGGGCTTGAGGTTGCACGACGGCCTGATGGTCTTATATTATCCCAAAGGAAATATTGTATGGACCTCCTCCATGATGCTGGTTATTCGGGATGCAAACCTACGGATACTCCAATGGACGATAATCACAGGCTCTCGGCTCATAGCTCTGACTCCGATGAGCGGCTTACAAATCCGGAATACTACAGACGCCTGGTTGGGAAACTGATCTACCTTACAGTTACTCGACCAGACATCTCCTTTGTCGTAGGAGTCGTGAGTCGATTTATGCATGCCCCTAGGACATCTCATCTTCAAGCTGTCGAGCGCATTCTTCGGTATCTCAAGAACGCTCCAGGACAAGGGCTTGTGTACAAGCCATCCACATCACTATCCCTCGTTGCATACTCGGACGCTGACTATGCAGGATCTGTTGATGATAGGCGCTCTACATCTGGCTTTTGTACCTACTTCGGTGGTCATCTCATAACCTGGCGCAGCAAGAAACAGAATGCGGTTGCTCGCTCTTCTGCTGAAGCTGAGTACCGGGCCATGGCTGCGGTAGTATCCGAGTTAACATGGCTTGAGAGTCTTCTGGGAGATTTGGGTGTTCGTCTCTCATCACCGGCGACCCTATTTTGTGATAGTCAAGCAGCAATACATATTGCCAAGAACCCGGTATTTCACGAACGCACAAAGCATATTGAAGTTGACTGTCACTTTATTCAGGAAAAAGTACAGTCAAAGAAGGTAGATCTGGAGCATGTTTCTGCTACAAATCAAGTTGCTGATATCCTGGCCAAAGCTCTCTCCAGGCCATTATACTACCAATTTTTATCCAAGCTTGGCGCCTACGACTTGTACGCTCCAGCTTGCGGGGGAGTGTTAGAAAAGACCTTGTAAATGCTCATTTATGAGGCCCATTTGTTTCTTGTATTTGTCCCACATCTTGGATTGGGATCTTCTCTTCTCCCTCTCTTCCTATAAAAATATATTCATATTTGTAATTATTTATTCAAGAAGTATATACAAGGTTGGAGGTTTCTCTATTTCTACACCTGTGATGGTAAACTATAGGAAGTGGAGGAAGGTGAAGTATGCATAGAACAAAACAATATGTTTTCGATTTTTTTTTATTGCAAAATACCCTTTTTTGAATTTATCGACCTATCAGCTATCATATTGACCGATATATTGACAATACATAGTTCAATATATCTTGATGGTATATCACTTTGACATTTTTTAATTATTTCATTTATGTATATGGTTTAATAGACAACAAAACAAAAATGTTTCGTTGTCTAGGTTGTTTTTTGCCCCAGCTCTCAACTTTCTTCCTATTTCTGGCTTTCTTCCCTGCGCTCGTACATCATCAACATCGATTCTGCTTGGTTTTTTGGATTTTAGACTGAGAGCTCCTTATCTTCGATCGTCATCGACGACATCCAAACTTCTTGCTTTCTTTCGTTTTCTTCCCCGTGTTATACTGTTATTACTTGTGTAACATAAAATGTATACTAATTTGATAGATTTTAAATTTCAATAAATATTAAATTATTAATATATCAAAATATATTAATTAAAAATAATTATATGTATATATAATTATACATGTAAATAATTAAATATTGAAACCCTTTATATGAATATCACTGATATATCTCCCGACATATTAAAATTGACATGAAAAACTTTAATCGACATTTCTCTGACTTCCACAATCTTGCTACTGTCACAAATCATGCTACAAAAGGGATACGTACTCCAAACTTCATGGTCATCCCCAAAGCACAAGGAGCAGTCATTTTATTTAAGACAGAGGTTGGGGAGGTCTTGCAATTGAACATCAAGATGCTGCATTTCAATTGTTAGGCACCTTACTTTTGCTTGTGTGTTTCTTAGAATTACGACTTCAAATTATTTAATAAGTCTTTCTATTGATGAATTTGAAGCTATGTAGGATAAAAACATGATGCGCCTGGGGCACATCGCCCGGGCCTTTCAAAGTTTTTTTTTAAAAAAACTTTGATATGGGCAAAAACATGATGTTAGACGCACCCGAGTCACCCTCTAGGCGCACTTGGGCGCCCAATTCGCTGAAATTGAGCGAACTGGGCGCCCAATTCGCTGAAATTCCCTGAATTCTCTCAATTTCAGCGAATTGGGCGCCCAGTTCGCACAATTTCAGCGAATTGGGCGCCCAGTTCGCTCAATTTCAGCGAATTGGGCGCCCAGTTCGCTCAATTTCAGCGAATTGGGCGCCCAGTTCGCTCAATTTCATTTTTTCCCATATTTTTGCGCCTCACGTGCCTCAGACGCGCACCTGCGCCTTGCGCCTATGCTCCAGGGGCCCTTTGCGCCTCGGTGCGTCTTGCTCCTTTGACGACTTAGATGATTAGTGAGACATCCTCTTACACTTATCCACTAAGCTCTTTATCTGCCTAGATTAGGACACCATGTTCTTCCTCTGCTAGTACTCATCATCTTACTGAGTTGATCATCGATAGCTGGGCTATAGATCATATGACTAGTCCTTGCAAGATTTTGTCTCGTACTCTTTTTTCAGGGATGATGTAAGCCTGATGGACGATTCTCAAACTATTATCTCCTAGAAAGGGTATATTTGTTTCCCCGTATTACAATCCAAACTACTGTAACGGTCCCACTTCCTAGACTACCATCACAATTTTCATATTTTTCATACATCAGAGACGTCAGGTTGTAATTGAACATTCAACAATTATAACCACAGAGTACAAGAAGAAAAGGTGCAGTAAAGTAAAACATGTTTTTTATTTATGTCACAAATACATTACAGGATATCGTCCAATAGATAATTCAATATATGTATACAAAAGATGAGTTATTTCAAAATCTGTGCTACAAGTACAAGTACCCTATATGACCACAACAAAACATCACTATGAACAACATATCAAAAACTATACTGCATGATACTATACTACATGATGCTACTAAAAATAGAACTGCAACTCGTTGTGAGGGCAATCAGGATCACGACACACCGCTTTGTGTGCATGTAGAGCTTCGAAGACAGCGGTGAAGACCTCGACCCATAGCTTGTATATCTTCTCGCGGCTTGTTGGTCAGCTAGAACTGTTGGGAGTGGCTTCCTCCTTGACCTGTTTTAATTACATTTTCTATTAGTCAAAAGACTAAATGAATTCTTACTGTTCTCTTTATTTCTATGGTGCCTTATTTATATTTTGCGAATTTGTTATTTCGTGTTGCCTTGTTATTATGTTGTCTCTCACTCACCCTCTTCTTATTATTTCGTTTGGTTATTTTCTTATCATTCCTTGTACATTTTGTTTACATTTGTATTCATTTTTGTACAAACATATTATTACGAGCCAAGAATTGTGGGGAAGGAGGCAGAGATACAATGAGGTTAAACCCTAGATGAGGGAGGAGATGAGAAGAACTAGAGAGAGAAAGAGAATCTTGGGAGAAAAAGAGAAGAACTAGAGAGAGAAAAGAGAAGCTTACTAAATTTCTTCCATAACTTACATGACCCCAAGAGTTCCTTTAAATAGAACTCATAATGGTATAATCGTAAATACAACCATAGACGCGTGAATATAAAAATACTACGACGCTAAGATTACAACTCGATAATAACGACTCAATACAACACGACTCAATAATAATAATAACACAATAACTGGCGGCGGATCCGTAACACATATCTTTGTTTTTTCTCGTATATTTATCTTTGATAAATGTTTCCTTCTTATATTCTCATTTTGTTATCAGACAATGTTAAGGGTACATTAACGCTTCTTTACATTTATATAGTGTTGTTGATGCGCGGAAACGTCGCGGGGCACCAGCCAGCTAACACGAAGGGGGTGTTCGGTCTCGCAAGCTAGGAGAGGAGGAGAGGAGGAAAGGAAGGAAGCCTCTGAGTGCTCGAGAGTGGAGCAAACGACTTGTCAAAGGGGGTTGCGGGGATAGAGGAGAGGAGCTTGATCAACAGAGCGGGTTGATCAAGAGAGTAGGAGGTAGACCAGGAGCTGTCGAGCAGACGACTAATGTGACGGTTGTGCTTGCAGGTTGGTTGCCGAGAAGAGCTGAGCTGAGCAGAGAAGAATCTTGCTGAGCAGAGGAGAAGAAGAGGGGGGTCGCTAGCAGCGGCAACAACACACTTCGCCCGCCGCGGCCTAAATGCCACTCTTGCGACGGGCTTTCCTTTGATTAATAGCGAGAGTTTACAAGCTTACAAGTACACCTTTACAACAAATCCACAAAGGGGTACAAGGAGAAGCTGGCGGCTAAAGGAGAAGAAGATGCCAGAAAGCAGAGAAGAGAAGCTGTCAGAGACTAAGTAAAAGAGTCTGCCAGCTGCTGGAGGACTGAGAAACTGAGTCTGCAGAGTCTGCTGGCAAGCTGATGAAAAGCTATGGAGGACTGCGCGGACAAGAAATCTGAGTCCGCAGAGCTTTCTGGAGGGGTGATGACGGACTGCGCGGACTGGAAAACGGAGTCCGCAGGGTCTGCTAGCAAGACTTGTCTCCACCTTCTGGCCTCTGGAGCGATGCAGAATGAGAGGCAGCATGGACTATTTATAGGCCCAGGGGAGTTCTTCTAGAAGCGGGGCCCAGTGACGTCAGCATGACGACCTGCGCGGACTCCGCGGACTGAGATTTTGCGTCCGCCATTGTTGAGTGAAGCGAGCGGAAGGAGGCTCCTGGAGAGAACTGGAGGCCACCCCTGGCGGGCGACCTGGGCGGACTCCAGGGGGGAGTCCGCCCGGCAGGGTGCCGGGGCGCCCCCTAGCGGGCGGCCTGGGCGGACTCCGGGTGGAGTCCGCCCGACAGGCCTGGCCGCCCCCTTGCGGGCGGCCTGGGCGGACTCCGAGGGGAGTCCGCCCGGCTGGGTGCCGGGGCCGCCCCCTAGCGGGCGGCCTGGGCGGACTCCAGGGGGAGTCCGCCCGGCAGGCCTGGCCGCCCCCTTGCGGGCGGCCTGGGCGGACTCCGGGGGGAGTCCGCCCGGCTGGGATGCCGGGGCCGCCCCCTAGCGGGCGGCCTGGGCGGACTCCAGGGGGAGTCCGCCCGGCGGGCCTGGCCGCCCCCTTGCGGGCGGCCTGGGCGGACTCCAGGGGTAGTCCGCCCGGCTGGGATGCCGGGGCCGCCCCCTAGCGGGCGGCCTGGGCGGACTCCAGGGGGAGTCCGCCCGGCGGGCCTGGCCGCCCCCTTGCGGGCGGCCTGGGCGGACTCCATGGGGAGTCCGCCCGGCTGGGATGTCGGGGCCGCCCCCTAGCGGGCGGCCTGGGCGGACTCCAGGGGGAGTCCGCCCGGCGGGCCTGGCGCGCCCCTTGCGGGCGGCCTGGGCGGACTCCAGGGGGAGTCCGCCCGGCTGGGATGCCGGGGCCGCCCCCTAGCGGGCGGCCTGGGCGGACTCCAGGGGGAGTCCACCCGGCGGGCCTGGCCGCCCCCTTGCGGGCGGCCTGGGCGGATTCCAGGGGGAGTCCGCCCGGCTGGCGGGCAGAGGCCGCCCCGGGTGGGCGGCCTCGGCGGACGGCGGCAGGAGGCCGCCGCCCCTCGGGCAGCAGGGAGGCCGCCCCTGGTGGGCGGCCTCGGCGGACGGCGGCTGGAGACCACCGCCCCTTGGGCGAAATAGGAGGCCGCTCCTGGCAATGCTGTTGGCGGACTCCTGCAAGGAAAAGTACTGCATGATTAGTGGACCTAACCGCATGTCCCGCGAGGGTGAGCCATGGGAATAGCCCGCCGTCCCGCAGGGCACGCGGTTGCTAGGAGACCTAGGCGGATAGGGAAAACTGTCCGCCTACGCTGGGGCTTATCGCGATCAAAAGGGACAATCTAAGGGTCGCGATTAGCCAGCTGTCCACCTTGGGAAGGATCGCCGATTTCTGGGTTAACATAATCCCCGCACTTTTTCAAGTTCCGAAAAGAACTTCGAAAAAGTTGGAGACCCACGAAAATCGTGATCCACCCCAACGGGAGAAGAGGAGCAAGGAGAGACAGAACCTGAAGACTCCTTACAAGCTTGGTGCCTCCTGTCTATTTTCCTGCAAAAGGAAAGTTAGGGTAAGCATGTATGGGTGGCACATCGAGTGTGTACCTGAATTTGCTTTTGCAAAACGAGGAAGGCGTGTCTTATGTAAATGTTCTGCAAAACAAAAGTGAGGAAAACGGAAAGGCATAACAACTCGCAAGTACCTGGAAGGGACCTGCAAGTGTCTGCTATTCACTGCAGGAAGAAAAGAGTGAGCGGCAGATACAAAATAATAATTTAGGTTGCAAGTACCTGGGTGAGGCTTGCAGGTGTTTTCTAATCTCTGCAAGAAGAGGAGTTAGAAGCAAATAAGATATGAAAATAACTTGCAAGTACCTGTGAAGAGAAGGCTTGCAAGTGTTAACCGTTGACTGTTAACTGTCGGCAAGATAAGGCCGATATGACCAATTAGCAAGGAGAATGCCTGATGAGTGCTATTATGAAGCCCAGATCAATAAACTGAGTGTTAACAGCTGACAGATATGACTGGATTACAATAGCATGGCTGATAGCGCTTGAGCAAACAATGTATAGGAGATGAGAGCAATAAAGCTTATATAGGTAGAGTGCGAGTCATCATCCGATAGAGCTTTGAACAAGCAATTCATATAGGATGAGCATGAGCAAAGTGATTGCTGGAAATCCTTTTGGTAGTTCGGAATAATCTGTTCACCTGTGAAAGAAGGCAATAGACGAAAAGGGGAGGTCTATACTCGGAATGACTAAAGAAGGTTGAATGCTGCCACAGGTGTTCCCCGTGGGCCTTATGCATCACTGGCCTGAGGAAATCATCCCGAGTATAGTCCTACTCAAAGCGGGCTGGCCGCGCATCCTGAAGGAGGGAAAAAGAAAAGGTCCATATTCGGAATGACTAAAGAAGGTTGAATGCTGCCACAGGTGTTCCCCGTGGGCCTTATGCATCACTTGCCTGAAAAATCATCCCGAGTATGGTCATGCTCAAAGCGGGCTGGCCGCGCATCTTCAAGGAGGGCACAAAAGAGAAAAGCAAGGGAAAGTCCTGAGAAGGACCGCTAGAAGCAAGGAAGATCCTGAGAAGGATCGCTAGAAATAAGGAAGATCCTGAGAAGGATCGCTAGAAACACTGCTCTCTTGCCCTGGGCACAAGCATCACTGATCAACGAGACAGGTTGCGCCAAGAGGCCTATATTGTCTGTGTATTGATCAGTGGAGTTGTGAGAACCCGAGAGGCACGGATCGAGGGTGCCGGAGAGTGCTCGGCCACCACAGTTGAAGGATGATCAAAGAGACAAGGCTATGCTTGATCGCCATTGCTTGTCCAGCGAAGATCATCCTAACCGTAGTGTTTCCTATAAGACGCACAGCAGAGCTAACACATGAGGCTCCCCTAGCACACACTCTGTGTCAGATGTCGGCTAGGATCCTAAGTCTGAAGCCCATAATCGTAGAGTGAACTGCTCCCACTACACATATGGGTATACTCCCGCCATATGTGGTCGAAGCGGTAGTGCGAGAACAAACTACGGAGGGAACGTTTCAGACTCGGCGAAATCTCATTGGCGTACTGATCCCAGAGAGAGAGAAGAAGAGGAAGGGGCAACACAAAAAGGGAACTGTGTCAGTACGGGATCCCTGAATAAAAGCTTTTCTGGAAAGCAAGAAAAGAACACTGAGAAGTGTTGTAATGAAAATGTTTGAAAAGGAGAGAGAGTAAGGGTTGAGATAACCCATGAAGGTTGCAAGGAGCTCTGGAGGACTGTGAAGTCCATCGCTAGCATTGAATCCTCCCCAGCACACCCTCGTCGTTGGCATTGAAACATTCGACTTCTCTGTTAACAACGAGGAGAGGAAATTCTTCGACTTGGCTCACCCCTCTTGAGGAGTGAGGAGCGTCTACAAGTTCTTTGCCCCTTGAAGTCGATGGATCAGGGCGATCTTCTTTAGGAAGCAGGTCATGCATCTTGTCCTGCCGGAGCATCCTTTGCACAAGCTGGCGGAATGCTCGGTAGTCTTCTGTTCGATGGCCTGACTCTTTGTGGAATTCACAATAAGGCTCTAAGTTTCTAGACCTCTGATCGAACGGCCGATAGGGCTTCTTGTAGTTGGCCCTGTCTTTCAAGATTTGACTTACTTCTTGCACGACGTCGTCGAGATCTGACTCATGCAAGTCATCGTCTTGCTGCTGTTGAATAGTTGTTGTTTGAGAAGGAGCTAGTGGTAGCAATGAATCTTGAGGATCGCGGCTCGGGAAGGAGTATCGCTGGCGATGAAGCCTTCTCTCCTTCCTTGAATGAGCTGGGAAACGATTGCAAGGAGACCTTGGAGGTTGCTTGCGAAACGGATCTTTCTCTGATACGAGCTTGGAGACGAAGCCTGAATTGCTCTTCTCGCCTCGGATGTACGAGTTGGCTAGAGCAATCAGCTCTTGGTATGTCCTTGGAGCACGGACATTGGCTTCAAATTTGAGAGGCCCTTCACGAAGACCGTGGATAAGAGCCACTCGATACATTTCTTGATCAACGATTTCGATGTCCAGAATCTCTCTCTGGAATCGATCAACAAATTGAGACCAAGTTTCATCACTGCGCTGCCTGATCTCAAAGAGGGCTTCAGGACCGCCCTTTCTCTTGGAGGAGGTAGAGAATCTGAGAAGAAACTCCCTTCGTAGATCGACGAAGGAAGAGATGGAGTGAGGACGGAGGCCATAGAACCAGTCCCTCACTTGTCCATCAAAGGTTGTCACAAGGAGCTTGCACTTTGTTGCATCCGACAGAGTCTTGAGAGCAACGGCTGATTCAAAAGCTTGAAGATGCTTGACCGGATCAGTCTCTCCAGTATAGATTGGCAGTCGAGGCTCTCTGAAGTTTGCTGGAGTAGGTTCGAGGCGAACGCTCTCGGTAAAGGGCGATGACTCTTCCTGCTCTCCCACAGCATAGGGATTAAAGGGAGCATAGGCTGCAGCTGCAAAAGAAGCAGGAGGGTAGAAAGGAAAAGCTGCTGCAGGAGGAGCAGAGGCAGGAGCTGGGGGGCAAGGATGACTTCCTTGAAAGTTAAGAAATCTAGCAAGACTTCCCCGGGCTGCTTGCCGGAAGAAGTTTTGGCGAGCGGCAAACTCTTCATCTTGAGTTCGCAAAGGAGCAGCAGGACCTTGCGGGAAGGTTGGGGTGTAAGGCGGATAGAACGGCGGACAAGCTTGAGAATAAGCTTGCTTATGCTCCGATGTTGGTGTTAGATTGATTGGAGCAGCTGGAGCAGCTGGAGCAGCTGGAGCAGTTGGAGCAGCTGCTGGATGAGAGTCCAACCGCTGCGTGATTGCAGCAAGGACTTGGTTGATTGCTTGGAACTGTTGAGCATTCTCACGGCGCGACTGCTCAAAAGCTTCCCAGAGAGGATCTTCACTGGGACTTGGAGCAAAGTTCTCGGCTGATTGATCTGACATGGCTGACTGTCGCTGTTCACCGTCTGACCGGATCTGAAGGTCGCGTGTTAACTGTTGATGCGCGGAAACGTCGCGGGGCACCAGCCAGCTAACACGAAGGGGGTGTTCGGTCTCGCAAGCTAGGAGAGGAGGAGAGGAGGAAAGGAAGGAAGCCTCTGAGTGCTCGAGAGTGGAGCAAACGGCTTGTCAAAGGGGGTTGCGGGGATAGAGGAGAGGAGCTTGATCAACAGAGCGGGTTGATCAAGAGAGGAGGAGGTAGACCATGAGCTGTCGAGCAGACGGCTAATGTGACGGTTGTGCTTGCAGGTTGGTTGCCGAGAAGAGCTGAGTTGAGCAGAGAAGAATCTTGCTGAGCAGAGGAGAAGAAGAGGGGGGCCGCTAGCAGCGGCAACAACACACTTCGCCCGCCGCGGCCTAAATGCCACTCTTGCGACGGGCTTTCCTTTGATTAATAGCGAGAGTTTACAAGCTTACAAGTACACCTTTACAACAAATCCACAAAGGGGTACAAGGAGAAGCTGGCGGCTAAAGGAGAAGAAGATGCCAAAAAGCAGAGAAGAGAAGCTGCCAGAGACTAAGTAAAAGAGTCTGCCAGTTGCTGGAGGACTGAGAAACTGAGTCTGCAGAGTCTGCTGGCAAGCTGCTGAAGAGCTATGGAGGACTGCGCGGACAAGAAATCTGAGTCCGCAGAGCTTTCTGGAGGGGTGATGACGGACTGCGCGGACTGGAAAACGGAGTCCGCAGGGTCTGCTGGAAGCTTGATGACGGACTGCGCTGACTGGAAAACGGAGTCCGCAGGGTCTGCTGGCAAGACTTGTCTCCACCTTCTGGCCTCTGGAGCGATGCAGAATGAGAGGCAGCATGGGCTATTTATAGGCCCAGGGGAGTTCTTCTAGAAGTGGGGCCCAGTGACGTCAGCATGACGACCTGCGCGGACTCCGCGGACTGAGATTTTGCGTCCGCCATTTTTGAGTGAAGCGAGCGGAAGAAGGCTCCTGGAGAGAACTGGAGGCCACCCCTGGCGGGCGACCTGGGCGGACTCCAGGGGGGAGTCCGCCCGGCAGGGTTGCCGGGGCCGCCCCCTAGCGGGCGGCCTGGGCGGACTCCGGGTGGAGTCCGCCCGGCAGGCCTGGCCGCCCCCTTGCGGGCGGCCTGGGCGGAATCCGGGGGGAGTCCGCCCGGCTGGGTGCCGGGGCCGCCCCCTAGCGGGCGGCCTGGGCGGACTCCAGGGGAGTCCGCCCGGCAGGCCTGGCCGCCCCCCTTGCGGGCGGCCTGGGCGGACTCCGGGGGGAGTCCGCCCGGCTGGGATGCCGGGGCCGCCCCCTAGCGGGCGGCCTGGGCGGACTCCAGGGGGAGTCCGCCCGGCGGGCCTGGCCGCCCCCTTGCGGGGCGGCCTGGGCGGACTCCAGGGGGAGTCCGCCCGGCTGGGATGCCGGGGCCGCCCCCTAGCGGGCGGCCTGGGCGGACTCCAGGGGGAGTCCGCCCGGCGGGCCTGGCCGCCCCCTTGCGGGCGGCCTGGGCGGACTCCAGGAGGAGTCCGCCCGGCTGGGATGCCGGGGCCGCCCCCTAGCGGGCGGCCTGGGCGGACTCCAGGGGGAGTCCGCCCGGCGGGCCTGGCCGCCCCCTTGCGGGCGGCCTGGGCGGACTCCAGGGGGAGTCCGCCCGGCTGGGATGCCGGGGACGCCCCCTAGCGGGCGGCCTGGGCGGACTCCAGGGGGAGTCCGCCCGGCGGGCCTGGCCGCCCCCTTGCGGGCGGCCTGGGCGGACTCCAGGGGGAGTCCGCCCGGCTGGCGGGCAGAGGCCGCCCCGGGTGGGCGGCCTCGGCGGACGGCGGCAGCAGGCCGCCGCCCCTCGGGCAGCAGGGAGGCCGCCCCTGGTGGGCGGCCTCGGCGGACGGCGGCTGAAGACCACCGCCCCTTGGGCGAAATAGGAGGCCGCTCCTGGCAATGCTGTTGGCGGACTCCTGCAAGGAAAAGTACTGCATGATTAGTGGACCTAACCGCATGTCTCGCGAGGGTGAGCCATGGGAATAGCCCGCCGTCCCGCAGGGCACGCGGTTGCTAGGAGACCTAGGCGGATAGGGAAAACTGTGTGCCTTTTCATATTCGCACACATTTCTTATGTGTCTTTTTTTATTCGCACGTTTACTTTCATTACATTATGCATTGGGAGGACATTCACCCCACCTCCACTAGTTGAGAGTTCACCCTTAACCTAGCCCATTTCATCACTTTATTAATTTTTTTTGCTTTTCACTTTTACTTTTCTTATTTATTTACATGATTATTTAGATTACTCTTCTTGATAACATGAAACAATTTTAGTAATAATAATCATGCAACTTTAATACATAACAATAGAGTATTATAAAAAGGGGCAAGAACTCACAGTGCCCTTTCCTTTGCCTTTATCCCTCCTACCATCATCATTATGTCTCTGATTGTCTCGGGATGCCATTAAGGTCAAACACATCAAAATTCTCTTTGATGGATTCCACTTGACCTAATTAGGTCAAAGAAATCGATAAATGGATTAGGGATTTGCTGTCCTAATTTTTAATTAGAACTTTTCACTGATTTAGTGAGGGGCAGCAATTCATAGCCCCCAATTAGCGATTTGGAGTAATCCCTAGCCCCCAATTAGCGATTTGGAGCCAAGGGATATCCTTTCACTTAAAATAATTGACACCCTAATATCATGATGATGGGGTTATACTCCAAGTTGAGAAATATACATACTAGAAGTTCTTTCTCATTGTACAACCCCATATTCGTTGGGTGGGACCAAGACTCCCCAAGGACCCGGATTGGGTTAACTTTGGGCTTCAAATTGGATCAAATAAGAAAGCTGGCGGGAGGGTTCTCGCCGTGAGTAGGCGGGAAGGCTCTCGCCCAGGGGTCAAGTAACGCCAATTTGTCGAGCTCAATTTGTCGAGCTGAGATCGTTATTCGTCGAACGCAGATTCATCGAGCTGATCCTTCGACTTAAAGTTATTTTCGTCGAGCATATTTTAGGTTTAGGCCATGGCAGAACCAGGGCGGGCGGGAAGGCTCCCGCCCTGGGCAGGCGAAAGGGCTCGCGCCTCTCGTTGGCGGAAGCCTATTTGGCCCTCGGTGTTGAGTGATGTTTCCCCACTCAACGCCCCTTCAGTCTTTTGGTTCCCGCCCGGGGTAGGCGGGAAGGCTCGCGCTCAGAACGAGCAGGGTTCCTGCAGAGCTCAGCAGGAGGAGCTTCCACCAGATGGGACTTAGACCTGAAATTACCTAAATACTCTTGAGTCTGCATTTAGCTCCTCAGAACAACGGAGTTTGGGTATTGACAGACCACTCAGGGGCATTTTAGTAATTTTAAGTCTGCAAAAGTACACTTTTTGCAGACCAGATATTGAAAATCTATAAATAGACCCACAGGATACCTCAGAAGGCAGATTTACTCATATTCTCATTTTTTCCTTTTAGAGCTTTCTCAGTTACTCCTAGCCCAACAATTGGCTTTGGAGGGAAAGCACTCAGAGAACTTCCGGGTTAGAGGAGGGACCTCCCAGCTGAGGCTTTGAGTCAATTCTTAGTCCTTTATCAGTAGTCTGAGGTTGAGGTTTGGGAGAAATAGGTGTCGGTTACACCCCAAAGTCCGAACTCTCGTTGAGGCCAGATTTTGGCTTCAACATTTATGGTGCGGTGAGCATGGACCGTAGCTGACACAAGAAAATCCCAAGTTAAGTCTCATGGCTGGGGACAAAGGAGAAGGAACTGGCTCGGGGGGTTCTCCCTCTCGGGGAAGTGGGGTGACTTTGGGGATGCTGGAAGACTTCAGGCGGGAAGTCCTCCAGACCTTCCACTTGGCCTTCTCGGCAAGAGGCGAGTGGGAGACTCCTCAGGTCCCGGTGGCGGCTACTCCGTCATTGGGCGAGAACGCTCCCGGGTAGCGCCCCGGGAAGGAGGTTCCGGCAAAGTCGACGAAAAGGGATGTCCCCAGGCGGGAGCTGTTCCCGAGACAGACCAGCGCGGACAGGGCAAGCGAGCCGAGGTCGCGCGACGAGCCCTCTCGGCAGGCTGGGGGCGGGATCCCCTTTAGTGAGCTTATCATCTCAACTCCGGTTCCGGAGGGGTTCCGGGAGCCAGACATGACCTACTATACAGGGAGGGACGACCCCGCGCAGCATGTGCAGTGGTTTGAAGATGTCGTTTCCATAAGGCAAATGTCGGATGCCTTCGAGTGTAGGCTTTTCGCCATCACTCTGAAGGAGAAGGTCATGGACTGGTTCCACCAATTGCCTGCGAGTTCGATCTACTGCTTCGAGGATCTGCGATGCGGGTTCTTGCGGAGGTTCTCAACGTCCAAGAAGAGGAAGAAGGGAGCAGAGTGTTTGTTTTCCATCAAGCAGAAGCCGGAGGAGACGCTGGGACGCTATGTTGATCGGCTCCAGGAGGAGATCCTGCAGGTTTAGGAGATGCCTGGGTACACGGTGATGCTTGTCTTCACCCTGGGGTTGAGGCCCAGCTTCTTTAGTGTGAAGCTGAAGAGAGTTCCTCCCCTCTCATTTGAGGAGCTGATGGAGAGGGCGACGAAGGAAATCGAGATCGAGGCGATCAATCCGGCGTTTGCCAAGAGGTTGGCCAAGTTGGTGGAAGATGATGAGAAGGAATCTGGAGCAAGGAGGCAGAGAGAGCAGAGAGAGGAGAGAAGGAGAGAGGAACCCTGAGGGTAGGGGCAGCAGCAAGGTTGGGGGCCACGAGAGCCGAACAACAGGTTGGGCTGGAGGCCCCAGGAAGGTCACCCTCAGGCACAGGGTGGTGGTTTCCAAGGAAGGGACAACCACCGCGAGCAAAGGAGGTTCAACCAGCCGACCTGGAGGCAGGGACAGAGGGCCTCCCTCCCGCCGCAGCAGGAAGCGATTGAGATAGTGAGGGGAAGAGGAGGAAGGAGAGGAGCTCGGGGAGGAGCGAGGAGGAGAGAGGGCAGGGTGGCGTTGCCCTTCTGTGACTTTCACCGGGAAGTGGGTCATGCAACGGCCACCTGCCCGGAGTTTCTGGAGATGAGATCGGCCAGGGGACAAGTCCAGCAGCAGCCGCCCGTGAGGATTGAGGAAGTTCCACGAGGAGGAGGAGATGATAGATGTGAAGACCAGGTGGACGTGGGAGCCCGAGGAGGGATCAGGGTGATCCATGGGGGTGTGGGGATCGAAGCCACCCGTAAGGGAAGCTTCCAAACCATGTATTGAAGGAGCGTCGCCTCGACCTCCTTGACCCCCCCACAGGAGGAGAAAATCACTTTCTCAGTAAAGGACATGCCCGACTACGAAGACCAGTTCTGTGACGCCTTGGTGATCCAGACGGCGGTAGAAAATTTCACGGTCTCCAGGATTCTGGTAGACAACGGGTGCTCCGTGAATGTAATTTTCAAGAAATCATTTGTCGAGATGAAGGTGGAAGCTCGGAGGGTTCTAGCCTCAATTGGACCGTTGTTTGGGTTCTCGGAGGAGCGGAAGGAAGTTGAAGGAGGGGTAGGGCTGCATGTGACGTTGGGGGGGGGTATCGAGGAACTGTCGGTTCGTCATCGTTGACGCTCCGAGCAGCTATAACACAATCTTTGGGCGGCCTCTTATCAGCGCCTTTCGTTGCGTTCTCTACTCGTTTCATTAGCGCCTAAAGTTCAGCAGTGGAGGAGTGCAGGTCAGGATCAGGGGGGATCCGAAGGTGGCGAGGCAGTGCTACGTGACTGTCGTCAATATATTTCTTGGATGGCGGAGGCAGAGGAACTGGAGAAGGTGATGACAATGGAGGAGGGAGCTGCGGGAGAGGGAGAGATGAGCCTAGGTGAGGCTGGAGAGAAGGCTCAAGAGGAGGTTGTGGAGAGAGGAGTGGTGAGCCTAGGAGAGGCTGGAGAGAAGACTGCAGGGGAGCAAAGGGTAGAGGGAGAAGCTGGGGGAGAGACCCAGAGGGGTGAAGAAGCGAAGTTGTCCGGGGAAGGCCAGTTGGAGGCGATGGAGGTTGAGAGGGCAGAAGGTGAGGAGTTGGGGGAAGAAGAGGAAAGAGCCGGCAAGGAGCAGTCCCGGCTGGAGCCGACAGAGGAAGTCGTGGAGATGGAGGTCATCAGCAAGGCAGAGAAGACGGAGAGAATAAGGATCAGCAGAGGCTTACACCCAGAAGATCAGGCAAGGATGCAGGAGTGCATCCAAAAGAATGTTGACATCTTTGCCTGGAGTGCGACGGACATGCCGGACATCGTCGCTGATGTGGCTTGCCACCATCTGAACCTGGATCCTAAGACGTGTCCCATCCGCCATAAGATGAGGACCATTGCCACCAAGCTGGAGGAGCCCATCCGCAAGGAGGTCAAGAAGCTTCTCGATGCAGGTTTCATCTCGGAGATCCTGTACCCAGGGTTGGTCTCCAATGTGGTAATGGTAAAGAAGAGTGATGGGAAGTAGCGCATGTGTGTAGATTTCTCTTTATTGAATAAATCATGCCCTAAGGATTGCTACCCCCTGCCTCGAATCGACGCGCTAGTTGATTCAGCCGTCGGTTTTTCTATTATAAGTTTTTTTGGATGTTTTTTTAGTTTATCATCAGATTTGCATGCATCCCCCCAACGTCAAGGATATCTCCTTCATCACAAGGGAGAGATGCTTCAGCTATAAAATGATGCCCTTCGGGCTAAAGAACGCGGAGGCTACGTACCAGCGAATGATGGATCGAGTGTTTAAAAATCGAGTGGTAGGAACCTAGAGGTCTATGCAGATGACCTCATGGTAAAGAGCAGGGATGTGGATTCACACCTACTTGACTTGGAGGAGACGTTCGCGACCCTGCGAAAGTTCAAGATGAGGCTAAACCCCCAGAAGTGTGTCTTTGGGGCAAGCCGAGGCAAGTTCCTCGGACACCTCACCCCGACGGGGGTCGAGCCTAACCCGGATAAGGTGAAGGCCATCGTGGAATTGGAATCGCCTCGCAACGCCGAGGAAGTTCAGCGCTTGACGGGTAAGCTGGCCGGGCTGAGTCGATTTCTCTCCCGTGCCGGAGAGAAGTGTTCACCCTTCTTCAAAGCGTTTCGGGGGAACAAAAAGTTTGAGTGGACGGAGGAATGTGCGGAGGCTTTTTGGGCATTGAAGGCTCAACTATCCCAAGCGCCACTCCTACAGAGCCCGAAGGAGGAAGAGGACCTAGCCTTGTACCTTGGGGTAGGAGAAGAGGCTGTGAGTTCCGTTTTGGTAAGGGAAGAAGGTAAGAGACAGTTACCCATCTACTACGTCAGTAGGATCTTGAAGAAGACTGAGCTGCGCTATCCCATCGTAGAGAAGTTGGCTTTCTCTCTGATCATCTCGGACAGGAAGCTCAGGACATACTTTCAAGTTCACTCAATCAAGGTGGTGACCTACCACCCATTGCGTAAGATCTTTGAGAGAGTGGAACACTCAGGGCGGTTGGCCAAGTGGTCCATTAAGCACAGCGAGTTTGATGTTTCCTTCGTGCCAAGGCTCTCTATTAAGGCACAAATAGTGACTGATTTCTTGGCCGACTACGTCATAGAGCTGGAGGGGGAGGAAGCACTGTCAAGGGAAGCGTGGACGATGTTTGTTGACGGAGCCTCAGAGAAATATTCCCTTGGGGGAGGGGTAGTTTTGGTAATCCCTCAAGGGGTCACCATAGAGCAAGCAGTGGCGCTGTACTTCCTGGTCACAAACAATCAAGCAGAGTATGAGGCTGTCATAGCCGGGTTAAGATTGGCCAAGGAGCCCGGGAGTCCACCCTCCAGAAGTACTTATCCAAGGTGAGAGTGATTATCGGTGGGTTCCGAGCGTTCTTAATCCAACACGTACCCAGTGAGGAGAATTGGACCGGGGGGGGGGGGGGGGGCACCGTGACCGAGCTATTTCGTCCACCGATCGAAGATGAGGAGTTGATGGAAGTGGATCGACGACCCTCGTGGGTGGATCCCTTCGTAACCTTCTTCACTACAGGCGACGACCTGAAACATTTTTATCCTTAGCACTTACGAATCAAACAATTCGCCAAAGGAGATCTAGTCCTAAAGAAAGTTGACGCTGTTGGAAGATCGGCCCCTGTAGGTAAACTCAACCCCAATTGGGAGGGGCCTTACATTGTGGAAAAAGTCCTGGGGTCAGGGGGATACCACCTCCAGAATATGGAAGGGGTATCCATGAGTCACACATGGAGTGGCGACGACCTGAAGCGTTTTTATCCTTAGCATGGGTAAGATTGTATGTTTTATTATGATAGTTATTCTAAAGGTTGTTTCTTCACATGTTTCAAAGTGTTTGTGATTTTGGGCGGCTCCGAGTAGACCCGCTGTCCAGGCTCCCATCAAGCTGTAAGGTCTGTAGGCTCGCTCGGTGGCCAGAGAAAGGGAGATGGAAAATTGCAAGACCCCGAGAGGATCCTGCTGTCCAGGCTCTCACTAGCTGACAGGTCCGTAGGCTCGCCTGGGGGGAAAGGAAAGGGATATGAAAATTTGCAAAACCCCGAGAGGATCCCGCTGCTCAGGCTCTCATTAGCTGGCATGGCTGGAAGGCGCACTCGGCCCCGGGTAGACCCGCTGTCCAGGCTCTCACTAGCTGGCAGGTCCGTAGGTTCGCCAGGGGGGTAAGGGAATACCCCGAGAGGATCCCGCTGCTCAGGCTCTCATTAGCTGGCAGGGCTGGAAGGCGCACTCGGCCCCGGGTAGACCCGCTGTCCAGACTCTCACTAGCTGGCAGGTCCGTAGGCTTGGGGGAAAGGAAATGGAGATGGAAATTTGCAAGACCCTGAGAGGATCCCGCTGCTCAGGCTCTCATTAGCTGGCAGGGCTGAAAAGCGCACTCGGCCCTGGGTAGACCCGCTGTCCAGGCTCTCACTAGCTGGCAGGTTCGTAGGTTCGCCTGGGGGATAAGGGAATACCTCGAGAGGATCCCGCTGCTCAGGCTCTCATTAGCTGGCAGGGCTGGAAGGCGCACTCGGCCCCGGGTAGACCCGCTGTCCAGGCTCTCACTAGCTGGCAGGTCCGTAGGCTCGCCTGGGGGGAAAGGAAAGGGAGATGGAAATTTGCAATACCCCGAGAGGATCCCGCTGCTCAGGCTCTCATTAGCTGGCAGGGCTGGAAGGCGCACTCGGCCCCGGGTAGACCCGCTGTCCGGACTCTCACTAGCTGACAGGTCCGTAGGCTCGTCTGGGGGGTAAGGGAATACCCCGAGAGGATCCCGCTGCTCAGGCTCTCATTAGCTGACAGGGGTGGAAGGCGCACTCGGCCCCGGATAGACCCGCTGTACAGACTCTCGCTAGCTGGCAGGTCCGTAGGCTTGCTTGGGGGGAAAGGAAAGAGAGGAAGGATTGTGGTAATATCTTGCAAGACCCCAAGTAGACCCGCTGTCAAGCTCTCACTAGCTGACAGGGCCGTGGGATCTCTTGGGAAAAAAAAGGAAAATGGGATTTTTTGTTTAAGTGGTCCCAGGTGGACCCGATGATCAGGCTCACACCAAGCAGACAGGGCTGTTGAAATCATGACGGAGTCACGAAGCTCTTGATAACAAGTTTCCAAACGGCTAACACCAGTCCTAAGGATGGGGTGACTCAGACCCCACTTAGCAGGGCTCTCGGCATAACCCTCCTGGCAGGGCTCTCGGCAGGGCTCTCGGGCGGGCTCTCGACAGGGCTCTCGGCATAACCCTCTTGGAAGGGCTCTCACCATAGCCATCTCGTCGGGGATCCCGGCAAGCACCTCTCGGCAAGGTTCCCGGCACAGACCTTTTGGAAAGACTCTTGGCAGGTTCCTTCCGGCAGGTTTTACTTAGCCAACTCTTCCAACGGGTGACGGTCATCACCTAAGATCCTAGGGTTCGCGCAAAGGTAATAAACATTCCGGCGAAAGGGCGGAGCTTTCAATGCAATATAAAAGTTTTAGCATCGGTTGGTGGAATCTCGCCCCTTACAAAAAGTTACAAAAATAAGTTTTCAAAAATGAATTTACAAAAACAAGGGTAAGATTACAATGAAAAAAACAAAATGTGGAGGCTATTGGGCAGGCCCGCTGGAGGTCCCGCCGGAGGTCCCGCTGGAGGTTCCGCTGGGGGTGTAGCCGGAGTACTCGCCGGGAGAGCTGCCTTCAGATTCCTCGTTCAAGACAAGCTCCGCCGCATCATTGGTCGGAGAGTCGCCCTCTCCCGCGGGCTTGGGGATGGGCTCGAACAACCAGGGCAGGATCCCTCGCGCCGTGAGAGTCTCGCCTCCTTCGTTCAAAAGCGCTGATTCCCGTAGCACTTCGATGACCATTTTGGCGGTGGCTTTCACGTTCTCCTAAACTATCACATCGATCTCGTACGCTGAGTAATGACGGCGCTCGATTCTCTCCTCCAGCGACGGTCGGGCCTCCTGCAGGCGCTTCACCTCAGCTTGCAGCAACTGGTTCTCGCACTCGACGCCGGCCACCCTCGCGCGATACAGCTAGGCTTGCGCGGAATCCTGCGAGACGGTCCAGTTAAGTGAAATATATATATATATATATATATATATATATATATATATATATATATATATAGAGGACGAGAAATATTGAAGGGTCCCGCTTACCTCGGCGGCCGGGCGAGAGGAGAGAAGTTGTTGGGAAGCCACCAAGTTGGCCTTCATGGTGACCACTTCGGCTGCAGCGAATTCCCTTGACTTGAGCATATCGACGAGGTTGCGCTCGAGGGTTAGGGTGCGGTGCCCAGCCATATGCGAGAGCTGGACCGCGCGAAGTTGGGCCTGGGCGGCATCGTAGACGAGGGTCCGGGTAGTTGTCCGATCGAACGAATCAGCGTCCTCCCGACCGTAGAGCCCATAGCTCAGCGCGAAGGCATCGCCGGTGCTTTGGTCTCGCTCCCTCCAGGAGGGGAGAAGTGTGGAAACCGCGATGCGGTTGGTGGTATGGTCCCACTGGATCAGGGGCTGGCCCTTCGCATCCAGGTACCTCTCGCCGAAGCCAAAATTCTAGTGCCCTTTCGACACCGGCTTGAGTGAGGTCTCGGCAGGGGTCTCTGCGGCAGGCCTGGCGGTACCCGTCTCGCCTGCAACTGATGGGGTCTCGGCAGGGATCTCCGCGGAAGCTGGCGCGATGGATTTGCCCTTGTTCGCTGCCGACATCTTTGATTTTTTGAGTGGGACGGCAGGGAGGGAGCTCTGCTTCCGCTTCTGGACACTTGGTTCGGAAGAAGATCTCGGCTCCTCCCGGCAGGCGGCGACGGCAGACTTGGCGAGAGCCAGGGGGTCGGCGAGCGCCCGGGTCTCGTCAAAGGTTGGTGGACGGGGATTTCTCGTTCACCTGCGAGACCCATGGCTAAATAACTCTGCTTCTCAAAACAAAAGGATGCGAGAATAGACTGAAATAATACCTTTGCCGGGAGGAACCAGCGGGAGGGAGTCCAGGTCTCGCCGAAGGAAGGGGACGTCGAAAATCTGACTCCCGAAGAATTTGACGAGGGCGCCCTCTCGCCCCCCCCCCACCCCCTCGAGAGCGGGAGGCTTGTAGGTCGCGTCGTCGTACTGAACTGGTGCGAGCGGAATGTTTCCAAAGTCACCGGAGACAAAAACGAATCTTTGTCCCCAGTGATCGTTCTTGTTGGCGAGACCGCTCGTCTTCACCAATTGCCCCAAGAAGAAGACCACCCCGCCTTTCGCGCGGAAGTTGAACAGCTTCCGGAAGATGGGCAGGCTGAATTCGATCCTTTCTGCCTGCATGTAGCAGATAAACGCCACTAGAATCGCGACGGAGTTTGGGTTGAGCTGGGCCGGCACCACCACATAGTATCGAAGGGCCTGGCACACTTCCGGCTAGAGGAGGAGGCGGAAGCCCACCTCGAAATGCTCAAGGGGAATGACGAGCTCCCCGGCAGGCGCGAGATTAACTCTATCGTCGTTCCCGGGGTTTCGCGTCGCGAACCGGTGGGGATGAAGTTGGCGACTATCATGTCGAACTCCTCCAGGGTCAGCTGGCAAGGAGGGAAATTGTGTTCAAGGAAGGATTGCGCACACTTGGAGCGGCCATCGCCCTCGCCAGACATTTTGAAGAGAAGGCGAGAGGGGAGAAAAGATCGGAGAGGTGAGAGCCTTTGCGCTTCAGAGATCGGCGAGAACAGTCGGGAGGGGGACAAAGGCTTGGAATGAACGAAATAAATGCAGAGAAGTAAATGCGGTAGTTGGATCGACCTATTTATAGAAGATACGGTAATTTTGAATTTTTTCCTAAAATACGGCGGGGGGACGGTCAAAAAGTCAGCAAATCTTGATGTCCTGACTCCTCGATTTCCGTCTTGCCTCGTCGGTTCTCCTTGGACCTGCAGAAAGCGAGAACCTCCGGGGAGGGCTAGGGAAAAAGCAAACGTTCGCAACATGCGAGAAATGTTGAGCAGGGCGCGAGAGTCAAGCATTCGTGAATAGGCCTGCAAACGAGTCGAGCTCGAGTCGAGCTCATCAAAAAGAGCCGGCTCGAGCTCGAGCTCGAGCTTCTTTTTTCGAGCTCGAGCTCGAGCTCGAACTCGACGAGCCTATTTTAAAAGGCTCGGGCTCGAGCTCGACGAGCACGGTTCGAGCTCGAGCTCGAGCTCGACGAGCTCGAGCTCAGCTCGACGAGCTCGAGCTCGAGCTCGAGCTCGAGCTCAGCTCGAATTTTTTATTTATTAATAATATAAAACTATTACTGTAATAATATTATATTAATATATGTTAATAATATAATATATTAAAATATTTAATACTAATAAGCTCGCGAGCCGGCTCGCGAGCTCGTGAACAGGAATTAGGCTCGAGCTCGGCTCGAAATCAGGCTCGAGCTCGACGAGCTCGAGCTCGACATGCTCGAGCTCGAGTCGAGCTTTTTTCGAGCCGGCTCATCGAGCTTTCGAGCCGGCTCAACTCAACTTGCCCCCTATTCGTGAAGCATCAGAAGGGAAAGCATAAAACACAAACAGAAAAAGCACAAGCATAGAAGGGCTCTCGTTGGGCGAGAGTCGCGAAATAACAATGATAGCAAATAATAATTGTTTAACTCTCGTGCGGCGCAACGAGTACAAAGCGGGAAGGGAAGGCAAAGGGGGTGGGTAAAGAAGAAGCTAGCCCCACAGGGCTCAGTACGACTCCCACCGCTAACGACCCAGACCTCGCCTGCCAGACCTCGGAGGCACTCGCGGATCGAAGAAGGTCGTCAGGGCAGTCAACCCCTGGTTGGCCAGACGGAGCTGATCTCGAACCCGCGCGACGTATCTTCCTGGGGAGGTCTCGGAGGAAAGCATGTCCTGGGATTCCGCCCCGCCAATGAGGTAGGCGCAGTCCCGCTCGACGATCGCCAGTCGTCGCTCCATCCCGTGGATTCTCTTCATCGTCGCTGAGTTGGCTCGCTGCCGCCGCGCGAGCTTCGACAGGACTGTCGCAATCCTCTGCCTCCTGCCTTGCCGCTCCCGGAGGCCTCGAGAAAGTCCTCCATCTCGCCAGAGGAGGGGAGGGGCGAGTCCTCCCCGTCTTCTTCTTCTTCATCTTCATCTTCTTCACCTTCCGCCTCCTGCTCCTTCGGACCTGGAGGGCGGATTTTAGTCAGGACAGGAGGGGAGTGAAAGAAAAGCTGGAAGGTTCTCGCATACCTGAAGAGTGATGGATACCCTCTCCCGATGGCTGGCGAGAAGGGCCGGGCTAGCTCTCTGAACTTTTTCCAAAGAGCAGATGGAGCGGCTTCCCCCGGCCCGGACGAAACGTCCTGCGCTCCAAGGCCTCGGTCTCGCCCAGTGGGGGAACAGAGACGTCCTCTCTCGCCGAAGGCTGGGATCCCGGCGCAGGTGCGAATGGCTCCGAGACGACCCCTCCGGCGGGATCGGGCGGGATCGGGCGCCAGATTGGTAAGATCTTTGGGAGGAGAAATCCTGGGCCCCTGACCAACGGGGTTCGGGCTCCCACGAATAGGTGCTGCGAGAGGTCAGGTCAGCAAAAGGAGAAACAAATCATTTAAAGTGGAAGTCAAGTCAGCGAAAGGGATAAATACCAGGAGAGCTTGGGGGATCGGCCAGGGTAGTCGGAGGGGCAGCCCCCGAGACTGGCGGTGCCGCCCCCTAGGCTGACGTCGGATCCTCATTCAGAAGGTGGGTCACCTCTGTATCCGCCAGTAGAAATTCGGCGACATCTTTTGGCACCGTCCCCTGCGAGAAGAGTGGTACATCAGTACGCAAGCACGTTCCAACTCTTTAACAGTTCGCGCTAATGGGTATGGCGAGAAAAGTACCTCCGGCAGGGAAGAAGGGATCTCATCGCGGTTAGGAGTTGGGGTAGGCGAGGCTCGGTTCTCTTTTGAAAGGTTTCACCTGACTGACTTGACCTTCTTCTTCTTTGGGCGGGAGCACTCGCCAACTGACTTCTCGCCAACTGACTTCTCGCCCGCTGGCTTCTCGCCAGCTGGCCTCTTGCCCATCAGCTAAGGGGCAACTTTGGCGCAGTTGGCGCGAGCCCGCGCCTGGGCCGCGACAGGGCGTGCTAGAAGTTCTACGAGAGCGGTTTTTCAACATTTTTGGTACGCATTTTCATTGTCTTGCAGAGGCTCAAGCAGAGAGTAACGACGACAGGGATGACCTGAGAGACAAACTCAGCGGTGTATTTATAAGACAAAGGTGAGGTCCGCAGAAAGATTCTCTGACAGGTCAGCAAGTACCCACCGAATATTAGGGGTTGGACGTATCTTTCCGAGCGCAAGGCTAGCTCGTAAAGAGCGGAGATTGTGTACAACCTCATATTCGTTGGGTGGGACCAAGACCCCCCAAGGACCTGGATTGGGCTAACTTTGGGCTTCAAATTGGATCAGATAAGAAAGCGGGTGGGCGGGTTCTCGCCGTGAGTAGGCGGGAAGGCTCTCGCTCAGGGGTCAAGTAACGCTAGTTCGTCGAGCTCAATTTGTCGAGCTGAGATCGTTATTCGTCGAACGCAGATTCATCGAGCTGAGCTTTCGACTTAAAGTTATTTTCGTCGAGCAGATTTTAGGTTTAGGCCATGGCAGAACTAGGGCGGGCGGGAAGGCTCCCGCCCTGGGCGGGCGAAAGGGCTCGCGCCTCTCGTTGGCGGAAGCCTATTTGGCCCTCGGTGTTGAGTCATGTTTCCCCACTCAACGCCCCTTCAGTCTTTTGGTTCCCGTCCGGGGTAGGCGGGAAGGATCGCGCTCAGAACGAGCAGGGTTCCCGCAGAGCTCAGCAGGATGAGCTTCCGCCAGATGGGACCCAGTCCTGAAATTACCTAAATACCCTTGGCTATGAAGCACCGACATTTCAAAATGCCCAGTGTGTCGGTGTCGGACTCTCCGACACTCGTCCGACTCTCTGACACTCTCCGACACTCGTGTCGGAAGTCCAACACGCTGGCTCACGCCGGACTCGCGTGTCACGCTCAATAGGCTCACGCGGAACTCGCGTGTCACGCTCAATAGGACACGTGTGTTCCTCTCAATCGGACACAAGTGTCCCTAAGCTAGCTACTCACGGTGAGACGGGAGGCCATTGTCTTGGAAGTGCATTTTTTTGTGAAAAAGGTTTTATAAGTTTATATACAAGAGTAAAAACACATTTGTTAATCATTGGAGGAAAAGAAATTTGGAAAGTGTGTAAAAGTCTTAAGGAGTGATTTATTTGAGGTGAAAAAACTATAAGAAGAGGTAATGTGTTAATGTTCTATCATTTTTTGACCTTTGGTTAAGGTTTGCATTTGAATATTTGATGAGAACATGTTTTAATTTATTTGAATATTTGTTATTTGTTTATTTTAAATTTTTTGTTAAATATTTTAGAATTTTTATAATTATAAAAAATAAATATTTAATATGCGTGTCCCAGCGTGTCGAAATATGATATTTTTTGAGAATTCACGAGTCGTGAGTCGTGTCGTATCGCGTGTCGCGTGTCGGTGTCGGTGCAACATAGACCCTTGGGTCTGCATTTAGCTTCTCAGAACAGCGGAGTTTGACTATCGGCAGACCACCCAGGGGCATTTTAGTAATTTTAGGTCTGCAAAAGTACGCTTTTTGCAGACTAGATATTTAAAATTTATAAATAAACCCACATGATACCTCAGATGGCAGATTTACTCATATTCCCGTTTTTTTCCTTCTAAAGCTTTCTGAGGTACTCCTAGCACAGCAATTGGCTTTGGAGGGGAAGCGCTCAGAGAACTTCCGGGTTAGATGAGGGACCTCTCAGCTGAGGCTTTGTGTCGATTCTTAGTCCTTTATCACTAGTCTGGGGTTGAGGTTTGAGAGAAATAGGTGTCGGTTACACCCCAAGGTCCGAACTCTCGTTGAGGCCAGATTTTGACTTCAACACTCATCCTCATGCATACTTCGTAATTTCAAAATCAAGATTATATCACTTAGGTTTCACTCAAATTTCTTCAAATCATGGATGCGGGCTTAATAAGCCATTATAGAAATTTTTTTGAAAAGAAGAGTTCAAAAGAAGTTCACAAAATCAAACCCTAGGGTTTCTACCCTCATCAATATATGTGATAACTTCATGAAAGAAACAAGAGTAATGAAGAGGAAGTGATTACCTCTCGATTAAAGGAAAAATCATCGAAATCGGTGGTGATCTGAGCTCTCAGAAGAGATCGGCGAGGTGCGGCTTCCATCGGCTTCAGTGGCTCGTGTGAGGAAACTGGGAGAAGGAATGAGTGTGGGTACTCTTTTAACCAGGCGCCACTTTGTCTAAACAGGATGCGCACGCGTCTATTATCTTTTAACCGGAAACCGCTGGTCCGCAACTTGTAGCCTGTCACTTCTTATCTTAGCCCTCTTATATCTTCATATCACATGTATTATTAAAACATGTAACACTAATTTTTGAAATATAATTTGTATTTGTAACATTAATTAATACCTGAATAGATGGTGTCGTCACACCTACGCTCCCCAATGGTTGTTTGTGCATTTCTCTGTTGCAAGTTATATTGGTTTCATGTTGTTTGCTGAAAAAGGCATGAAGGAAGACCTTGTAATGTTTACTATACTTTTGTGGGGAATATTAAATTCTCAGCTATTACCAAGCCTTTAAAGGGAGGGCAAGAAGGGTTTGATTAAGATAGTATTATAGTGGTGGAGGGTAGGATGAGTTGTTAATTCTTGTCTAACTTTCCGGTCAAAGTCAAATTAATTGCTAATTTACTGAATGTTGTACTATAGTGTAACCTGCACTGGTAACAAAGTATTTTTTGAGAATGCAAAAGCAGGCTAGTATCAAATCTTAAGTGTTGAATGGAATCTAGTGGTGTAGTTTTTGTCTCATGAGTTTATGATCAGGAATTCCAGTGTTCGTAAACCGCTGTTGAATGTGACATTATATGGTGGAAAAAAGTTCTATTTTAGGAAAAGTGATGTCCAATATTTAATACAATAATGTAAGGAGATGCCTATTGCTTATGCACGTAAAAGTGTTTTAAGATAATTATTTAGAACATATTTGTTACTTTTTTCTCCTTATAATTTACAAACAATTGTAACATTATTTCTATCATTACTTATTATTCTACCTTTGATTTGGTAGGGATACTCTGATGAGCATTGCAAAGCATTATGAAACTGGAGAGTCTCTTCCCGAAGAAGTATATCAAAAGCTTCTTACTGCCAAAACATTTCGTGCTGGCTCATTGAGTCTTCGCCAGGTTTGTGAACCATGGACTCTGTTTATACAACTACTTTTATCCAAAAATATTCCTAATGGAAATATGATTATGATCTATAAACAGTATACATTCTACATGATTTAATTAAATCTCATGCGTTATCTTTAATTTTAGTACGTCTCATCCTGGATGGGTGGTTTTCTTTTCATTCCACGAATTTTTATCTCATGCTGTCTTCAATTTTAGCAAGACTTATTGATATGCATGCACACCCTCATAACATAAGCACACTCTAAGAACATAAACACTTCCTTGGATGATCCCTTACGATTGCGAGTGTGCAAAAGTTACCGAAGAACTATGAACCAGACCAAAACCGAACCGTATCGAACCGAACTGGTCGGTCCGGGTCGATTCTCATGTGTCTCTGTTTGGTTCCGGATCCAGAAATATTAGAACCCGGTAGTTCAGTTTTTTCTCGGTTCCTATGGTCGGGTACTCGAGAACCGACCCAGAAGCAGATCATCAAAATTATATAGTTTGATTTGTTTCTTGCTGCATCTATGGAGGTTCTCTGGTGCCACGTTCCTTGTTCACCTTCATTTTTGTGCATGAAGTAAGAACTTCATCGTTCCCTACCACTCATTAAGTAACAACATTATTTATCTATTGAAATCGAAATTCATCATTCGTTTTTGTGCTTGATGTAGGAAAATTGCATTCAATTAACAAATTTATTTAATGTTTAAGAGATAATCAAGTTGATTTTTTTTAATATGCAATGACTGTTGATTGGTTATCACTAAATCATGCTCTACATTCTCTCAATTGTTTTTTTCGTAATTTATATCGATTATAGTCGTGTCCAAAAAGCCCGACCGGGACGGGCTTGGACCGGGCCGGTCGGGCCCGAGTTTTTTTGCCAATCGGTCTTGGCCTGGGCCCAGCTTGAGCCGGGCTCGGGCTCCCTCTCGAAGAGGGGCCCGGTAAAGCCCTTCAGGCCGGCCCGACCTGAATTTCAACAGGCGCCTGGATTAGGGCCATTAGGCGGGATTAGTCCCGCCTAAATAGGCGGGATTAATTAATCCCGCCCGATCAGGCGGGATTAATTAATCTCGCCTAACAGGAACCCCGCCCAATTAGGCGGGATTAATCCCGCCTAAAAGGCGAGATTAAAATCTTGCCTAATAGGCTGGAAATCCGCATAGCCTGGTGTCGGGCCCAGGTTAGGCCCGGCCCCGTCACCGTGCAGGGCAACCAGCTAATATGGGGACCTGATAAGGCCCCTAGGCCCGGCCCTGGCTCGGGACGGGCCCGGGCTTTTTGAACACGACTAATCAACTAGATATATGTTAAGTATGGGAGACATGCAACTATATATTTGAATCCATATGCAATTATATAATATTTGAACACTTTTTTTAGGATAAAGCATTAAAATTACGATGCATGTGTAGAAACCGAGAACCGAACCAAGCATTTTGGTTTGGATCCGGTTCTATATCTTGGGTATATGGGTTTGTTTTGGTTCCCAAAAGTCGAAACTGAACCTACATGGACCGATTCTTGATTTTGGGTGGAACCAATCCGAAACGGTCCCGACCTGAGTTGCACCCCAATTATGAAGAGAGAATTATTGAAGTGCCTCCATTAGCTTATTTTGTATTACTAAATGTAGTAAATAAACAATTTATTTTTTTGTCTTATAAGGATTGTTTTCTTCATTATATGAGGTGTGCTTAAGTAAAATGTTATATGAGAATCTTATTGTATTTTTTTGTGTTGAATGGTGGCACTAGTTGTCTTGCAAGTTGCGCCTTATCTAATGTTCTAGTGCAATATTCCATTTTCCATTTCATAAAAATTGTTTCGACCCGCCGGTCTCCACCAACTGCTGGGATTTAGCCCGTTCTCCAAGCGACGTCATTGCTGATTTTCCCTTCTTGATGCCTCAGACTTTTGTATGGGGATATCCACCCAATATACCAGGAGCTCTGGGCCGCCAATGCAGAAAACACATCCTCCATCACTTTGACTTCCAACGGCTTTCTTGGAGCTCCACCAAGCACCTCTCAATGCCCTCCCCTACAACCACACATTCCCCTATTTCTTCGAGAATCCGGCGATCTCTCATACATCCGCTTATCCAGTGTGTCGGAACATCTACTGTTATCCTTCCTGCACCATCCATACAACCCTTACATCAACCTCCAGCACTCTCTAATCTCCCAACAGCCGATGACAACCATTGTAGTAGCCACTGGCCTCTTCTCCGCCACATACAACCATCCAGCCATCGCCCAACTCAGCTGTACCCTCCAGCCCCTCCAAACATCCACCATCTCATCTCCTTCCTTCACCGACCTACTCCCTTCCCATCCATCCTAACCCAGAATCCTATCCCACCATACCAACCCACAAAAAGCCTCCACCCCTTCGACAATCACCATCCATCCACCGGTGCCCTCACGAATCGACGTTGCCACTCCAACAGCCGTTGACAATCATGGATCACTTATTGCATTCATTTATCATATATGGCTTGATAGAATCTATTTCCCTGTACACTTACCTAGGGACGCATTTGCGTAGGGTCCACTTTCACAACCGACTCTTCGTCACTTCGGGATCCTGACCATCACCACCACATGTACTCCTTCTGATGACAACAACAACACTTATGCCTTTATCCCACTATAGTTTGGATGGCTATATGGATGTTTTGTCGCCATTGTGCCTATCTTTGTCATAATCTCACTAATGCCTAAGTACATCATGTCTTTCCTTATAGTTTCATTCCAAGTCTTTATTGGTCTACCCTCCCTCATTTAACATGCCTAGTGACTAGACTCTCACAGCGCTCTAACAGGTGCATCTAATGGTCTCCTTTGCACGTGCCCAAACCATCTTAGTCGAGCTTCTCCGCATCTTCTCTGCAATGGTGCTACTCTTGTTTTATCCCTAATACATTCATTCCTAATTCTATATAGTCTTGTGTGTCCACACATCCACCTAAGCATTCTCATCTCTACAACTCTCATTTTGTGCTCATGTACACAATTCACTGCTGAACACTCAGAACTATAGAGCATCGCTTGTCTAATCGCAGTACATTAGAACTTGCCCTTAAGTTTTAATGGTACTTTACGATCACACAAGATCCCTGACGCGCCTCTCCACTTCAACCAACCCACTTGTATTTCGTGTCACATCTTTATCAATACCTCCGTCCTTTTGAACTATCGATCCAAGATGTTTAAAACTTTCGCTACAGGAAATATCTTGATCACCTAACTTAATAACGAAGTCATCCGTCCTTCTTGCACTACTAAATTTAAGCTCCATATACTCTGTCTTTGTCCCGCTCAATCGAAAACCCTTCTTTTTTAAAAGTGTCTCGCCAAGATTCAAGTTTTTTGTTTACACCCTCATGCGTCTCATCGACCAAAACACTATCATCCACAAATAATAAACACCAAGGTATTGCTTGTTGGATATGTCCGGTGAGCTCATCTAATATAAGGGTAAAGAGATAAGGGCTTAAAGCTGAACCTTGATGTAAGCCAACATTGATAGGAACTATAGAGCATCGCTTGTCTAATCGCAGTACGTTAGAACTTGCCCTTAAGTTTTAATGGTACTTTACGATCACGCAAGATCCCTGACGCGCCTCTCCACTTCAACCAACCCACTTGGATTCAGTGTCACATCTTTATCAATACCCCCTTCCTTTTGAACTATCGATCCAAGATGTTTAAAACTTTCGCTACGGGAAATATCTTGATCACCTAACTTAATAACGAAGTCATTCGTCCTTCTTGCACTACTAAATTTAAGCTCCATATACTCTGTCTTTGTCTTGCTCAATTGAAAACCCTTCTTTTTTTAAAGTGTCTCGCAAAGATTCAAGTTTTGCATTTACACCCTCGCGCGTCTCATCGACCAAAACGCTATCATCCGCAAATAATAAACACCAAGGTATTGCTTGTTGGATATGTCTGGTGAGCTCATCTAATATAAGGGTAAAGAGATAAGGGTTTAAAGCTGAACCTTGATGTAAGCCAACATTGATAGGGACTTCCTGTGTTAATCCTCAGATGTCCTCACCTTTGTCACTGAATTTGTATACATATCTTTGATTATGTCAATGATGATACATTTACATTTTTTTCTAAGGCTCTTCATACGATCTCTCTTGGAACTCTATCATAAGCCTTCTCAAGGTCGATAAACAACATATGCAAATCTTGTTTTCTTTCTCGGTAGTTGTCAATGAGTCTCCTCAAGAGATGTATAGCTTCCATGGTCGACCGCCCTGACATGAATCCAAATTTTTTCTCCGAGATGTTAGTCTCTCGTCTTATTCTCTTTTTATTATTCGTTCCCATTATTCATGGTATGACTCATCATTTAATTTTTCTGTAATCAACATAATTTTGTGTATCTCCTTTGTTTTTATACAAAGGTACCAATATACTTTCTCTTATTGGTCTGACATCTTTTTGACTCAGTATCTTATTGAAAAAAATGTAAGCCATAAAATTTCTTCATTCCCTATACATTTTCATTTTTCGATGGGTATATCGTATGACTCAACCGTCTTTCCATTTTTCATTTTCTTTATAGCATATTTACCTCTGATAATGAAATTTACTCTGAATATGTTGTTATACTTCTCTGATTTACTTTAAATTTTCAAGTCCAATTCATTGTCTTTTGTTTCATTATATAGTTGATAAACGTATTTTTTATCGCTTTTAATATCCACATCACCCGTTAAAACTGTATCTGTTTCATTCTTTATGCATTTTACTTGACTTAAATCTCTTGTCTTCTTTTCTCTAGCTCAAGCAATTTTATATATGTCACGCTCTCCATCTTTTTTATATAGTCGCTTATAAAATTCTTCGTAAGTTTGATTTATTGCTTTACTTACTGCATGTTTAACTTCTTTTTTGACGACTTTATACCTGACTAAGTTTTTCATTCTTCCAATGACAAGAACACAATAATTACAACTATCTTGTGATTTGATCGACGTTAAGCTCGGTCACCCTTGCTATGGCTCGCATATTACACATTTGGGCAGTGCCCTCCTCCCCTTTCATGCTAGCAATATTTATCCACCATTTCTGACCTCCCTTATAACAAAAAATCACTTTCATATTCACAAACAAACCTTTCCTATCTCACTTCACGCTCTGCTTTGCAAACTTGATTCAAGCTTGTCTTGTGAGTTGTATTTTGTTTAATGTTCTAGTGCATCTTCAGTTTCTACTTCTTAACACTTATTCTGCTAGGTGTTATTTTGTTTTCAAGGGCTGTTGGATAAATTTACTGTTTAAGTTGTTTTTTTGTACGTATAGTTAGTTTGTTTATCTTTTTTTGTACATTCAATAAGTTTGTGTGTTACCTCATTGAAATTCACTGTCGTGACATCGAGGATGGTGGATTTGGGGTTCTCAAATTTAGAGGGGAGCGTTCCAGAGGCAGCAAGTGGTGAATAGGAGGATAAATGTAGCCCTTGCCATAGCACTGGAGGTGGGGCTTGAGGGGGAGCACCAAAATCTAAAACTAATTATAAGAAAAAAGAGAAGAAACTATACTAAAAATACTTGTATCCATTCATGACCATGTGGTCCTTAAATAGAATCACAATGGTGGCATAAGCATAATAAGTCTCAACACTTAGTTTTTGATGCATCCTCCGTCGCATTAAATAAGCATGACGTCATGATGCGTCATGGAATTGTTTTTTTATGCAATTTTTTTATTGTTATGTATTTCTTTTGCGCACCTATTTTTACTTGAAATTATTTGGCTCATCGGTTTGATCGACCAAAGAGACCCTGAATAGATAAATCCGGTATTTTAGTCGTTAGGACGTAACGGACAAGCTTAAATTATTTAAACGTATAAATTTAAATTTAATTTCAAAAGAGGGGAATAAATGTAAGTTATTAAGTTTGCAATTAATTTTAAAAGCTATAAGCATTTGGAAAGAATTATTTGGGACAGAGATACTTTGGAAATTAAATGATTTGAAAATAACATTTAGGAACAATGCAATTAAGGCAGGAAAGAATTGGGGAGAATAATTAAAGAGAGAAATCCCTCTATTTAATATTTAAGGGGCAGTGAAGAAAAGCAGAGATCGGAAAGAAGAGAATTGAAATTTATTCAATTCTTTGTATTGTCTTCATTTCCCTCACAGTACCGCTACTCTCTCCCACGTCCCGCCGTTCCAGCCACTCGACGA